>CAWVNO010003022.1:0-18389 GCA_963930645.1 Salticus scenicus
GGTGAAACTTTAGGCCCGGGGGGCGTTTTTACGCAGACTTTCGGCAGCCGTCCTACGCTCTCAAATTTTTTTTCGCAGTTTCACATGCCCATCTTCAAACGACGATTCCCAAGCAACTAAAAGAGTCTAACTATCGCAATAACTTTCAGAATCTGCGGAATATATTCTAGTTTCATAATAACATCACCGGGAATTTTGCACGGTGAAACTTTAGGCCCGGGGGGCGTTTTTACGCAGACTTTCGGCAGCCGTCCTACGCTCTCAAAATTTTTTTCGCAGTTTCACATGCCCATCTTCAAACGACGATTCCCAAGCAACTAAAAGAGTCTAACTATCGCAATAACTTTCAGAATCTGCGGAATATATTCTAGTTTCATAATAACATCACCGGGAATTTTGCACGGTGAAACTTTAGGCCCGGGGGGCGTTTTTACGCAGACTTTCGGCAGCCGTCCTACGCTCTCAAATTTTTTTTCGCAGTTTCACATGCCCATCTTCAAACGACGATTCCCAAGCAACTAAAAGAGTCTAACTATCGCAATAACTCTCAGAATCTGCGGAATATATTCTAGTTTCATAATAACATCACCGGGAATTTTGCACGGTGAAACTTTAGGCCCGGGGGGCGTTTTTACGCAGACTTTCGGCAGCCGTCCTACGCTCTCAAATTTTTTTTCGCAGTTTCACATGCCCATCTTCAAACGACGATTCCCAAGCAACTAAAAGAGTCTAACTATCGCAATAACTTTCAGAATCTGCGGAATATATTCTAGTTTCATAATAACATCACCGGAATTTTGCACGGTGAAACTTTAGGCCCGGGGGGCGTTTTTACGCAGACTTTCGGCAGCCGTCCTACGCTCTCAAAATTTTTTTCGCAGTTTCACATGCCCATCTTCAAACGACGATTCCCAAGCAACTAAAAGAGTCTAACTATCGCAATAACTTTCAGAATCTGCGGAATATATTCTAGTTTCATAATAACATCACCGGGAATTTTGCACGGTGAAACTTTAGGCCCGGGGGGCGTTTTTACGCAGACTTTCAGCAGCCGTCCTACGCTCTCAAAATTTTTTTCGCAGTTTCACATGCCCATCTTCAAACGACGATTCCCAAGCAACTAAAAGAGTCTAACTATCGCAATAACTTTCAGAATCTGCGGAATATATTCTAGTTTCATAATAACATCACCGGGAATTTTGCACGGTGAAACTTTAGGCCCGGGGGGCGTTTTTACGCAGACTTTCGGCAGCCGTCCTACGCTCTCAAATTTTTTTTCGCAGTTTCACATGCCCATCTTCAAACGACGATTCCCAAGCAACTAAAAGAGTCTAACTATCGCAATAACTTTCAGAATCTGCGGAATATATTCTAGTTTCATAATAACATCACCGGGAATTTTGCACGGTGAAACTTTAGGCCCGGGGGGCGTTTTTACGCAGACTTTCGGCAGCCGTCCTACGCTCTCAAAATTTTTTTCGCAGTTTCACATGCCCATCTTCAAACGACGATTCTCAAGCAACTAAAAGAGTCTAACTATCGCAATAACTTTCAGAATCTGCGGAATATATTCTAGTTTCATAATAACATCACCGGGAATTTTGCACGGTGAAACTTTAGGCCCGGGGGGCGTTTTTACGCAGACTTTCGGCAGCCGTCCTACGCTCTCAAATTTTTTTTCGCAGTTTCACATGCCCATCTTCAAACGACGATTCCCAAGCAACTAAAAGAGTCTAACTATCGCAATAACTTTCAGAATCTGCGGAATATATTCTAGTTTCATAATAACATCACCGGGAATTTTGCACGGTGAAACTTTAGGCCCGGGGGGCGTTTTTACGCAGACTTTCGGCAGCCGTCCTACGCTCTCAAATTTTTTTTCGCAGTTTCACATGCCCATCTTCAAACGACGATTCCCAAGCAACTAAAAGAGTCTAACTATCGCAATAACTTTCAGAATCTGCGGAATATATTCTAGTTTCATAATAACATCACCGGGAATTTTGCACGGTGAAACTTTAGGCCCGGGGGGCGTTTTTACGCAGACTTTCGGCAGCCGTCCTACGCTCTCAAAATTTTTTTCGCAGTTTCACATGCCTATCTTCAAACGACGATTCCCAAGCAACTAAAAGAGTCTAACTATCGCAATAACTTTCAGAATCTGCGGAATATATTCTAGTTTCATAATAACATCACCGGGAATTTTGCACGGTGAAACTTTAGGCCCGGGGGGCGTTTTTACGCAGACTTTCGGCAGCCGTCCTACGCTCTCAAAATTTTTTTCGCAGTTTCACATGCCCATCTTCAAACGACGATTCCCAAGCAACTAAAAGAGTCTAACTATCGCAATAACTTTCAGAATCTGCGGAATATATTCTAGTTTCATAATAACATCACCGGGAATTTTGCACGGTGAAACTTTAGTCCCGGGGGGCGTTTTTACGCAGACTTTCGGCAGCCGTCCTACGCTCTCAAAATTTTTTTCTCAGTTTCACATGCCCATCTTCGAACGACGATTCCCAAGCAACTAAAAGAGTCTAACTATCGCAATAACTTTCAGAATCTGCGGAATATATTCTAGTTTCATAATAACATCACCGGGAATTTTGAACGGTGAAACTTTAGGCCCGGGGGGCGTTTTTACGCAGACTTTCGGCAGCCGTCCTACGCTCTCAAAATTTTTTTCGCAGTTTCACATGCCCATCTTCAAACGACAATTCCCAAGCAACTAAAAGAGTCTAACTATCGCAATAACTTTCAGAATCTGCGGAATATATTCTAGTTTCATAATAACATCACCGGGAATTTTGCACGGTGAAACTTTAGGCCCGGGGGGCGTTTTTACGCAGACTTTCGGCAGCCGTCCTACGCTCTCAAAATTTTTTTCGCAGTTTCACATGCCCATCTTCAAACGACGATTCCCAAGCAACTAAAAGAGTCTAACTATCGCAATAACTTTCAGAATCTGCGGAATATATTCTAGTTTCATAATAACATCACCGGGAATTTTGCACGGTGAAACTTTAGGCCCGGGGGGCGTTTTTACGCAGACTTTCGGCAGCCGTCCTACGCTCTCAAATTTTTTTTCGCAGTTTCACATGCCCATCTTCAAACGACGATTCCCAAGCAACTAAAAGAGTCTAACTATCGCAATAACTTTCAGAATCTGCGGAATATATTCTAGTTTCATAATAACATCACCGGGAATTTTGCACGGTGAAACTTTAGGCCCGGGGGGCGTTTTTACGCAGACTTTCGGCAGCCGTCCTACGCTCTCAAATTTTTTTTCGCAGTTTCACATGCCCATCTTCAAACGACGATTCCCAAGCAACTAAAAGAGTCTAACTATCGCAATAACTTTCAGAATCTGCGGAATATATTCTAGTTTCATAATAACATCACCGGAATTTTGCAAGGTGAAACTTTAGGCCCGGGGGGCGTTTTTACGCAGACTTTCGGCAGCCGTCCTACGCTCTCAAAATTTTTTTCGCAGTTTCACGTGCCCATCTTCAAACGACGATTCTTAAGCAACTAAAAGAGTCTAACTATCGCAATAACTTTCAGAATCTGCGGAATATATTCTAGTTTCATAATAACATCACCGGGAATTTTGCACGGTGAAACTTTAGGCCCGGGGGGCGTTTTTACGCAGACTTTCGGCAGCCGTCCTACGCTCTCAAATTTTTTTTCGCAGTTTCACGTGCCCATCTTCAAACGACGATTCCCAAGCAACTAAAAGAGTCTAACTATCGCAATAACTTTCAGAATCTGCGGAATATATTCTAGTTTCATAATAACATCACCGGGAATTTTGCACGGAGAAACTTTAGGCCCGGGGGGCGTTTTTACGCAGACTTTCGGCAGCCGTCCTACGCTCTCAAAATTTTTTTCGCAGTTTCACATGCCCATCTTCAAACGATGATTCCCAAGCAACTAAAAGAGTCTAACTATCGCAATAACTTTCAGAATCTGCGGAATATATTCTAGTTTCATAATAACATCACCGGGAATTTTGCACGGTGAAACTTTAGGCCCGGGGGGCGTTTTTAGGCAGACTTTCGGCAGCCGTCCTACGCTCTCAAAATTTTTTTCGCAGTTTCACATGCCCATCTTCAAACGACGATTCCCAAGCAACTAAAAGAGTCTAACTATCGCAATAACTTTCAGAATCTGCGGAATATATTCTAGTTTCATAATAACATCACCGGGAATTTTGCACGGTTAAACTTTAGGCCCGGGGGGCGTTTTTACGCAGACTTTCGGCAGCCGTCCTACGCTCTCAAAATTTTTTTCGCAGTTTCACATGCCCATCTTCAAACGACGATTCCCAAGCAACTAAAAGAGTCTAACTATCGCAATAACTTTCAGAATCTGCGGAATATATTCTAGTTTCATAATAACATCACCGGGAATTTTGCACGGTGAAACTTTAGGCCCGGGGGGCGTTTTTACGCAGACTTTCGGCAGCCGTCCTACGCTCTCAAATTTTTTTTCGCAGTTTCACATGCCCATCTTCAAACGACGATTCCCAAGCAACTAAAAGAGTCTAACTATCGCAATATCTTTCAGAATCTGCGGAATATATTCTAGTTTCATAATAACATCACCGGGAATTTTGCACGGTGAAACTTTAGGCCCGGGGGGCGTTTTTACGCAGACTTTCGGCAGCCGTCCTACGCTCTCAAATTTTTTTTCGCAGTTTCACATGCCCATCTTCAAACGACGATTCCCAAGCAACTAAAAGAGTCTAACTATCGCAATAACTTTCAGAATCTGCGGAATATATTCTAGTTTCATAATAACATCACCGGGAATTTTGCACGGTTAAACTTTAGGCCCGGGGGGCGTTTTTACGCAGACTTTCGGCAGCCGTCCTACGCTCTCAAAATTTTTTTCGCAGTTTCACATGCCCATCTTCAAACGACGATTCCCAAGCAACTAAAAGAGTCTAACTATCGCAATAACTTTCAGAATCTGCGGAATATATTCTAGTTTCATAATAACATCACCGGGAATTTTGCACGGTGAAACTTTAGGCCCGGGGGGCGTTTTTACGCAGACTTTCGGCAGCCGTCCTACGCTCTCAAATTTTTTTTCGCAGTTTCACATGCCCATCTTCAAACGACGATTCCCAAGCAACTAAAAGAGTCTAACTATCGCAATAACTTTCAGAATCTGCGGAATATATTCTAGTTTCATAATAACATCACCGGGAATTTTGCACGGTGAAACTTTAGGCCCGGGGGGCGTTTTTACGCAGACTTTCGGCAGCCGTCCTACGCTCTCAAATTTTTTTTCGCAGTTTCACATGCCCATCTTCAAACGACGATTCCCAAGCAACTAAAAGAGTCTAACTATCGCAATAACTTTCAGAATCTGCGGAATATATTCTAGTTTCATAATAACATCACCGGGAATTTTGCACGGTGAAACTTTAGGCCCGGGGGGCGTTTTTACGCAGACTTTCGGCAGCCGTCCTACGCTCTCAAAATTTTTTTCGCAGTTTCACATGCCCATCTTCAAACGACGATTCCCAAGCAACTAAAAGAGTCTAACTATCGCAATAACTTTCAGAATCTGCGGAATATATTCTAGTTTCATAATAACATCACCGGGAATTTTGCACGGTTAAACTTTAGGCCCGGGGGGCGTTTTTACGCAGACTTTCGGCAGCCGTCCTACGCTCTCAAAATTTTTTTCGCAGTTTCACATGCCCATCTTCAAACGACGATTCCCAAGCAACTAAAAGAGTCTAACTATCGCAATAACTTTCAGAATCTGCGGAATATATTCTAGTTTCATAATAACATCACCGGGAATTTTGCACGGTGAAACTTTAGGCCCGGGGGGCGTTTTTACGCAGACTTTCGGCAGCCGTCCTACGCTCTCAAATTTTTTTTCGCAGTTTCACATGCCCATCTTCAAACGACGATTCCCAAGCAACTAAAAGAGTCTAACTATCGCAATAACTTTCAGAATCTGCGGAATATATTCTAGTTTCATAATAACATCACCGGGAATTTTGCACGGTGAAACTTTAGGCCCGGGGGGCGTTTTTACGCAGACTTTCGGCAGCCGTCCTACGCTCTCAAATTTTTTTTCGCAGTTTCACATGCCCATCTTCAAACGACGATTCCCAAGCAACTAAAAGACTCTAACTATCGCAATAACTTTCAGAATCTGCGGAATATATTCTAGTTTCATAATAACATCACCGGGAATTTTGCACGGTGAAACTTTAGGCCCGGGGGGCGTTTTTACGCAGACTTTCGGCAGCCGTCCTACGCTCTCAAAATTTTTTTCGCAGTTTCACATGCCCATCTTCAAACGACGATTCCCAAGCAACTAAAAGAGTCTAACTATCGCAATAACTTTCAGAATCTGCGGAATATATTCTAGTTTCATAATAACATCACCGGGAATTTTGCACGGTGAAACTTTAGGCCCGGGGGGCGTTTTTACGCAGACTTTCGGCAGCCGTCCTACGCTCTCAAATTTTTTTTTGCAGTTTCACATGCCCATCTTCAAACGACGATTCCCAAGCAACTAAAAGAGTCTAACTATCGCAATAACTTTCAGAATCTGCGGAATATATTCTAGTTTCATAATAACATCACCGGGAATTTTGCACGGTGAAACTTTAGGCCCGGGGGGCGTTTTTACGCAGACTTTCGGCAGCCGTCCTACGCTCTCAAATTTTTTTTCGCAGTTTCACATGCCCATCTTCAAACGACGATTCCCAAGCAACTAAAAGAGTCTAACTATCGCAATAACTTTCAGAATCTGCAGAATATATTCTAGTTTCATAATAACATCACCGGGAATTTTGCACGGTTAAACTTTAGGCCCGGGGGGCGTTTTTACGCAGACTTTCGGCAGCCGTCCTACGCTCTCAAAATTTTTTTCGCAGTTTCACATGCCCATCTTCAAACGACGATTCCCAAGCAACTAAAAGAGTCTAACTATCGCAATAACTTTCAGAATCTGCGGAATATATTCTAGTTTCATAATAACATCACCGGGAATTTTGCACGGTGAAACTTTAGGCCCGGGGGGCGTTTTTACGCAGACTTTCGGCAGCCGTCCTACGCTCTCAAATTTTTTTTCGCAGTTTCACATGCCCATCTTCAAACGACGATTCCCAAGCAACTAAAAGTGTCTAACTATCGCAATAACTTTCAGAATCTGCGGAATATATTCTAGTTTCATAATAACATCACCGGAATTTTGCAAGGTGAAACTTTAGGCCCGGGGGGCGTTTTTACGCAGACTTTCGGCAGCCGTCCTACGCTCTCAAAATTTTTTTCGCAGTTTCACGTGCCCATCTTCAAACGACGATTCTTAAGCAACTAAAAGAGTCTAACTATCGCAATAACTTTCAGAATCTGCGGAATATATTCTAGTTTCATAATAACATCACCGGGAATTTTGCACGGTGAAACTTTAGGCCCGGGGGGCGTTTTTACGCAGACTTTCGGCAGCCGTCCTACGCTCTCAAATTTTTTTTCGCAGTTTCACGTGCCCATCTTCAAACGACGATTCCCAAGCAACTAAAAGAGTCTAACTATCGCAATAACTTTCAGAATCTGCGGAATATATTCTAGTTTCATAATAACATCACCGGGAATTTTGCACGGTGAAACTTTAGGCCCGGGGGGCGTTTTTACGCAGACTTTCGGCAGCCGTCCTACGCTCTCAAAATTTTTTTCGCAGTTTCACATGCCCATCTTCAAACGATGATTCCCAAGCAACTAAAAGAGTCTAACTATCGCAATAACTTTCAGAATCTGCGGAATATATTCTAGTTTCATAATAACATCACCGGGAATTTTGCACGGTGAAACTTTAGGCCCGGGGGGCGTTTTTAGGCAGACTTTCGGCAGCCGTCCTACGCTCTCAAAATTTTTTTCGCAGTTTCACATGCCCATCTTCAAACGACGATTCCCAAGCAACTAAAAGAGTCTAACTATCGCAATAACTTTCAGAATCTGCGGAATATATTCTAGTTTCATAATAACATCACCGGGAATTTTGCACGGTTAAACTTTAGGCCCGGGGGGCGTTTTTACGCAGACTTTCGGCAGCCGTCCTACGCACTCAAAATTTTTTTCGCAGTTTCACATGCCCATCTTCAAACGACGATTCCCAAGCAACTAAAAGAGTCTAACTATCGCAATAACTTTCAGAATCTGCGGAATATATTCTAGTTTCATAATAACATCACCGGGAATTTTGCACGGTGAAACTTTAGGCCCGGGGGGCGTTTTTACGCAGACTTTCGGCAGCCGTCCTACGCTCTCAAATTTTTTTTCGCAGTTTCACATGCCCATCTTCAAACGACGATTCCCAAGCAACTAAAAGAGTCTAACTATCGCAATAACTTTCAGAATCTGCGGAATATATTCTAGTTTCATAATAACATCACCGGGAATTTTGCACGGTGAAACTTTAGGCCCGGGGGGCGTTTTTACGCAGACTTTCGGCAGCCGTCCTACGCTCTCAAATTTTTTTTCGCAGTTTCACATGCCCATCTTCAAACGACGATTCCCAAGCAACTAAAAGAGTCTAACTATCGCAATAACTTTCAGAATCTGCAGAATATATTCTAGTTTCATAATAACATCACCGGGAATTTTGCACGGTTAAACTTTAGGCCCGGGGGGCGTTTTTACGCAGACTTTCGGCAGCCGTCCTACGCTCTCAAAATTTTTTTCGCAGTTTCACATGCCCATCTTCAAACGACGATTCCCAAGCAACTAAAAGAGTCTAACTATCGCAATAACTTTCAGAATCTGCGGAATATATTCTAGTTTCATAATAACATCACCGGGAATTTTGCACGGTGAAACTTTAGGCCCGGGGGGCGTTTTTACGCAGACTTTCGGCAGCCGTCCTACGCTCTCAAATTTTTTTTCGCAGTTTCACATGCCCATCTTCAAACGATGATTCCCAAGCAACTAAAAGAGTCTAACTATCGCAATAACTTTCAGAATCTGCGGAATATATTCTAGTTTCATAATAACATCACCGGGAATTTTGCACGGTGAAACTTTAGGCCCGGGGGGCGTTTTTACGCAGACTTTCGGCAGCCGTCCTACGCTCTCAAATTTTTTTTCGCAGTTTCACATGCCCATCTTCAAACGACGATTCCCAAGCAACTAAAAGAGTCTAACTATCGCAATAACTTTCAGAATCTGCGGAATATATTCTAGTTTCATAATAACATCACCGGGAATTTTGCACGGTGAAACTTTAGGCCCGGGGGGCGTTTTTACGCAGACTTTCGGCAGCCGTCCTACGCTCTCAAATTTTTTTTCGCAGTTTCACATGCCCATCTTCAAACGACGATTCCCAAGCAACTAAAAGAGTCTAACTATCGCAATAACTTTCAGAATCTGCGGAATATATTCTAGTTTCATAATAACATCACCGGGAATTTTGCACGGTGAAACTTTAGGCCCGGGGGGCGTTTTTACGCAGACTTTCGGCAGCCGTCCTACGCTCTCAAAATTTTTTTCGCAGAGTTTCACATGCCCATCTTCAAACGACGATTCCCAAGCAACTAAAAGAGTCTAACTATCGCAATAACTTTCAGAATCTGCGGAATATATTCTAGTTTCATAATAACATCACCGGGAATTTTGCACGGTGAAACTTTAGGCCCGGGGGGCGTTTTTACGCAGACTTTCGGCAGCCGTCCTACGCTCTCAAATTTTTTTTGCAGTTTCACATGCCCATCTTCAAACGACGATTCCCAAGCAACTAAAAGAGTCTAACTATCGCAATAACTTTCAGAATCTGCGGAATATATTCTAGTTTCATAATAACATCACCGGGAATTTTGCACGGTGAAACTTTAGGCCCGGGGGGCGTTTTTACGCAGACTTTCGGCAGCCGTCCTACGCTCTCAAAATTTTTTTCGCAGTTTCACATGCCCATCTTCAAACGACGATTCCCAAGCAACTAAAAGAGTCTAACTATCGCAATAACTTTCAGAATCTGCGGAATATATTCTAGTTTCATAATAACATCACCGGGAATTTTGCACGGTGAAACTTTAGGCCCGGGGGGCGTTTTTACGCAGACTTTCGGCAGCCGTCCTACGCTCTCAAATTTTTTTCGGAGTTTCACATGCCCATCTTCAAACGACGATTCCCAAGCAACTAAAAGAGTCTAACTATCGCAATAACTTTCAGAATCTGCAGAATATATTCTAGTTTCATAATAACATCACCGGGAATTTTGCACGGTTAAACTTTAGGCCCGGGGGGCGTTTTTACGCAGACTTTCGGCAGCCGTCCTACGCTCTCAAAATTTTTTTCGCAGTTTCACATGCCCATCTTCAAACGACGATTCCCAAGCAACTAAAAGAGTCTAACTATCGCAATAACTTTCAGAATCTGCGGAATATATTCTAGTTTCATAATAACATCACCGGGAATTTTGCACGGTGAAACTTTAGGCCCGGGGGGCGTTTTTACGCAGACTTTCGGCAGCCGTCCTACGCTCTCAAATTTTTTTTCGCAGTTTCACATGCCCATCTTCAAACGACGATTCCCAAGCAACTAAAAGAGTCTAACTATCGCAATAACTTTCAGAATCTGCGGAATATATTCTAGTTTCATAATAACATCACCGGAATTTTGCAAGGTGAAACTTTAGGCCCGGGGGGCGTTTTTACGCAGACTTTCGGCAGCCGTCCTACGCTCTCAAAATTTTTTTCGCAGTTTCACGTGCCCATCTTCAAACGACGATTCTTAAGCAACTAAAAGAGTCTAACTATCGCAATAACTTTCAGAATCTGCGGAATATATTCTAGTTTCATAATAACATCACCGGGAATTTTGCACGGTGAAACTTTAGGCCCGGGGGGCGTTTTTACGCAGACTTTCGGCAGCCGTCCTACGCTCTCAAATTTTTTTTCGCAGTTTCACGTGCCCATCTTCAAACGACGATTCCCAAGCAACTAAAAGAGTCTAACTATCGCAATAACTTTCAGAATCTGCGGAATATATTCTAGTTTCATAATAACATCACCGGGAATTTTGCACGGTGAAACTTTAGGCCCGGGGGGCGTTTTTACGCAGACTTTCGGCAGCCGTCCTACGCTCTCAAAATTTTTTTCGCAGTTTCACATGCCCATCTTCAAACGATGATTCCCAAGCAACTAAAAGAGTCTAACTATCGCAATAACTTTCAGAATCTGCGGAATATATTCTAGTTTCATAATAACATCACCGGGAATTTTGCACGGTGAAACTTTAGGCCCGGGGGGCGTTTTTAGGCAGACTTTCGGCAGCCGTCCTACGCTCTCAAAATTTTTTTCGCAGTTTCACATGCCCATCTTCAAACGACGATTCCCAAGCAACTAAAAGAGTCTAACTATCGCAATAACTTTCAGAATCTGCGGAATATATTCTAGTTTCATAATAACATCACCGGGAATTTTGCACGGTTAAACTTTAGGCCCGGGGGGCGTTTTTACGCAGACTTTCGGCAGCCGTCCTACGCTCTCAAAATTTTTTTCGCAGTTTCACATGCCCATCTTCAAACGACGATTCCCAAGCAACTAAAAGAGTCTAACTATCGCAATAACTTTCAGAATCTGCGGAATATATTCTAGTTTCATAATAACATCACCGGGAATTTTGCACGGTGAAACTTTAGGCCCGGGGGGCGTTTTTACGCAGACTTTCGGCAGCCGTCCTACGCTCTCAAATTTTTTTTCGCAGTTTCACATGCCCATCTTCAAACGACGATTCCCAAGCAACTAAAAGAGTCTAACTATCGCAATAACTTTCAGAATCTGCGGAATATATTCTAGTTTCATAATAACATCACCGGGAATTTTGCACGGTGAAACTTTAGGCCCGGGGGGCGTTTTTACGCAGACTTTCGGCAGCCGTCCTACGCTCTCAAATTTTTTTTCGCAGTTTCACATGCCCATCTTCAAACGACGATTCCCAAGCAACTAAAAGAGTCTAACTATCGCAATAACTTTCAGAATCTGCGGAATATATTCTAGTTTCATAATAACATCACCGGGAATTTTGCACGGTTAAACTTTAGGCCCGGGGGGCGTTTTTACGCAGACTTTCGGCAGCCGTCCTACGCTCTCAAAATTTTTTTCGCAGTTTCACATGCCCATCTTCAAACGACGATTCCCAAGCAACTAAAAGAGTCTAACTATCGCAATAACTTTCAGAATCTGCGGAATATATTCTAGTTTCATAATAACATCACCGGGAATTTTGCACGGTGAAACTTTAGGCCCGGGGGGCGTTTTTACGCAGACTTTCGGCAGCCGTCCTACGCTCTCAAATTTTTTTTCGCAGTTTCACATGCCCATCTTCAAACGACGATTCCCAAGCAACTAAAAGAGTCTAACTATCGCAATAACTTTCAGAATCTGCGGAATATATTCTAGTTTCATAATAACATCACCGGGAATTTTGCACGGTGAAACTTTAGGCCCGGGGGGCGTTTTTACGCAGACTTTCGGCAGCCGTCCTACGCTCTCAAATTTTTTTTCGCAGTTTCACATGCCCATCTTCAAACGACGATTCCCAAGCAACTAAAAGAGTCTAACTATCGCAATAACTTTCAGAATCTGCGGAATATATTCTAGTTTCATAATAACATCACCGGGAATTTTGCACGGTGAAACTTTAGGCCCGGGGGGCGTTTTTACGCAGACTTTCGGCAGCCGTCCTACGCTCTCAAAATTTTTTTCGCAGTTTCACATGCCCATCTTCAAACGACGATTCCCAAGCAACTAAAAGAGTCTAACTATCGCAATAACTTTCAGAATCTGCGGAATATATTCTAGTTTCATAATAACATCACCGGGAATTTTGCACGGTTAAACTTTAGGCCCGGGGGGCGTTTTTACGCAGACTTTCGGCAGCCGTCCTACGCTCTCAAAATTTTTTTCGCAGTTTCACATGCCCATCTTCAAACGACGATTCCCAAGCAACTAAAAGAGTCTAACTATCGCAATAACTTTCAGAATCTGCGGAATATATTCTAGTTTCATAATAACATCACCGGGAATTTTGCACGGTGAAACTTTAAGCCCGGGGGGCGTTTTTACGCAGACTTTCGGCAGCCGTCCTACGCTCTCAAATTTTTTTCGCAGTTTCACATGCCCATCTTCAAACGACGATTCCCAAGCAACTAAAAGAGTCTAACTATCGCAATAACTTTCAGAATCTGCGGAATATATTCTAGTTTCATAATAACATCACCGGGAATTTTGCACGGTGAAACTTTAGGCCCGGGGGGCGTTTTTACGCAGACTTTCGGCAGCCGTCCTACGCTCTCAAATTTTTTTTCGCAGTTTCACATGCCCATCTTCAAACGACGATTCCCAAGCAACTAAAAGAGTCTAACTATCGCAATAACTTTCAGAATCTGCGGAATATATTCTAGTTTCATAATAACATCACCGGGAATTTTGCACGGTGAAACTTTAGGCCCGGGGGGCGTTTTTACGCAGACTTTCGGCAGCCGTCCTACGCTCTCAAAATTTTTTTCGCAGTTTCACATGCCCATCTTCAAACGACGATTCCCAAGCAACTAAAAGAGTCTAACTATCGCAATAACTTTCAGAATCTGCGGAATATATTCTAGTTTCATAATAACATCACCGGGAATTTTGCACGGGGAAACTTTAGGCCCGGGGGGCGTTTTTACGCAGACTTTCGGCAGCCGTCCTACGCTCTCAAATTTTTTTTGCAGTTTCACATGCCCATCTTCAAACGACGATTCCCAAGCAACTAAAAGAGTCTAACTATCGCAATAACTTTCAGAATCTGCGGAATATATTCTAGTTTCATAATAACATCACCGGGAATTTTGCACGGTGAAA
Organism: Salticus scenicus; assembly: GCA_963930645.1. Classification (NCBI taxonomy): domain Eukaryota; kingdom Metazoa; phylum Arthropoda; class Arachnida; order Araneae; family Salticidae; genus Salticus; species Salticus scenicus. The sequence continues at coordinate 13,871 of CAWVNO010003022.1, forward strand.
CTTTAGGCCCGGGGGGCGTTTTTACGCAGACTTTCGGCAGCCGTCCTACGCTCTCAAATTTTTTTTCGCAGTTTCACATGCCCATCTTCAAACGACGATTCCCAAGCAACTAAAAGAGTCTAACTATCGCAATAACTTTCAGAATCTGCGGAATATATTCTAGTTTCATAATAACATCACCGGAATTTTGCACGGTGAAACTTTAGGCCCGGGGGGCGTTTTTACGCAGACTTTCGGCAGCCGTCCTACGCTCTCAAAATTTTTTTCGCAGTTTCACATGCCCATCTTCAAACGACGATTCCCAAGCAACTAAAAGAGTCTAACTATCGCAATAACTTTCAGAATCTGCGGAATATATTCTAGTTTCATAATAACATCACCGGGAATTTTGCACGGTGAAACTTTAGGCCCGGGGGGCGTTTTTACGCAGACTTTCGGCAGCCGTCCTACGCTCTCAAATTTTTTTTCGCAGTTTCACATGCCCATCTTCAAACGACGATTCCCAAGCAACTAAAAGAGTCTAACTATCGCAATAACTTTCAGAATCTGCGGAATATATTCTAGTTTCATAATAACATCACCGGGAATTTTGCACGGTGAAACTTTAGGCCCGGGGGGCGTTTTTACGCAGACTTTCGGCAGCCGTCCTACGCTCTCAAATTTTTTTTCGCAGTTTCACATGCCCATCTTCAAACGACGATTCCCAAGCAACTAAAAGAGTCTAACTATCGCAATAACTTTCAGAATCTGCGGAATATATTCTAGTTTCATAATAACATCACCGGGAATTTTGCACGGTGAAACTTTAGGCCCGGGGGGCGTTTTTACGCAGACTTTCGGCAGCCGTCCTACGCTCTCAAATTTTTTTTCGCAGTTTCACATGCCCATCTTCAAACGACGATTCCCAAGCAACTAAAAGAGTCTAACTATCGCAATAACTTTCAGAATCTGCGGAATATATTCTAGTTTCATAATAACATCACCGGAATTTTGCACGGTGAAACTTTAGGCCCGGGGGGCGTTTTTACGCAGACTTTCGGCAGCCGTCCTACGCTCTCAAAATTTTTTTCGCAGTTTCACATGCCCATCTTCAAACGACGATTCCCAAGCAACTAAAAGAGTCTAACTATCGCAATAACTTTCAGAATCTGCGGAATATATTCTAGTTTCATAATTCTATCACCGGGAATTTTGCACGGTGAAACTTTAGGCCTGGGGGGCGTTTTTACGCAGACTTTCGGCAGCCGTCCTACGCTCTCAAATTTTTTTTCGCAGTTTCACATGCCCATCTTCAAACGACGATTCCCAAGCAACTAAAAGAGTCTAACTATCGCAATAACTTTCAGAATCTGCGGAATATATTCTAGTTTCATAATAACATCACCGGGAATTTTGCACGGTGAAACTTTGGGCCCGGGGGGCGTTTTTACGCAGACTTTCGGCAGCCGTCCTACGCTCTCAAATTTTTTTTCGCAGTTTCACATGCCCATCTTCAAACGACGATTCCCAAGCAACTAAAAGAGTCTAACTATCGCAATAACTTTCAGAATCTGCGGAATATATTCTAGTTTCATAATAACATCACCGGGAATTTTGCACGGTGAAACTTTAGGCCCGGGGGGCGTTTTTACGCAGACTTTCGGCAGCCGTCCTACGCTCTCAAAATTTTTTTCGCAGTTTCACATGCCCATCTTCAAACGACGATTCCCAAGCAACTAAAAGAGTCTAACTATCGCAATAACTTTCAGAATCTGCGGAATATATACTAGTTTCATAATAACATCACCGGGAATTTTGCACGGTGAAACTTTAGGCCCGGGGGGCGTTTTTACGCAGACTTTCGGCAGCCGTCCTACGCTCTCAAATTTTTTTTCGCAGTTTCACATGCCCATCTTCAAACGACGATTCCCAAGCAACTAAAAGAGTCTAACTATCGCAATAACTTTCAGAATCTGCGGAATATATTCTAGTTTCATAATAACATCACCGGGAATTTTGCACGGTGAAACTTTAGGCCCGGGGGGCGTTTTTACGCAGACTTTCGGCAGCCGTCCTACGCTCTCAAAATTTTTTTCGCAGTTTCACATGCCCATCTTCAAACGACGATTCCCAAGCAACTAAAAGAGTCTAACTATCGCAATAACTTTCAGAATCTGCGGAATATATTCTAGTTTCATAATAACATCACCGGGAATTTTGCACGGTGAAACTTTAGGCCCGGGGGGCGTTTTTACGCAGACTTTCGGCAGCCGTCCTACGCTCTCAAATTTTTTTTCGCAGTTTCACATGCCCATCTTCAAACGACGATTCCCAAGCAACTAAAAGAGTCTAACTATCGCAATAACTTTCAGAATCTGCGGAATATATTCTAGTTTCATAATAACATCACCGGAATTTTGCACGGTGAAACTTTAGGCCCGGGGGGCGTTTTGACGCAGACTTTCGGCAGCCGTCCTACGCTCTCAAAATTTTTTTCGCAGTTTCAAATGCCCATCTTCAAACGACGATTCCCAAGCAACTAAAAGAGTCTAACTATCGCAATAACTTTCAGAATCTGCGGAATATATTCTAGTTTCATAATAACATCACCGGGAATTTTGCACGGTGAAACTTTAGGCCCGGGGGGCGTTTTTACGCAGACTTTCGGCAGCCGTCCTACGCTCTCAAAATTATTTTCGCAGTTTCACATGCCCATCTTCAAACGACGATTCCCAAGCAACTAAAAGAGTCTAACTATCGCAATAACTTTCAGAATCTGCGGAATATATTCTAGTTTCATAATAACATCACCGGGAATTTTGCACGGTGAAACTTTAGGCCCGGGGGGCGTTTTTACGCAGACTTTCGGCAGCCGTCCTACGCTCTCAAATTTTTTTTCGCAGTTTCACATGCCCATCTTCAAACGACGATTCCCAAGCAACTAAAAGAGTCTAACTATCGCAATAACTTTCAGAATCTGCGGAATATATTCTAGTTTCATAATAACATCACCGGAATTTTGCACGGTGAAACTTTAGGCCCGGAGGGCGTTTTTACGCAGACTTTCGGCAGCCGTCCTACGCTCTCAAAATTTTTTTCGCAGTTTCACATGCCCATCTTCAAACGACGATTCCCAAGCAACTAAAAGAGTCTAACTATGGCAATAACTTTCAGAATCTGCGGAATATATTCTAGTTTCATAATAACATCACCGGGAATTTTGCACGGTGAAACTTTAGGCCCGGGGGGCGTTTTTACGCAGACTTTCGGCAGCCGTCCTACGCTCTCAAATTTTTTTTCGCAGTTTCACATGCCCATCTTCAAACGACGATTCCCAAGCAACTAAAAGAGTCTAACTATCGCAATAACTTTCAGAATCTGCGGAATATATTCTAGTTTCATAATAACATCACCGGGAATTTTGCACGGTGAAACTTTAGGCCCGGGGGGCGTTTTTACGCAGACTTTCGGCAGCCGTCCTACGCTCTCAAATTTTTTTTCGCAGTTTAACATGCCCATCTTCAAACGACGATTCCCAAGCAACTAAAAGAGTCTAACTATCGCAATAACTTTCAGAATCTGCGGAATATATTCTAGTTTCATAATAACATCACCGGGAATTTTGCACGGTGAAACTTTAGGCCCGGGGGGCGTTTTTACGCAGACTTTCGGCAGCCGTCCTACGCTCTCAAATTTTTTTTCGCAGTTTCACATGCCCATCTTCAAACGACGATTCCCAAGCAACTAAAAGAGTCTAACTATCGCAATAACTTTCAGAATCTGCGGAATATATTCTAGTTTCATAATAACATCACCGGAATTTTGCACGGTGAAACTTTAGGCCCGGGGGGCGTTTTTACGCAGACTTTCGGCAGCCGTCCTACGCTCTCAAAATTTTTTTCGCAGTTTCACATGCCCATCTTCAAACGACGATTCCCAAGCAACTAAAAGAGTCTAACTATCGCAATAACTTTCAGAATCTGCGGAATATATTCTAGTTTCATAATTCTATCACCGGGAATTTTGCACGGTGAAACTTTAGGCCCGGGGGGCGTTTTTACGCAGACTTTCGGCAGCCGTCCTACGCTCTCAAAATTTTTTTCGCAGTTTCACATGCCCATCTTCAAACGACGATTCCCAAGCAACTAAAAGAGTCTAACTATCGCAATAACTTTCAGAATCTGCGGAATATATTCTAGTTTCATAATAACATCACCGGGAATTTTGCACGGTGAAACTTTAGGCCCGGGGGGCGTTTTTACGCAGACTTTCGGCAGCCGTCCTACGCTCTCAAATTTTTTTTCGCAGTTTCACATGCCCATCTTCAAACGACGATTCCCAAGCAACTAAAAGAGTCTAACTATCGCAATAACTTTCAGAATCTGCGGAATATATTCTAGTTTCATAATAACATCACCGGGAATTTTGCACGGTGAAACTTTAGGCCCGGGGGGCGTTTTTACGCAGACTTTCGGCAGCCGTCCTACGCTCTTAAAATTTTTTTCGCAGTTTCACATGCCCATCTTCAAACGACGATTCC
>CAWVNO010003023.1:0-52000 GCA_963930645.1 Salticus scenicus
GCTCAGTGTATGAGACTATATATGACTATTATATAGTTGTCTTAGGTTTATTAATGACGGACTACAATATAAAACTATTATATGAGACTATATAAGACTATTATATAGTAATCTTAGGTTTAGCAATGACGGACAAATGGCGGCGAATGATTCAGCATGTTATATAGTAGTCTTACCTCAAGCGTAAGTCCTTCGCGTGTCCTCGTAAGAGAAAGCCAGCTAGCCAATGGGAGACGCAGAGCGAGTTATGTTGTGATTGCGCGCGCATCCAGTTACGATTCGACTTAAGATAGCTCTGAGGTTGTCGTAAGATAGTGAGGCACTGCAATACGACTTGTCTTTTGTTTACATCTTAAGACAGAGTTTGTGCGTAAGATAGTGTTGAGCGAGGCACCGCAATCCCAGACTATCTTACGACGACTTCAGAGATATCTTAGGCTGGGATTGCGGTGCCTCGTTCTTAAGTCTGATCTTTAAATCTTACGAACTTTCGTAGATGGGCGTGGTTAAGAACGATCTTAACTTGGTATTGGGGTGCCTCAAGCGTAAGTCCTCCGCGTGTCCTCGTAAGAGAAAGCCAGCCAGCCAATGGGAGACGCAGAGCGAGCTATGTTGTGATTGCGCGCGCATCCAGTTACGATTCGACTTAAGTTAGCTGTGAAGTTGTCCTAAGATAGTGAGGCACTGCAATACGGCTTGCGTTTTGTTTACATCTTAAGACAGAGTTTGTGCGTAAGATAGTGTTGAGCGAGGCACCGCAATCCCAGCCTTAAGCATCGAGCAGATACCTAAATTAAAGCTCGATGATCTTAAGTCGAATAGTAACTGGATGCGCGCCAATCACAAATAACATAGGTCGCTCGGCGTCTCCAATTGGCTAACGCGTTTCTCCCGCCGGGGACTTAGGCTTGAGTTAAGATCGTTTTTAAACACGCCCATTCTACGAAAGTTCCTAAGATTTAAGATCAGACTTAAGAATGAGGCAGCGCAATCCCAGCCTTTATATACAGTCGGTAACAAAAGTATTCGAACACTAGCAAAAATTCCTATGTAAAAAAGTAGAGTTAATACTGTTTTGTTAAATAAATCTTTGTCGAATCATGTTCTTAGACTGACAAAGAACATGATTCGACAAGGATTTATTCATCAAAACAGTATTAACTCTACCTTTTTTACATAGGAATTTTTGCTAGTGTTCGGATACTTTTGTTACCGACTGTAGAATAGAAAATATCCCCATTGATACACTAGATACTATTGGCATTTATTGATAACATGCACATAGAGATGCAAGGTTTTCAAAACACCCGGTTTTTTCCCGAAAAAAAAAAAAAACGGTTTTTTCCCCTGGGAATTTAAGACAAAATTGGGAAATTTGAAATTTCCCCAAAACTGGGAATTTTGAAATTATGAATATTTTTATAACTTTTGTTAACTATTTAGCCTCCGATCTTTAAATAAACTTAAACTTTAATTCCTGCATAGATTTCCTTTTCGTTTCCCGTTCCAGCTAATTCGAGCATCTTCGATGTTTATTCCGAAAACGAAGAAAACAATTAATTATAATTAATGTGGTGCTAACACTAACAGTAAGTTTCTGTCCTTATTCATTAGTATTATTTCGTTATGTTCTTGAGATATCCTTTCCATTCTTAATGAGAATAATTAACATTTAAATCTTTTTTAATTCATAATTGGTTTATGAATGTACAATTAGAGAATTGGACTTAAGATTTTAGGGAAAAAAACAACTAAATTCAAGTTTCATTAAACTTAAGTATTTAAGAAATTAGTTTGTTACCTGATAATTTAATTTTTTTTTTACAACAAAGAAAAAAAAAAAGGAAAGGAAGAAGAATTTTTAAATTTAGTATGTTTTAGGGAACTATATAAGTAATTCGAAAAATTTCCCCACTTGTTGTGTTAGAAATGCAGAATGCAGAAACTTTTATATATATATATATATATATATATATATATATATTGTTACAAAATTGTAAATAATTGTGTTTATTTTTGTATAAATTCTTTCAAAGAGGCTTAGTAAGTTGATAAAGTGCTAATTTTGTGCATTTCTAGTCGTTTTAGCGTTGAAATAGCCTTATTTTCCCTTAAAAACGCATTAAAAACCCCCAATAAGGCAGGTAATGGATTTGGCGCCAAATTTGGCAACTTTTCCTCACCTTGGCGATTTTTTGGCGACCTTGGCGAGAAAATCCTTATTAGGGATATAGCAAATATGGAAGCTCTAATCCCATTCGCTGATGAGATATGGAGATTTCTGGAACATTCCACACTTTTCTACATAGGTATATAAGGGCTGTTTTTTTCGCCAAGGCAGTCAGTTCAGTTCTCAGCCAGCTTCGCTAATGCTTGTATTGTTTTGAGCCTCTTTGAAAGAGACTTGCTTCAATGTTATTGCTATACAGTTTGTACTGTGGATTTGCTATTGACAGCTGTTGTTTAAGCTGTGTTTACTGGTTGAATTGAAGCTGATACTCGGTTTATAGACCTGTATTTTTCTGGAACTTTCTGTGAATAAATACTGAATTTTTGTACGTTTGGCCTTTCATTCTCGGACAACTCACGAACCCCAAGTACGCAACATTTCTGGTGTCAGGAGTGGGGTTGTCTGTGAATGGTGATAACGAGAGCTATGGAGCAAGAAATGAAAAAACTTCTAGAAAGTCTCACTGCTCAGATGAATGAGTTAAGATCTGGATTGATAGAGAAAATGGAAACAGGACAGAAAAAGATGGAAACATCGCAAAGAGAATTGAAAGACGGTTTGACTGAAGAAATGAAGGAAATGAAAGCAGTACAGGAGAAAATGGAAACATCGCAAAGAGAATTGAAAGACGGTTTGACTGAAGTAGTGAAGGAAATGAAAGCAGTTCAGGAAAAGATGGAAGCCCGTTTGACCGAAGAAATTAAATCTAATCAAGATGAGATGAAGAGAGAGCTTTCAACGGCGAAAGAATCAATAGAGGGTACATTAACGGTGATGGAAAATAGAATGGATGGAATAGAAGAGAAAGTTAATAAATTTTGAAGAGAAATTTATGAAGATAGAAGAGAATTTTGAGGAGAAAGTTAAAGAAAATTTTGATCAGGAACTGAAAGGAAGGTTTTCAGAGATAGAAGGTAAACTGAAGAGAATAGAAGAAGATCTGGAGAGAAAAGTGGAAGAAAAGTTAGAATCCATGCCCCAGGAAACTGAAAAGAAAGGGAGAAGAATCCAGAATCAGGAATTTATTAAGCTATCTACCTACGACGGCAGTTTCTCCTGGCATGTATATAAGATGCAGTTTTACATGTAGCTGAAGCTAACGGCTGGGACTCGACCGCCAAGTCAGTCCACTTAGCAGCAGCATTACGGGGAGATGCAGCTGAGATACTGAGAAATGTTTCTAAAGAAGAAAGGAACGACTTCGAGGCCTTGACTAGAGCACTGGAGCTACGGTTTGGAGAGAAGTGTTCTAAGGACTATAGTCGCCTCCAGCTAAAATCCCGTTACCAGGAAACGGGCGAAAGTTTGCAAGAGCTGGCAGCGGACATTCAGAGATTGTCACACCTAGCATTCTCAGACTGTCATGCTGACACTCGAAACGACTTAGCTCTTCAGTACTTTATCGATGCTGTTCGGGATCCGAAATTCAAAAAGCGCTGAGACTCTCCAACATCAGAGACGTAGAATCAGCTTTAGGCTATGCACTTAGGATAGAGGCAGCCCAACAAGACCGCCATACCATAAGAGCAGTCTCATTAAATGATACACCTGCTGATGAAAATGAAATGATCAGAAGCCTCGCAGAGATCTTAAAGAGATTGCGCAGCCTGGAAAATAATAGGGAAGTAAAGGATCGGAAGATAAAGTGCTGGGGCTGTGGAGGGGATGGTCATGTGAAGAGGAACTGCCATGTACGACCAACTAAAGGAAATCACCCGGCTTCACCATCATTCAGGGAAACTAGGAGAAGGCCATCTCGCGAGGCGGAGGTTGCCTGAAATGAAAGAGCCTCAGTTTACAGCATTTCATGTTTCATCGATGAGTGGCGGCGATAATGGACTTTACGTCTATGGCCAAGTTAACAACACCACCTGCCGGATGATTCTGGACACGGGAGCCAACGCGACCATCATTAGAACGTATTTAGCTCAAGAACTAAAAGAGAAGATCATTTGGACGCCGCCCTGTGTTAAACTCCAGACTGTGACCGGAGACGAAATCAAAATATATGGAAAAATGAACTTGACCATCACTTTTGGAAATGCCAGTTACCATCATATGGCATATGTGGCTGATATAAGAGATTCTCTGATCATTGGAATTGATTTCCTAAGAAAATTTAACTTCAAATTGGATTTCAAGAATAATGAACTGCATTCGAGTTCGGAAGACATAGCTGTGTTCAACACTGAAAATCAAGACATTCAGCCAATTTGCCAGATAACAGCGAAGTCTGAAATTTCCATCCCTCCAAACACAGAGACTATAGTTTCAGGAACACCTCCTACCAAGCAATACTTCCGCTATGGACTGATTGAATACCCGAATACAGGCAATAGCCCAAGAGGAGTTCTGGTAGCTTCATCTCTAGTTGATCTCTCAAAGAGTACTATTCCTGTGAGAGTCGCAAACATCAGCGATAAGGTCCGGACAGTGAAGAAGGATGAGGTGTTAGCAACCTGCACTCCTGTTACATGCATCAACCGCCCCACGCAATCAACCGAATCCAAGTCTTCTGAACAATTAATAACGGAATTATTCAAGAATGCAGAGTTAGGAAAGGGAACAGAGATGTGCTGCAGAGAAGCTACTCCAAGAATTTAAAGACCTTTTTTCTCGAACACCTGAAGACGTCGGGAGAACGAACATCACCCAGCACTAGGACTGGGCTTTATATCGATGTAAAATAAAATATCGATTTAACGCTAATATCGTTTATCCGATTTAAAAATTTCATCTTCCGTAAAATATCGATGCAGAAACATCAAAGCACGGGAAAATCTGATTCCAGACTAAACCGATTCTATGCTGGAATAATGCCAGATAGCTAGTCATATTCATTCAACGGGATAACGATTTAGTCAAGCATGCGCACTCATAGACAATTAAATCATAAAAATCTTGACTGAATGAAACCGCAAAAAATCAAGCGAATAATATTCATTCGAAATGCCGTTTCGATTTAGTGTTACGCAGGCGCACTGCGAAAAAGAGAATATCGGTTTAAAAGATGCATTCTTCGATGAGCCATGATTGAGGTTTTAACGCATGTACAGAAGCAAAATGAAAACCGATTCTGATTTCTGATACAAGCATTCCGGTTAAGTTTGGGTAGATGAAATGGGATTATTAATTCATTCAAAATTCGTTTGATTACAAGAGATTAATTTTGTCAATATTAGTATTTTCTTCTGCTATTTTTTGTTATATTTTTTGCCAGTTCCTATAATTTATAAATAAGAAATCCCAGTTTATGTCTATTAGATAAGTGAATTAACAATGCTTTATTAATATTTTATGTAATTAATAATATTTCTTCATTAAATTCATTAATATTAGTACAGAATACGACATTGTCATATTGTCAAAAATAAATTAATTCAAACAACGGCGTTATTTTAGATATGATTATTTTAATATCTAATTTTTATTTATTTGGAAGGTATGCGTATTTAAAGGGTATGTATGCGTACTCGAAGGTATGGGTATTTCGAACAGTATTTTAAAATAATTTTAAATGCTGTGAAAATTGATTTTTCCCCCTCTTCAAATGCACCAAATTGTTCTTCCTATCAAATTTATTTCCCTATACTGAGTTAGCTATTTAAGTCTTTTTGTCTTTCGTAATATTTCATGTAATTTAATCTAAAATAAGTAAAAATTTTAAAATTTCAATTAAAAAAAAGTAAATCTCGTAAACTTTTTAAAAAGAATTATATTTTAGAAAATTTTAATTAAGAATCTATATATTAATAGGCAAGCATAAAATTTGTAGTCCCTTTTTAACATATTAATTATGGGAGTAGAGGGTTGAAAATGGTATCATTCGAAAGGTATGGTTAGCCGGAAGGTGCGAATACAAATATTATTTTCTTACGATATCAAGAAGGTATTTAAAAATACATTTATTTTTTATGCATTTCCCCCCATTTTTTCCTTTTATACACGTATTCCTTTACATTAAAAAATACCTAAAAGTAGAAAGTTGTTAAATCTAGCAATTTGATAAAGCTCAAATAAAACCATAGACACAGTAATTTGTATAATGTAGCATCACTATACGCAAGCGAAGTGATGACGTCACTGTCTGTCCATGGAGCCATGAAAAAGATTTTCTATGTTAATCGTACATTGGATTTTTTGTAAACAATTATTAAAAAATAACGGAAATTATCTGCCGATTTTAACTCCAATATTTGGGTATAGTTAGATATAAGTTACTGTCTACATGTGTTTGATTGAGTTATTTTTTCTGTAAAATTGATAAAATTTTAATTTAAAATCACAAAACTCCAAAAAAAAAAAAAGGCAAACTTCCAGTTTCGAATGTAAACATAAACATTTCATTTCAAAGGGTAATATTTAAACAATAAATATTCAACTAATATCTATATATATAAAAATGAATGTTTGTCTGTATGTTATTTATAAAATCGTAAACGGCTTGACCGATTTCGATCATTCTTTTTTTGTTTTTTTCCTTATAGGTCAGGGATGGTTTAGGAAAAAAAAAATTGAAAAAATCTTTAAAATTAATTAAAATATGAAAATAATAAACTTATTGACTTATATTGACTTAATATAAGCCATTTAAATTTTTAATTGTTGCCAAAAAAAGTTTACGAGATATATTTATTTATCCGCGTTTGTAATGATCGATAGACGGCGCTTTGTGAACACTGCAGTTGTTAGTAAACATAGCCACGTGTGTTCCATTAGTGTTCTTTTTGTTATTCTACTTAATATTCGTACTATAATTTCTCCGCCATTACATTATGGAAAATTGATTGCTTTTGGAAAAAATACTTCAGTTTATTCAAAGTTCGATCGGAAGTAGATTTTTAACTGAAGTTGAACAAATATTAGTTTCAAATCATCTGATTAATTCTTTACTTCCATTAGACGAAGCAACTGAAATTTTAAATTTGTCATTTGGAAATAAATGGAAGCTCAATTCTGGATTTCTTGATCCTTTGGAGTTACACTGTGGCACACAAAAGTATGTGTTATCTTTTTTACCGTATTTATTCATTTTTATTCAATAAACTAGCTGTACCCATAGAATAATAATAAAGGAAGAAGGAGCATAAGGATTCTACATAAGCTGTTGTGTTGCCACAAAAAACAGCGATTATTAACAAGCCTTTATTAACAAACTTCAATATTGAGAGGAGCAAAAGTAGCTTTCGCTGGCATTTCACTAGAAGGGGTTTGTAAGCATTAAGACTATTGGCGTGCTCCTTCTTCCTCTATTATTATTCTATGGCTGTACCCTGCGCGCGTTGCTACGCCACTAACTAAAATAAATTTGAAGGAAAGACATTACACAAATATTCAATTTATTTTGAGTCATTTTATTAATTTTTTCCATATCGAAAAAATTGTTACATTGCAGCGTTTCTTTTCAATTCGATATTTATTGAAGTGCTGTGGGATACACAATATTTCTTGTTTTTCCATTTGGTGCATAAACGAATAAATCAGAAGGTTTTCCGACGCGTGAGCAGGCCACATAGAGCTGCCCATGTGAGAAGCATGGATTCTCCAAATTTAATCCACACACTTCCAACGATTGTCCTTGTGCTTTGTTGATAGTCATTGCGAAACCGAGTCGCACTGGGAACTGCAAACATTTGAATTCGAATGGCATATCTGTCGGGATCATTGGGATACGTGGCAACAGTACGTCTTCACCTTTGAATTCTCCAGTCAAAATTGTTGCCTCGATAACATTGTTCATCATTTTCTTGACTGAGAGTCTGGTTCCGTTGCAAAGTCTTGGTGGATTTATGTTTCGAAGAAGAATGATGGGTACGCCAATTTTCAATGTAAGAACGTGCGGTGGCATGCCTGGCAAATCAAGCGAATTCAAGAATTCAGTTGGATAGTTGACGACTTCGTCTTGATTCACCACAGTATCGATGGACTTATATGTTGTCGTTTCGCCGGGTATTCCATTCTGAATGGTGAAGTTGATGATACTGACATCGATGTTTTTTGCCGCTAATATAGCACGCGTACTGAGCCACTGATGATTTTTGTAGTTCTGTGCAATGTTTGGGAAAACTTTTTCCACCAATTCGTCTAAGCTTTCTGTGATCTGACAGAAATTCTCTGGCAAGGTGATACATTGCGAAGATTCGTCAATTTGCATTCGCCCATTTCCAATATCCATTAATTGTTTTGCAAAATTTTCAGCCGATGCATCCCGTTGTAGTTGTACACGCATGTTGGTTTTTAAAGTCAATTTCTGTAAATGACGCCATAAAACTGATGATTTGAGACATGCATTAAGTTCATCAGCGGGTGTTGAACGTGGTATAACCGGCAGTGTTTGTCGAAAATCACCAGACAATAAAATGAGTGCGCCACCGAAGATCCGTGTGTTTCCTCTCAAATCTCGCAGTGTACGATCAAGCGCTTCCAATGCTTTCTTGTGAGACATTGTACATTCGTCCCATATGATAATTTGACACGTTTGGAGTAATTTTCCCATTCCAGAATTTTTGCTGATGTTGCATATTGGTACTTCAGTGATTTGCAAATTCAATGGTAGTTTCAATGCCGAATGCGCTGTTCGGCCACCATCCAAAAGAGTTGCCGCAATTCCAGATGATGCAATGGCCAGTGCAATATTATTTTGTGATCGTATTGTTGCCAAAATGAGTGAAAGAAGAAAAGTCTTTCCCGTACCACCAGGCGCATCTATGAAAAACAGTCCACCGCTTTGTTCTGTGATTGCACGCATAATTCTGTCATACGCAGTGCGTTGTTCTGAAACCAACTGCGGAAGATTTCTCTGAACAAATGTCCCCAGTTCTTCAGAATCAAAGTGTGTTTCTCGGTGCAAATCACAATCGAAAAGGTCGTTCACTGGTCGGTTCGGAGCAGGCATTCCCAGTTGCACCAGTGCCTTGTTAGCGATTGCCAAACATATGTCTTCAATCAAAATTAATGCCTCATTATGCACGTTTGCTGTGAATGGAATGTCCGGATTTTGATTCGCAGCACGCAAACGATGTAGAATATCATCACTCATGTAGTCCTTGTATTTTACCCAAAGATCGTTTGGATTAGATGGGAAGCAGGTTGTCAATATTATGGCAAATAACGTGCGTATTTGCTGTGGTCGAGCAGTATTCGATGCATCAGCGAGTGCAGTGTCCCAATGTGCATCATTCTCAAGAAGATTTAATTCCTGGCAAGCTTGACGATAAGTGGCGCACAGTTGACCGTTGACTGTTCTTAAATCTTGGAAGGATGTCGGTCCACGTACATTGATTAACAGCAATCGCAGATAGAAGCATTCTGTATTATTCGGGTGAACAGTGTACAGACGGCCCAATGCGTCACTGGAATACAAATTGGGATGCCCTTCATCTGCTTTACCTTGTTTGCGACGTTGAAACTTTCTAGCCGATGCATTCCATGTGTAGAATTTCGGTACCTCAGAATAAAGTAGAGTCTTTGCAAAAAGATCATCTTGGCACAATGAGTAAAATGCAGTTAAAGTTGTTGCCGGTGGAACCAATGCTCTTGCACGTACATTATCTGCTGTGAAGTATACGCGCTGCCCATTCTCGAGATGCACCGCCAAGTGTACTACTGTTGGATGTCGTTCATGGATTGGAAATGATAAGATGCGCCATACTGCTTCATTACTGCTAATGTAGCGTCCGAGTTGGTATTGGTTGATTTCATCGAGCGGTGCGATCACATTCCTTACTCCGAAGACTGCCATGTCGCTTCCTTTATTGACATATTTGCAAATGTATTTGATCGACTTCACTGAATTGCAATACTCAACATTAATGTGTGCTTTGAATGTCTTTGAAAGCAACGGTGAATATGGCACAACCCAACGATTATCGACTTCGACATCAACGTTTCGTACTTTCAGAACGATGGATTTTCCGCCATCCTCAACTGATCGTCGACGATACTGTGGGTATCCGTCATTGCCAGTGATGGTATCAGAAACCAAGTTTCTTGGGTATCGTTTCGTGCATTTTCCATCAGACATACATGGTGAATTATTGTTGAATGCGCCACATGGACCATGAATCATATTTTTGGTAACGACATCGAATAGGTCTGGATCAATGTCCTTATCTGGTATTTCAGCTGAGATGATTTGGTCTATTTGATCTGGCGTAATTTTATTGATTAACCAAACCAAAATATGTGCATGTGGCAATCCTCTTTTCTGCCATTCAATGGAATACATCCAGCAGCGTGTCTCTCCAAAAACGTGATGCTTGATAATAAAATTCATTAAAGATTTCAATTTTTGTTTAAATACGCGTGCGGTAATGTCATGGCGGTCCGAAGATGATTGTCCAGCTAACAGAAGTTCTTTAATTTCATTCCATGTTGGATTACATGTAAATGTAATGAACAAATCTGGACGACCATATGCGCGAACGTATGTCATCGCATCTTGTGCGTATTCGTGCATGTGCCGTGGACTCCCTGTGAATGTAGACGGTAATATGACCATTCTTCCCAATTCGTTTGGATTCACGTTACCATCATTAACGATTGCGTCTCGTAAATGGATGTACTCTTCAGAACGCAACTCGGTTTGATTCAATCGAATATATAGGAGTCGTTCGGTTTCAATCTTCGCGTACATATCAACAATGTACTGATGAAACAATTGTCGACATTTCAAAATGTAGTTCTTAGCGTTTTGACGAATCATCAATCGATACGAATAATAATTCATCGCACTGACTTTCTTATTCGTTTCCTCGTTTGTTTGTGGATTTCTCATTTTGATGTTGAAATGATATCCATCTTCTCCTCGCCAAAACAGAATCGGATACTGCAATCCGTCATATGAGCGATGAGTTTCAGAGACTCGCTGAACGCCATCTCTTCTGCGATGAAGAATTATGTCGCGCGATTCGAATTCTTCTCCAACTATCACGATCGCCACTTCATCGATTGTTGGTGCATTGAACTGTCTTTCGTGTTGGCCAACGGGTCTTTTGTCTGCTCGAATTACAACTGCGTAGTCATCGTCTGGCATTCGTTGAATGACGGTTTTAAACAATTGAACTAATTCATTGTGTTGATCGAAAAGGGCTTGTAACGCAGCTACGATTTCTCGTCTAGTGCCAGCATTGTAATGACATCGTTGGTCAATTTGTTCATCACTGTTTGCCATGAAATAAATTTGAAGAAACTTATGATCTGCGTCCAGCAATGGTAGAAGCGATCCGGCTCGATGATAAATTTGTCCTTGGACTCTGAATGTTGGCATGTAATTTTCTCGCACGATGTTCGTTGCACCGAATGATGTTTTTTGAAAACATGAATTGTATTTACGAATGTTTTCCAAGAAATGCTTCGAATCTCGTGTAACACCTGATAGCAACGTCGATAGTGGTTCGGGTGGTGGATGTAATTCTGGCAGTTTAACTTTTCCACTGGCGCAACACATTCCTGGCATTTCGTTCTTAAATTTGAGGGCGCTACAATACATACAAATTTTATCCATTTTTCCAATGATGACACTTGGATGAAGACTGTAATCATTATTACTGTTATAATGGAATGCACCAAGATTTAAATCAGCGTGCAGTGTTCGTCTTGATCGAGCGGTGCTTATTCGAACATTTAGCAGCCTTCTTTCCCGTTGTTCACTTGTCTCAGACGAACGTGCCTGAGTAGTACGTATTCGATCATTTTCTAACCTCACTTCTCGTTGTTCAGATGATTCAGACGAACGGGTCTCAGCAGCATGCACTCTAAGATTTTCCAGCCTTAATGCTCGTTGCTCGTCTAATTCTGAGGCTTCTAATGCTCTTTTCTTCCGTGCTTGAGGTGTAGATCGGCCAATTGCTTGTCGCTTTAGAGGCCTAATTGAACGTAAAGTTCGCGAAAAAAGCGTTTGAATATAGATTGGTCTTACCAACTCAGAAACCTTCGTAGACTCATGCAGAACACTTTGCTGAAGATTATCACATGAGATAAGATAGAAGAAGATTCCGATTTTCAAATTACCTTGGCGAGAAACGTCCGAGGTACTTTGGTGCCAAATTTCAAAATTTTCCAAGCTAAAGCTGTTCCATACAAAAAAAAAAAAAAAAAAACTTTTATGATATATACAAAATAAAAAAATAAAAAATTCTAATAAATTCGAAATTATTACTATTTACATAAAAGAATCTTTATAAGTTACATATAAAGTATCAATTAAAACGAAGAATTTTGTTTTACTGTAGAAAAGAAAAGTAAGTACTACTCAATTAAATAAAAATTTTAAGCTAATACCAAGTATCTCTATGAAAATATTTATTAACACGCGAATATTTTTCTAATTTTTATTATTTATCACGCGAAATTAAAAATATTTTATCTCCGGAAAAAAAAAAAAAAATAAACATGAATTTTGTTTATTTTGGCATCAAATATATTTTTCTTTTTAATCATTTTAAAGTTAAAATGGAGTTTTTATTTAATATCTTCTTTCAAATTTTCAAATTTTTGATTTTTTCAATTTTTTTTTTTTCCTAAACCATCCCTGACCTATAAGGAAAAAAACAAAAAAAGAATGATCGAAATCGGTCAAGCCGTTTACGATTTTATAAAAAACATACAGACAAACATTCATTTATATATATATAGATTATAATGTGTCATTTTCTCATCGACCAATTAAACATTTAGTAATTTCTTATTTTTCGCATGAAAGCATATTTCATTTTATGCTGAAAACAATAAATAAATATATCTCGTAAACTTTTTTTGGCAACAATTAAAAATTTAAATGGCTTATATTAAGTCAATATAAGTCAATAAGTTTATTATTTTCATATTTTAATTAATTTTAAAGATTTTTTCAATTTTTTTTTCCTAAACCATCCCTGACCTAAAAGGAAAAAAACAAAAAAAGAATGATCGAAATCGGTCAAGCCGTTTACGATTTTATAAATAACATACAGACAAACATTCATTTTTATATATATAGATAGATATATGTGAAACCAAATATCGGCATGCAATGGCGGCTGTATGGAATTCGAATTAAACCACGTTTATTGTAATTTCACCTTAGCCCACCAGAGGGCGAGCATTTCATTACAATCGCGGATTGTTTTCAGCATAAAATGAAATATGCGTTCATGCGAAAAATAAGAAATTACTAAATGTTAAATTGGTCGATGAGAAAATGACACATTATAATTTTAAAATAAAATAGTAATATTACAAATCTAACATATTTCTTCTGAATTTTATTTCAAAGCATTTTTTTTATATACCTCAACTTCAGATTTTTTTTTTTTTTTTTTTTTTTTTTAGTATGGCGGATGAAAAACGCTTGGCATAAAAGTTAATTCAGCATTATGGTAAAGGTATTTTCTTATTGATAATTCTTGACAATTTTTTATAATTTTGATGCTGAAGTAGATCGGACATTTTTCGCCAAGGAAAAGATAGAAAGAAATACGCAAGCGAAGTGATGACGTCACTGGCCGTTCGTTGATGCAAGAAAAATATTTTCTATGTTAAACGGCCATTGGATTTTTTGTAAAAAATTATTAAAAATCGAGGAAAAATATTTCCCGATTTTAATCCGCATATTTAGGTATAGATATGTATTAGTTATCATGTCCATGCATTAGATTAAGTTATTTCTGTTGTAAAATTGACAAAATTTGAATTTTTAATTTCAAAACTCTAGAAGAAACAAAAATGGCAAACTTCCATATTCGATTGAAAACACAAACATTTAATTTCAAAGGATGATATTAACACAATAAATATCCTACTAATATACTGATTAATAGGGAAATGATAAATAATCTATCATAATTTGAAATCAAATTTGTTTTCAAGTGTCTAAATAAAGTATCTGATATAAGATACTAATATGTTGTAGTGGAATAGATTTGATATCGGTCATCCTTGGTAGAAAAATAAAATATCGCCAAATTATTTGGCGAACATAATTTAATTCCTTTCAAAAATCATGGTTATTTTAACAACTTATTTTAAGACAGTAATGAATAATATGAAACAATATTTTGTACAATGCATATTACGAAAATATACATCTGGCATGTATATTTTCGTATTACGTTTTTGATCACCAAATACAATAAGCGCCAAGAACGACAGAGTTTTGAAATAAAAAATTAAAATTTTGTCAATTTGACAGCAAAATAACTCAATCTAACACATGCACATGATAACTAATACATATGTGTACCCAAATATGGGGATTAAAATCGGGAAATAATTTTCTTCGATTTTTAATCATTTTTTACAAAAAATCCAATGGGCGATTGACATAGGAAATCATTTTCTAGCATCCACAGACGGTCAGTGACGTCACACTTCGCTTGCGTATAGGAACAATAATCGCATAAATTATATTTTGGTCTAAAACGGCAACAAAAATTTAAAAGTCGCCAAGGGCATTAAGGCTGTACCATGATCAAGTTTACATACTAATTTATTTATTTTTCTATATACCAACTACTATTAACTAAGCATGAAGTATATATAACCACAAAATAATAATTGTCTCATGCGATAGAAGTTGCCGATCATAGCATATTGTAATATTATATGTGGCTTGAAATTTCTGTCATTCTATGGTTGATTGATTAAATCAAATAAATATAGGAAATAACTTGAGAGCAAATATTACGTACATCTCATATAATGTTGTTCATATGTAACTGGCATTCAGTTATAAAAGAGTTACTTCAAATTTTTCGATACTGTCCGTATCGAAACTGTTATGTATGATAAGCAACCAAATGCAAGCCCACGGGTAAGCCATTGTCGCAGGCAATAGGGACAGGCACCGGAGATTGCAAGGACGAACAAGGCGCTGCCTAAGGCAACGGAAACCCAAAGCAAGCTTTTGACCGATTTCAGTTTTTTTTTTTTTTTTTTTTTTTTTTCATAAAGCATATAGAAAAGAGTTTGCCAGCGAAGCGGGCAAAGCCGTCCAAAATTGTTTAAGAACTAAAATATTATTCAACAATTCGCCGGGAAGTGGGGGAAAAAAAAAAATCATTTATTTGTAAAAAAAAAAAAAAAAAAAAAAAAAAAAATATTTGAAACTCATAAATATTATATGAATTTCACCACATAGTTAAAATTTTAATTAACCAGTCACGAAATTATTATTAGAACCAGATTAATATTGTGCAATAGTGAACTAAAATCATACAAAGAAAGGTTTCGAAATAAAATTCATAATTGAGGACCCAGTTTTTATACTTCCACAACGCAGTACTGTTTTAGTACAGAATCCCTATGGACGAATTTTAAATTTTTATCGCCATGTTGGCGATAACTTTTTATTTATTTATTTTGGCATTTTATTTTGGCTTTCAATGAGTTACAAATTTTTTTTAGTGTACTTTATCAGACTCTCTTTTGCACAGCACCACAATGATAAGGTTTCATTTCATTATATATTATGATCAAACCGTCAGTTCCCACACATACACATCAAAATTTCCACGTGAACGAAGTCGCGGGTAACAGCTAGTACTAAATAAAAGGAAAATGGATTTGTTACTAACTGCTGCATGTATAAGTAGACGATAAGGAAAAAATTCCGATTTCCGTTTTTTGCTGAATTTACATGTTTTGAGCTTTCTTTACGTTTCAATTAACTGAAATTGGCTACTTATTTTTTAAAAAAAGTGTCTTATTGTTAGCTTTTGTGGGTAGAAGAAGCAAGTAGAAGATACATAAAAACTTTTGATTTCCGGTTTTCGATGAATTTACACGTTTTGAGATTTCCTTGCATTTTAATTAAGTGAAATTGATTACTTATTTTTATTTTTAAAAAAGTGGATTTATTATTCTTTCCTCTGCATATATAAGTAGAAAATATAAGATTCAGAAAAGTTTTAAATTTTCGGTTTTCGATAAAGTTACACGTTTTGAAATTTCCCGAACTCAATCGACCATTTTGAAAAATATCTTTTTTTTTTTTTTTTTTTTTTTTTTTTGTTCAAACACTGTACTTTATGAACCGATCGAATTAATTTAACAGAATTTGATACTTGGTTGGGCCTTGGTTTGACATGGTATTTATTAGCTTCTGGGCTGTATCACACAACAAGGGGCGTTTTCACGTTGCGATTTTCTCTCATTTCAGGAAAGACTAACATCTACAAAGAGAAATAGTTGTATTAAGTAAAACTCTGCTGATTCAGTTAGAGTGAATATTGGCAAACAATTGCCGCAGCTGCGTTGCAATTGCATTCCGTTTAGGACAAGGCAATAACTTTGCTTTGCCTCGCTTTGCAAAAAAAAAAAAAAAAAAAATGGTCGGGTCTCGACCACTGGGCGATACTAGTTATATTTATTAGGAGATTCAAGGCACTAGAAATTTAATAACATGTGTGAAGCGCTTCTCTTAATTAGCAATTTTCTGCTGATACTTGCAATTTATTCGCATGTAAGTGGGGCATATAAATATTTTAGTGCATTAGAAAGTAGTACGAAATAGTAAAATTCTGAATTTATCAATTAGTTAAAATAATAATAATAAATTTGGGTGTTTTAAATGTTCTGAATGTTACTCATGTAATGTCACGTCACGAGTCCATATAATATAATTTCTCTATATATTAAAAAAAAGTAACTGTCGCTGGCGTCAATTTTTTTTGTCTGCGACAGCATCTTCTCGCGGAGGGCAAAGTGCTCTGCATCATGAGAGGTATCAGTGTATTCCGACTGCTTCAAGGAAGGCATTTCAGCTGTTTAGAAATTTCTATCATTTTAATTAACGAAGTTATAACTAAAAACGTCGGGTTTATAAAGGTACTCTATTTGCCACCGGAGTGAAAAGTTTCTCTTATGGCGTTTTTTTCTGTGTTTCTGACGTCACTTTCCTCAGGAAAATTAAAATGAGATCAATGGTGTAAGTGTAAATAAGACAAATTGAAAAATTGGCATCTTTGAGATGCTCGAGAGAAGAAAAATTTATTTAGAATAGCAAAACATGAAAATAACCGATATTTAAAAAATATTGAGTAAAAATTTAATAAAAATGAAATGAAAATTAGCTTATATTTTTAATTTAGTTTATATTATTATTTTATATTATTAGTTAAGTTTATACTATTAGTTTAGTTTATATTATTAGTTTTTATTTTAACGTTAGGCGAAAAAGATTTAGTATAGAATTAGAGGTTAAACCCAGAAATTGGTATAACTTCAGTATAACCCCACAGCTGAATTTGTCGATTTTTCTTTGGCGCCGTTTTGAACGATAACGATGTAGTTCTGGACTGTTTGCGATATAATATGGCAGCCTATATGTTGTTTATTTTGACTTCATGATTTTATGATTTATGATTTCGATTATGATTTTATCATTTATGATTTCTAGATTTATGATTTAGCCAACAAAATCACCAACAAAAAATCGCCAAATATCGTTGTGGCGTTATACTGAAGTTGTTCCAAAGATACTTACGTATTAACGCCTCCGCGGCTACAGATTAAGTGCCGTCAATCTACACCTAAAATTTTTACGACAAATGATAAAATAAAACACTTTATTTAAAATCAAAACACTTTCAAAATTTAAAACACTTTATTTAAAACAAAGTAGTCAATCTGATTCGGTGGAAAATGGGCCGATATAGAGTTTAACATAGATTCAAAACTGTCTCTATTATCTTTCACCTGATGCTGTCGCCATATGAACTCTGATAAAAAAGATTCCAAAAGATGTCTCGCTGTCCCCCTATGTCTCTTGTGTGCGAACAACAAGATTGCTCTTTATTGGCGCATTAGCGTAACTTCTGCTGCTGTGGCGTTAATACGTAAGTACCGAAAAAAATTATAAAATATAGCAATAATAATAATAATAATAATAAAATTCGCAACCTATTTTTGTTTTTTAAGCATTGATGTAAAACTTTGCAGAAAACAGAATTTAATTTAATACAACAGGACTTTTTTTTTTTTTTTGTCTATTTTTCCATGTAATGGAAAGAAGTAACTGCATTGCTAAAATATTTAAGTTACACATAATACAGGACCTCACTGGCAGATTTTAAATTTTTCTTTTATTTTGACGATGACTTAAATTATCTATCTCAGTTATGCATGTCAAGATTTTTGCGAGAAAAGTCTAAGCTACTTCGGTGCCAAATTTAAAATTTCGCCAAGAGGTTAAACTGTACCATTGCTTTAGCACAATTTTTTTTTTTCAATTTTACTTTAAATATTTTTTTTTTAACTTAATTCAAGTGAGAAAAAAAGAAGAACATTTTTTATTTGGTCTAAATGTACAAAATATCTCCAGGTAAAATATTATCCGTATTATTAGAAAGAAAATGGCTAAAGAAGTTTTTCCTGTACTATTGATTATTATAAATTAAATTATCCAATATCATTATATTTCATTCTCCACACGCATTTTTTATTTTCTAAATTCAATATTATATAATATATATGTAAAAAAATCAAGGTGTAATCAGTACATATCCAGAAGATGTAGCCCAGTAGATATCGCCAACAATAATAATTATTCAGAAGATATCGCCAACAAGTATTCAGGAGCCATCATGAATATTTATTCAAATTGTCAACAAATATTCAAAAGCCATCCAATTTATGAATGGTGATGGTCTATCTCGAATACTCCAAACCGGCAATTCGTTATTAGAATATAATCAAGGATGAATTTTTCACTTATCAGTAGGTTTCGAAAAATGTGATTTTTTTTTTCCCGATTTAACTTAGTATGTAATATAGTTTAAGAAATGGTAAAATCAGATATTGACAGGCACTTTGGCAAATTCATGGCGACAATGCAAAATTGCTATCTGAAAAAAATTGTCCTGTCGTACTACTACTAATGAAATGTTTAAAATAATTGCAATAATCACATAAGATATTTATTTTCAATGGATCCGACTAAATCATATTCTAGGAAAAATGCACTTTAAATGTTGCATCTTTACTGTTGTAAGCACCATTTTAAACCTTGCTGTACATTGGAAATAAATGCAGAGTGTTGCATATTGCCCTAAATTAACTAAAAAAATTCAATAGTAAAAAATATAGGCATTAGAAAAAATAAGTTCATAATTTCTTTAATCAAGCAATAATACCCGAAAAATTCATCGTGAAACAGTGACAAAAATTTAACAAGTGGATCGTATACTAAAGTTGTAACGCTAAATCATTTAGATGTTAAGAATTTCTCTCTGTTCTAAACAGTTAGTGCTATCGTTGTTTATTTTGTGTGTCTAGCTGTCTAACATATGTTTTCTCTCAAAATAATGGCAAATTGTTATTAAACTGTCGAACGTTAAGACAGATTTTTCACATACTAGAAACGGTATATTAAATATTGTGTATTTCAATGTGATACCAAATATGGTGGATTTCTATAATATTGTTAAACTTTTCTCTTGTATTATGTATTACTAATATTCCAATTCAATGAAAGGCAAAGTTGAGAATAGTCGGGTAGAATCCAGCAGGGGTTAATGAGAGAAGCAAGTCGGGGTGAGGGAAAGCCTTCCTTGGGGGTTGGTGAGCGGAGCGAGCAGGGGGCAGAGCTCCCTAGTGTGATAAAACAAAACTGCGCTATATTAATTATACTGATGTATGAATTTTGAACTGTGGAAAATAATGAATAATTTTATAATAATTAGTATTAAAGCATTATATCTTTATCAGAAGGCTGTTTCTTAGACGGACTAAGAACATGATTTGACAAGAATTTATTTTACAGAGCAGTATTAAGGGTACATTTTTTATATAGAAAATATTGCTAGCGCTCGAATAATTTTATATCCGACTATATATGGAGTAATGTTATAAGCAATACCATTATATGGCTCAACCTCATTTTTAAGTTTTCTACTTCCTGCGATTGAATTTAAGTCGCACCAAAATTGGAGCTTCCATACATCCACTCACAAGGGAAGTATAAATCAGTAAAATTCCTATTGAAACCAAACCAAGATTAAATTAAATGAGAGGTCGAAAACATAGGCAAAATGGCAAATTTTGACCAACAATTCACTTATGGGTTAAGATAAGACCCTAGAAAATTTAATCCTTTTTATGAAAATCAACGAAATATAATAAGTGGGCAAAAAGGCGTGGCACAGTGTCAGAATGTTTGACTTGAGACAAGAAGATCTTCAGTTCAATCCCCGTCTCGGCAATTTTTTTCTTTCTTTTTTTTCATAATACTAATATTTGGTTTATCTAAAATTAACAAATGATGGTAAAAAGTTAAACCAAGAGGTGGTTGCAGCTACTTCAGTACCAAGTTTTGGTTCAAACTAACACCAAACTTTTTATATTGTAGCACTGTACTACTGAGACATTAATCCCAACAAACTAACTATAAACCGTCTCTACATTCTAAAGAAAACTGCTAAAAGTCCTTAAGTGTAAGGATTATCCCTACAATTGGTAACGCTGCATTAAATCGATATATCCTTATATTGGTATTTTAGACGAATGATATATCGATTTAAGAAATGTCAACATCGCCCAGCACTACCCAGCACAAAATTGATAGAGGAAATCATCCTCCAATCAAACAACATCCAAGAAGACTTCCATTTGCTAAACAGGAAGAGGTCACTGAACTTCTAAGTGAAATGCAGCACAATGATGTCATCGAGCCATCAACGAGTCCTTGGGCCTCTCCTATAGTAGTGGTGTGAAAAAAGGATGGTTCAACAAGATTTTGCGTGGATTATCGTCGTTTGAATGACATCACGAAGAAAGACAGTTACCCTCTTCCCAGAATTGACAACACATTAGACACACTTGCTGGCAATAAATGTTTCTCGACTTTGGATCTGAAGAGCGGTTACTGGTAAGTAGAATTTCATCCTGATGATCGTGAGAAGACTGCATTCACCACGGGACAAGGACTGTGGAAATTTAAAGTTATGCCATTCGGATTACGTAATGCACCTGCCACCTTCGAACGCCTGATGGAGACAGTGCTAAAAGGACTTTCCTATGAAGCCTGTCTGGTGTATTTGGATGATATTATCATTGTGGGGCGCACCTTTGAAGACCATCTACGAAACATCCGAAAGATGCTGGAGAAACTCAGAATGGCTAACCTCAAATTGAATCCAGGCAAGTGTAACTTGTTCCGTCGTGAAGTGAGCTACCTCGGCCATATCATCTCTGCCGAAGGTGTGAGAACTCATCCTGAGAAGATCTCTGCAGTCGAGAACTGGAGTCGCCCTGAAAATATACACCAACTACGAAGTTTCCTGGGGTTATGCACTTACTACAGGAAGTTTGTCAAGGGTTTCTCAAATATTGCCAGACCACTCCACAAGCTGACGGAAGCCAAACAGAAGTTCCTGTGGACAGATGAATGTGAAAAAGCGTTCAAGCGACTTAAAGAGGCCTTAACATCATCGCCTATCTTGACGTATCCACAGCCCGACAGACAGTTCATACTTGATACAGATGCCAGCCATAAAAGTGTCGGTGCTGTTTTGTCGCAGGAAATTGATGGTCAAGAACATGTCATTGCCTATTGGAGTAAATGCCTGTCTAAACCAGAGCGAAATTACTGTACCACCAGGAAAGAGCTACTCGCCATCGTAAAAGCCATAGAACATTTCCATCATTACCTCTATGGCAGAAGATTCCTGCTCCGGACTGACCATGCATCTTTAACGTGGTTGCTCCAGTTCAAGAACCCGGAAGGACAGATTGCCAGGTGGATGCAACGCCTCCAGGAATATGACTTTGAGATACGTCATCGTAAAGGGACTGTACATGGTAATGCAGATGCCTTGTCATGGAAGCCCTGCTCGGAAAGCTGCAAGTACTGCTCTAGAGTCGAACAGAAATACTTGCCGATAAATCCGGTTGCCTGCCAAGTTACTGCCTCAACACCATCAGAACAAGATCCCGATCTATGGAGTGACGAAGAACTTAGACAAGCCCAGTTGGAAGATCCTGACATACAGCTAATATTACAGCTGAAGGAGAGGACCAGCAACAGACCTACCTGGCAGGACATTTCCAGATTTAGTCCCATTACGAAAAGTTATTGGGCACTTTGAGACTCTCTTCATATCACAAACGGCGTATTATACAGAAAATGGAAATCTGATGATGGGAAAAGCTTCAGATGGCAGATTGTATTACCAAGATCAAAAATTCCAGATGTTTTAGAACAACTGCTTAGTAGCTTTACAGGAGGCCATTTTGGGGTAATGAACACTCTCCAGAAAGTTCGGGAACGCTTCTACTGGTGCAAGGCAAAGGAGGATGTGGAGAAAAGGTGTAAATCCTGTGATGCTTGTGCTGTACGTAAAGGCACGCAGAAACAAAGTCGAGGAAGACTGCAACGGTATAACGTGGGAGCACCATTTGAACGGATTGCAATCGACATCTTGGGTCCTTTGCCACGGACCTCCAGTGGAAATAAATACATCCTCGTCGTGATGGACTATTTCACCAAGTGGCCTGAGGCATATCCCATTCCCAATCAAGAGGCATGCACAGTCGCAGAAGTCCTAGTGCAGCAATGGGTGTCTAGGTACGGCACGCCCCTACAACTTCATACCGACCAAGGTAGGAACTTTACCTCTGATGTTTTCAAAGGACTGTGTCAACTACTCGGCATAGACAAAACCCGGACAACACCCTTACATCCCCAGTCGGACGGCATGGTCGAGAGGTTCAATCGTACCATTCTGAATAACCTCTCCCTTCTAGTATCAAGGAACCAGCAAGATTGGGACTTGAAGTTGCCGTTGTTCCTGCTGGCTTATCGAAGTGCTGTCCATGAAACCACCGGCTATACTCCAGCCCAGATGCTGTTTGGACGTGAACTTCGTCTCCCTTGTTATCTCCTGTTTGGTTGTCCACCCGATGCGCCTTCATCGCCCGAGGAGTACATCCAAGATCTTCAGGCACGATTTGAGGACGTTCACAACTTTGCTCGGGAGCGAATTCACATTGCAACGGAGAAAATGAAGACAAGGTACGATCTAAAGGCTACACAACATGAGTTCCAGGAAGGAGAGAAGGTCTGGTTGTGGAATCCTATTCGACGCAAAGGACTCTCTCCCAAGTTACAGTGCAACTGGGATGGACCATACACAGTCTTAAAAAGGCTGAATGATGTATAGTGGTGCGGATCACTAAAACACTTTCTTCAAAACCGAAGGTGGTGCAGTATAATAGGCTAGCCAAGTACCACAAGTAACGGTAATATTGAAATTAAAAATGTAAATACTTGTAAAATTTGCGCATGCGTAATGTAAATATTTGTATATAGATACTTGTACATATTTGTGAATTTTGTAAATATTTCCCACTTAATTTATATTTCTATGTTATCTTTATGTGCAACTTAGTTCTTGTATTTTAGATTGTGTAAATTTGTTTAGTTTCGCCTCTTGACCAAGGGTTGCACTGCCCGGGACGTGCAGTCCTTGGGAGGGGGGCAGTGTTACAAAATTGTAAATAATTGTGTTTATTTCTGTGTAAATTCTTTCAAAGAGGCTTAGTAAGTTGATAAAGTGCTAATTTTGTGCATTTCTAGTCGTTTTAGCGTTGAAATAGCCTTATTTTCCCTTAAAAACGCATTAAAAGCCCCAGTAATGCAGGAAATGGATTTGGCGCCAAATTTGGTGACTTTTTCCCACCTTGGCGATTTTTTTGGCGACCTTGGCGAGAAAATCCTTATATGGGATATACCAAATATGGAAGCTGTAAGTTGATTGGTTGACCACTTTCTAGAGTTTTCTCGAAAAATCTGGGCTCAATGGAAAAGCATATAAGGAGCGCTTCCTCGCCAAGGCAGTCAGTTCAGTTCAGATCTCAGCCAGCTTCGCCAGTGCTTGCATTGCTCTTAAGCCTCTTTGAGAGAGACTTGCTTCAAGTGTTATTGCTATACCGTTTGTACTGTGGATTTGCTATTGACAGCTGTTGTTTAAGCTGTGGTTACTGCTTGAATTGAAGCTGATAATTGGTTTATTGACCTGTATTTTTCTGGAACTTTCTGTGAATAAATTACTGAATTTTTGTACGTTTGGCCTTTCATTCTCAGACAACTCACGAACCCCGAAGTACGCAACAATATGTATAAAAATCAGGAAAACAATATGTATATAAATTTTTATCAAAACATTTTCATTGTAGGAAATTATCGATTTTTTACAAACTCTAATAAGAAATATTTCTGAAAATAACTTGTAAAAGAAATTATACCACTGTAGTAATTGCATAAAATGCCATTTCTTCTTTCTAAAAACTACTTCATTATTTTAAATAATTCTTTAGTTTTATAAAATAGAAATTTTTAAAGAACTTTTCAAATCTTAATTATTTCTCTTCTCAAACTACTACAGGATTATGCACACTGCTTTCCTTAATTCTTCAGCTTGTATAATATGGAAATTGTATCCAACACTGGATCTTATCAGTAGCTTATCAGTATATCAAAGTGCTTAAAATTGCCATCACGGAGTAATATTAATAGGAGTTGAAGGTCCAATGGGAGAAAGCTACGAAACTGTGATCTAAATTTTTGGTAAATATTGAGGGCGCCACTTGTCATTCCTCCCTACTTCGGCGCGGATATACTGTTGTTTTCCATAGAATTTTGCTGGAGTACATTTAAATTTTTTTTATTTTAAGCAATTTAATTTCTTTGTAAGTTCTTAAAACTGCATAATTCAGATTTTTCAAATAAATGTTTCGTTCCTAGTTGTAAAACAGGCTATGATAGTGATAAGAAAAACAAAAAAAAAAGCCCTAGGAGAAAAATAAAGTCCGAGTTCGTGTTTTCTGCACCTAAAGTAAGTTTATTTTTTTTCTTTACAAAATTTCATCCATTCTCCTTCCTGCCAATTATCTGTTTTAGCTAGCTTCGGTTCATAAGAATCGTCATTTTTTAAAAGCTTTCTTTCAAAGTAAAATTTGTATAAAATGGCTCTTAAAAAAAACATGTTGGTTAGAATACTCTATTTAATGAAATTTGCTTTCAATCGAAATTTTTTCAGCTTAATATTATTTAAAAAAAAATAATTAAAACGAGACATTTCCCCATTGAATAACATAGCGGAAGCTGGAGAGAAGGAAGGATTGCACGCTGGCGCCATCTGTAAACATTAGAAAACAACATCACAAAATTTCAGCGTTACCTTCTTCTCCTGTCTTATTACTCCGTGATTGCCATTTATATTAAGTAAACAACTTATTATATGCTTTAGAGATTTCTAATTTGTTTTTTCCCCGCAAAATTCCCAAAGTTCCCAAATTTCCCAGTTTTTTCCCCAAAACTCCTGGGTTTTTCCCCTTGGTTTTAATTTCCCGGGTTTTTTGCATCTCTACATGTACATGAGATTTGTATGCTTGACTCTCTCGAAGCCCGCTTGTAAATCTTCGTCAGATAAAGGCATGTCAAATAAGCACATGACAGAATTACAGTAAGAAGACTTGGAAAAACACCCAGGGCCAGTACGGGAATCGAACTCGCTCTCCTACGCTCGAAGGCGATTAGAAGTGGTGACATAACCACTCGGCCACGGAGGGCCCCCTAGATACTATAAAAAAAAAGGGCATGTTTACAAACCACGGAGTAATATTAATAGGAGTTGAAGGTCCAATGGGAGAAATCTACGAAACTGTGATCTAAATTGTTGGTAAATATTAAGGGCGCCACTTGTCATTCCTCCCTACCTCGGCGCGGATTTACTGTTGTTTTCAATAGAATTTTGCTGGAGTACATTTAAAATTTTTTATTTTAAGCAATTTAATTTCTTTGTAAGTTCTTAAAACTGCATAATTCAGATGTTTCAAATAAATGTTTCGTTCCTAGTTGTAAAACAGGCTATGATAGTGATAAGAAAAACAAAAAAAAAGCCCTAGGAGAAAAATAAAGTCCGAGTTCGTGTTTTCTGCACCTAAAGTAAGTTTATTTTTTTTCTTTACAAAATTTCATCCATTCTCCTTCCTGCCAATTATCTGTTTTAGCTAGCTTCGGTTCATAAGAATCGTCATTTTTTAAAAGCTTTCTTTCAAAGTAAAATTTGTATAAAATGGCTCTTAAAAAAAACATGTTGGTTAGAATACTCTATATAATGAAATTTGCTTTCAATCGAAATTTTTTCAGCTTGATATTATTTTTAAAAAAATAATTAAAACGAGACATTTCCCCATTGAATAACATTGCGGAAGCTGGAGAGAAGGAAGGATTGCACGCTGGCGCCATCTGTAAACATTAGAAAACAACATCACAAAATTTCAGCGTTACCTTCTTCTCCTGTCTTTTTACTCCGTGTTACAAACAAATGCTCCGTCAATCACTTTGCCACTCTCGAGCATAAATGTAATAATTCATATCATAGATATATTAATAAGATAAGGTGACCATGCGTCCTCGAATTTTGACCTGTTTTATATTTTGTCCCCAACAATTCTTTGGCTACTTGGGGACATTAAGTGTCCCCAAATTTAAATATTTGTATCTATTTCTTTCAAATTCGCAGTCCTTTCCGTGGAGGATCAGAATTGCGATGACATGTCTCTAGGCCACCACTAGCAGCGAGTCCCAGACCGTCGCCAATTGTCCATTGCGCTGCCCTATTGCGACGTAAAACCCATCTAATCCAATCCAATCAAATTCGAAGTCTAATGTACAAGTAATTGCAATATCTTGGAAATGAACAAAACTTTGAAAATAATGCTGGGATATAGGTCATTGTAACTACAGGTCTCAATAAATGTCAAATAAATAAATGTCTAAAGAATTCTGGGGTAGTTTAATTTGCATAAACATACCTTAGGCTCAGCAATTTTTCACAGAAAAAAGTGTTTCAAAGCATTTTGTAATGTATAAATCAGAGTTCTTTTTATTAATAATGCATATAGGTATTGGTCTGTTATGTCCTCGAAAATGTCCCGAAATGGAGTTTTCAATATCCTCGAAATTTACTATGATTCGGGGATAAACGGTAATTTGTCCTCAAATTAGAGATGCAAAAAACCCGGGAATGTAAAACCAAGGGAAAAAACCCGGGAGTTTTGGGGAAAAACTGGGAAATTTGGGAATTTGGGAAAAAACAAATTAGAAATCTCTAAAGCAAATAATGTGTTGTTTACTTAATATAAAAGGCAGTTTTAAAGACATTGATATACTGAAAAGCTTATAACATTGTTTTAATTTATTATTTTATTTTCAATTTATCAGAACTGCAGCCAAATCATACTTTATACATCTGAAAAGATATTCCAATATAAAACCCTTTTTACTAGATTTAATAAGGCGATATTTATATAACTAAATTTAATTACAAAATATATAAGCTTAAAAGATAATGATATGAATAAGAAAAAATGATTCTTTGAATTATAACATGTTACTATTCTTAGGCTTGTTGGTTGTCAAAAATTAGAATTAGGATTGTTATAAGCAATTTTCTCCACAGACACCTCTTACATATAGTTTTTAATTCCACAAGATAACATTATTTCATAAGCCTAAAATTCAATAAATTTTGCTACATTATTCTAGATAAAGATGTATTAGCTACTTTTGTACTCAGTAAAAACAATTGTTTCTTTTCCTTTAAGCACTGCAAACTTTAATATTATAATTGTTATTAATATAAAGTTTTATATAAATAAATAAAATTATAGACTTTTTACTTGTGATTCAGTTGGTAAAAACGCAAAGTAATAAAAAGTTGGTAAAAATGCTGATATTAATGAATATAGTGACAGAAACTTACCGTTAGTGTTAGCGACGAATTAATTAATTATTTTCTTTGTTTAAGGAATGAACATGAACATCGAAGATGCTAGAATCAGCGGGAAAGGGAAATGAAATCTACGCAGAAGTTAAAGTTGAAATTAATTTAAGATTCGGAGGCTACTTTTACATAAAAATATTTAACAAATGCAAAAATTATAAAAATATTCATAATTTCAAAATTCCCAGTTTTGGGTAATTTTCAAAATTTCCAATTTTGTCTTAAATTCCCAGGGAAAAAACCCGGTTCTTTTCCGGAAAAAAACCGGGTGTTTTGAAAGCCTTGCATCTCTACCTCAAATCAGTGTTTGAAAATATGGTCACCTTATAATAAGACATAGAGTGATCATCGAGGGAGAAAAAGTGATTCCTTTCCATTCTGAGAAAGACGTAAAATACATATATGAATAATTTATGTACTAAAGATGAATGAAAAACTCCAGATAAATTTCAAATACAATTTTCATTTTTTCTTTCTTTCTTTTTATAATTAAATGATTAAGTGCATCAAATAAAGTTTATGCAGCTCTGAGTAACTAACTATATATATATACATGCAGTAGGCAGCAAAAGTATCCGAGCACTACCAACAATCCCATCTAAGAAAAGTACACTTAATACTGCTTTGTTAAATAAATCCTTGTCGAGTCATGTTCTTAGTCTGTCTAAGAACATGAATCGACAAGGATTTATTTAATGAAAAAGACTGTACGGGCATTTGTTACAGTTACAATATGATGTAATAAGGTGTGTACGCATCTGTGTAGAGGCTGCGCCCACTGTGTTCCAGTTAGTGTATGAGTAGACACGAGAGTGTAAACAGGGATCCTCGAGCGAGATCCCACCTTGAGTTAGTTTTTAAAAATAAATTATGGTATACAGTCCATTTGAGTTTAATTTGTACCTCCACACATGAGGCCAGTAGCGAGAAACCTAACATGTGGTCCGAGCAGCCGGAAAATGGAGGTACTGTGAAATTAAAGTTCGGAACGAGATTGAGTAAGTGATTAACACATTTTAACTGTGTATTTGAGAATAAACTTAATTTAGAGATGTACTTTAATTCATAAAATATATTTAAAAACATCAAAAAAGACGATCTGAGGCTAATAACCTCCGAATTAGGAGAAAATGTGACAGATAATTTACTAGTTGCTGACTTAATTGAGCTAATTAAAAATAATAAACATTACAAAACTGATATAGATTTTGTAGAAGAGTTTATAAATACTACGATTGAAGATCGTAAAAATAAAGAACTTAATTCTGCTAATTAAATTAACTTAGAACAAATTAAATTAGAGCGAGTGAAAGCAGAACTAGAGTTAGCACGGTTACGTGCTGAAACACAAACTGAAAACCAAAGTGAGAATGATCCGTGAAATTCATAATTCTTTAGATTACTTAGAGAAAAGTGTAAGAATTCTGACTGTGAAAGTGCCTACTAGACCGGAAGCCTGGGCCTTCTTCTCTTCATTAGAAAGAGCATTTATAGCTAAAAGTGTTCCAGAAAAGTCCAAGTCAGAAAGTCTTCTAAATTTGTTAGTAGAAAAAGCATCTAATGTTATTACATACATTAAAGAAGATGAACTAAATAATTACGAAAAAGTTAAATCGATCATTTTGAGAGAATACCAGCCTACACCTCAAGCTTGTTTAGAGCACTTTAAAACAGCAACGCGCCAGGAAAACGAAACGTATATTCAATTTACTTCTCATTTAATCACGAATTGAGAATGTTATTTGAATTTGAGAAAAGTATCAGATTTTAAATCATTAAATGATTTAATTATATTCGATAAAATAATAAGTACACTTGATAAAGAAGTAGCTGCTCACATTTCAGTTCGGCAGGCTGAAAATTAGTTTGGTCCCTCTGAATTAGCAAAATAAATTGATCTATATAACACATCACGTGAAAAAACTCTTAAAAATAACTATAGTTTTACACAAAAACATCATGTCTCAAACGTATTCTTAACAGATGTTAAACGATTAAAATGTGTCTTATGTAGTCAAAGTCATCCTTTGCATTTAGTTATATGCTATGTATAAGAATTTATCTGTAGCTGACAGAATAGAAATAATTAAGAAGAAGAATTATTGCTTCTTTAGTTGTTTGTTGTCTAAGCATGTAGTTAAAAACTGCACATCTAAATTATCCTGCTCAATGTGTAACAAAAGACATCACCTGTCTATTCATTATCAAACAGAAAAAGAAAACCGTGTATCAGAGGCAAATGCGAATCAGCCGCTTTTACTGCTGTGCCCCCCCCCCCCCTGTCTGCAACGGCGCAAGAATTCTTCCCCCCGACAGAAAGTAATTTATTAGTAGCATCGAGCATAAATAAAACAAAAACAGTTCTATTGAGCACAGCTGTTTGTTATATTAATGATTTTTTTGGAATACCACACCCGATTAAAACATTATTAGATGATGGAATCACTTCGTGCTTTTTAATAAAAGGGTGTGTTGGGATGTTAAAATTGAAAAAAGAAAAAGTTAATATCGTAATTTTAGGATTAAATGATGCATTATTTACAATTCGTTCAAAAGTATCTGCATGCATTTCCAATGAAGATAAAACCTATATAAAAAAAACTTAGACTTTTTTTTATTAAGATTTAGTTTCTGCACAGAAATTTGAAGTAGATATGAATAAAATTTCTAATTTAAAACTAGCTAACATAAATTTTAATTATCCACAAAAATTGCAAATGCTGCTCTTTGCCGAAGATTTTTATGAGTTATTAAGACAAGACAATTGAAAATTCAGGTCTAATTTTACAGAATTCTGTATTTGGGTTCATAGTGTCAGGAAGTATAATAACTGAGAGAGAAAGATTTGAACACTGTGGGTTAATAAATACTACAAATGATTTAGAAGTAACAATGCGTAAATTCTGGGAAATTGAATCAATGGAAAAAGAAACAGTAAAAAGTAAAGAAACTACTTTATGTGATGAACATTTCCGAAATACTCGTAGAAGAGATGAATCCGGAAAATACCTTGTCAGTATGCTCTTAAAACGAGATCCATTATGTTTAGGAGAATTAAAAGATATAGCACAAAGAAAATTAAACGTCTTCTGGAGAAGGTTGAGTTTAGATTCCAATGGACCTTATGCACCGCACGTCATTGCGGGTATATAAAAGTTTCTTCTCCAATCACTGAGCTCGAAATTTTTGTTTACTTCTCTATCAGCTAATACCAGCCACTTAAATCTGTAAATACCTGCAGCCGTTGCCACTTGTGCATAAGGTCCATTATTTAAATTTATACAAAGATTTTTTAGAGGAGTATGAGGAAGTGGGACATATGCATGAAGTGTCGGAGAAAGAAAATGAGAAAGGATCTTACTTTGTACTACACTTATAGGAGTATATAAACCGGAAAGAAATTCAACAAAACTAAGAGTAGTTTTCAACGCTCCGAGTCCCACAACAAAAGGGAATTCGTTAAATTCATTACTGTACAATGGCGCTGTAATTCAAGATGGTATTTTTACCTTAATGACCAGATTTAGAAAACACATATTTGCTTTTACTGCCGATGTACAAAAAATGTTTCAATTGATCTTGATAACACCACATCAGAGAAAGCTTCAACGAATACTTTGGAAAACAGAAATTGATGAACCAGTAAAAATATTTGAGTTAGCTACTGTCCCGTACGGAACAGTAAGTGCTCCATATTTAGCTATGCGTACATTACACCAACTAGCATTAGACGAATCAAAAAATTTCCAGATAGCTGCTCCGATAGTAATGTCCGACATATACATGGACGATGTGTTGTAGGGATCTGAGACATTAAGTAAAGCTAAAGAATTACAACATGAGTTATGCGAAATCTTCAATAAAATTATACTTTAAAAAATTAAAGAACATGCTTTTATAGAAATGTGAACTAATAAATAATTTAAAATTAAACAAAAACCATTTTTAAAAAATCTTCCCTGATTGGGCTCGAACGTTAGACCTCTAGGCTCGTAGCCCGGAGCTTTACCTCACTGCCACAGCGTTCACGTAGGGAATGTCTTTTTTTTACAATATAAATTTTTTGTTTGCTCCCAGAGCGGTTACAAACATACATACAAGCATACATATAGGTGAAGCTAATAAAAGCGTGTTAAAAAGGGAGGTATGCACCTTCATAAATGGTGTAGTGATTCAAATGAATTAAAAAATAGTGATGATTCAGGTTATGCATTTTTAAAAAGTGAAGTTACTAAAACATTAGGAGTTCGTTGGAATTCCAAAAAAGATCACTTTGCTTTTAAGGTAACACTCGAGCCACTAACTGTACAAACCAAGAGTAGCGTACTATCAACAATAGCGCATATTTTTGACCCTCTGGGTTTATTAGGTCCCATCGTTTCCAATTTTAAAAAAATTCATGCAGAAACTATGGATGCTGAAGATCGGATAGAATGACCCCTTACCAGTTGAAACTCAAAAAGAGTGGAATCGTTTAACTAAATGTCTACATATAATAAATGATATAAACATAGACAGATGCATAGTTATAGAAGATTCGGTAGCTGTAGAATTGCATGGATTTGCCGATAGCTCAGAATTAGCCTATGGAGCAGTTGTTTATGCCAAGTCAACCAATAGGAAAGCAGAATTTAAAATAAAGATGATTGCCAGTAAATCCAGAGTTGCGCCCATAAAAAAGGTTACTATTCCGCTCTTAGAATTGCATGCTGCTGTTCTTCTAGTGACACTAATGAAAAAAGTGCAAATCGCACTAAAGCTTAACGTAACGTCCCTTTATTTCTGGAGTGATTCTATGATCGTTTTATAGTTGGATACGAAAAGAGGCTCACCAGCTTAAAACCTTCGTAGCAAATAGAGTATCAACTATTCAAGAGATGTCAGATGTGCCCCAATGGAGACATGTTCAATCTCAGAGCAACCCAGCTGACTTGTTATCTAGAGGTATGAACCCAAATAAATTAGTACAGTGTGATTTGTGGTTTAACGGACCTAAATTCTTGACTATGGCAGAATATCCCAAAAAGGATATTCCAGTGTCCGTGATTGTAAATGACTATGAAAGAGAACTTAAATCTAAAGTAGAACATTTAAGTGAAGGGACATTTATCAGTACAAATAGTACTTTTTTATCTGACTTTCTTACTATTAGTAACAGTTATCCTAAACTTGTCCGTGTTCTTAGTTTTATTTCCAGGTTCATAAGCAATTGTAAAAATAAAGTTAAACAAAAAGGTCCTTTGCATATTAAAGAGATAGAGACCGCTGAAAAGGTCTTGATAAAAATGTTACAAGAAGAAGAGTTTAGAAAAGAAATAGTTTCTCTGAAAAATTCAGGTACATTAAGTTCTAGAAGTCAGGTAAGCAATTTGCATCCTTTTATTGACAGAGAAGGCCTGCTTAGAGTAAGCGGAAGACTTGGAAATAGTGATTTTAATTATGATAAGAAATTTCCAATTCTTCTTCCATCTAAATATAAATTAACTGAGTTAATTGTTGTCTTTCATCATAACAAATTTTTGCATGCTGGGCCTAATTCTCTATTATATTATTTGAGGGGAAAGTTTTGGGTTATAAATGGTAGAAACTTGTGTACAAAAGTTGTGCATAAATGTGTTAAATGCTTTAGGGTAAATCCAAATTCAGCGCAACAAATATTAGGTAATTTGCCAAAAGACAGAATTGTCCAAAACTACCCATTTAATATTACTGGGTAGATTTCACTAGTCCCTTCTATATTAAGTATAGAAATAAAAGAAAAGGGATTTATAATAGAATACATGTTGCAATTTTTATTTGCTTTGTGACCAAGGCTATACATTTAGAGTTGGTCACATATTTAACGTCCGCAGTCTTTATAGCTGCTCTTAAGATATTCATTTCAAGGAGAGGAAAATGCGATAAATTGTATATGTTACCGTTAAAGCATGAAATCCGTTATTTCATTGAATAACTAGGCATTTCATGAAATAACTAGACAAGTCAGTTAAAGTATATAATATTATTGATTCTATGATTTAACTAGGTATTCTATAGAATAACGATTACTTGATCGTTAAAGCATGAAATGATTATGCATAATCAACGCTAAATATTGGGGAATGTGATTAATTATTCGATATTTACCACATTTACCGGTTATTTTAGCGGTGCTGCAGCACAAAATTTTGCATATTTTTCAGACACATGCACATTGAGAGAGGAGTACCCACAGTGATTTTTTTTAATGTACAGTCGGTAACAAAAGTGTCCGAACACTAGCAAAAATTCCTATGTAAAAAATATACACTTCATGCGGTTTTGTTAAATAAATCCTTGACGAATCATGTTCTTAGTCGGTGTAAGAACATGATTCGATAAGGATTTATTTAACAAAACCGTATGAAGTGTACTTTTTTTACATAGGAATTTTCGATAGTGTTCGGACACTTTTGTTACCGACTGTACGCAAAGCGTACAGACGTTCGAAATACTGGCTGCTGCAGTACAAAATTGTGCATACTTTTCAGATTCATGCATTTTTAGATAGGGGTATCCTGTGATATTTTTTTTGGTTTTCATGTACGCAAAGCGTATAGACGTTCGAAATATTGGCTGCTGCAGTACAAAATTGTGCATATGTTTCAGATTCATGCATCTTGAGATAGGGTATCAAGTGATTTTTTTTTGGTTTTCATGTACGCAAAGCGTACAGACGTTCGAAATACTGGC
This sequence comes from Salticus scenicus, assembly GCA_963930645.1. NCBI lineage: Eukaryota > Metazoa > Arthropoda > Arachnida > Araneae > Salticidae > Salticus > Salticus scenicus. The sequence continues at coordinate 34,708 of CAWVNO010003023.1, forward strand.
TACTGCAGTACAAAATTGTGCGTATGTTTCAGATTCGTGCATCTTGAGATAGGGGCATCCAGTGATTTGTTTTTTGGTTTTCATGTACGCAAAGCATACAGACGTTCGAAATACTGGCTGCTGCAGTACAAAATTGTGCATACGTTTCAGATTCGTGCATCTTGAGATAGGGGTATCCAGTGATGTTTTTTTTTTTGTTTTCATGTACGCAAAGCATACAGACGTTCCAAATACTGGCTGCTGTATTACAAAATTGTGCATACGTTTCAGATTCGTGCATCTTGAGATAGGGGTATCCAGTGACTTCTTTTTTGGCTTTCGTGTACGCAAAGCGTACAGACGTGCGTGACAGTGGCTGCTGCAGTACAAAAGTTTACTTAAAATCATGAAATTCAAAAATATGCAAAATTGTGTACTGCAGCAGCCAGTATCACGCACGTCTGTACGCTTTGCGTACACGAAAACCAAAAAAGAAGTCACTGGATACCCCTATCTCAAGATGCACGAATCTGAAACGTATGCTTAATTTTGTAATACAGCAGCCAGTTTTTCGAACGTCTGTACGCTTTGCGTACATGAAAACCAAAAGAAACATCACTGGATACCCCTATCTCAAGATGCACGAATTTAAAACGTATGCACAATATTTTACTGCAGCAGCCAGTATTTCGAACGTCTGTACGCTTTGCGTACATGAAAACCAAATAAAAACATCACTGGATACCCCTATTTCAAGATGCACGAATCTAAAACGTATGCACAATTTTTTACTGCAGCAGCCAGTATTTCGAACGTCTGTACGCTTTGCGTGCAAAAAAACATCACTGGATACCCTTATCTCAAGATGCACGAATCTGAAACATACGCACAATTTTGTACTGCAGCAGCCAGTATTTCGAACGTCTGTACGCTTTGCATACATGAAAACGAAAAGAAACATCACTGGATACCCCTATCTCAAGATGCACGAATCTGAAACGTATGCACAATTTTTTACTGCAGAAGCTTGTATTTCGAACGCCTGTAGGCTTTGCGTACATGAAAACCAAAAAAAAAAAAAAAACATCACTGGATACCCCTATCTTAAAATGCATGAATCTGAAAAGTATGCACAATTTTGTACTGCAGCAGGCAGTATTAAGCACGTCTGTACGCTTTGCGTACATGAATTTATGATCAATTAATTTATAAAATAATTTTGAAATTGTTTATTTTATACTTTAACGGTCTGTCATTAGTTATTTCATAGAATAACAAGGTAAAATATGAAATTTTTTATCTATTATATACTTTAACTGACTTGTCTAGTTATTTCATGAAATACCTAGTTATTCTATGAAATAACTGAATTATATACTTTGACGGTAACATATACAGATAATGCTAAGAATTTTGTGGGAGCAAATACAAAGCTCAAACAATTGTATAAAATGGTAAATAGACAAGATGAACAAATTTCGGGGTATATGAGTTCAGAAAACATTGGTTGGCAGTACTCACCTCCTAGAGCTCCAAACTTTGGAGGATTGTGAGAGGCAGGAGTCAAATCATTTAAATATTATTTGAAAAGAGTTGCGGGAAATTAAAAATTAACTTATGAGGAATTTTTGACTTTAATTATACAAATTGAAGGGATGCTAAATTCTAGGCCTTTAGTTCCCTTAACTGCTAACGTAGAGAATTTAAATGTGTTGATTCCTGCCCACTTCCTCTTAGGAAGGTCAATTACGTCTATAACTGAGCAAGATTTATCAGAAATTACAGAAAACAGGATTAGCCAATGGCAAAAAATAACTAAGTTATTTCAAAGCATTTGGCGTAAGTGGCATTTAGATTACCTATGCCACTTGCAACAGAGATCGCGATGCAGAATTGAGAAAGAAAATATTATTTGTATTGGAGACATGGTTATTCTAAAAGAGGATTATTTACCTCCTTGTGAGTGGCCACTGCAAAGAAAAGGCAAATTTTTTCCCGGAGCGAACAAAAAAGTAAGGGTAGTGGAGGTTAATACTTCCTCTGGAAAATTTAAAAGGTCTATTTCTAAAATTTGCCCGCTTCTAATAAATGAATGATTAACATTGTTGTTAATTATGAATGTTGTAAATTATGTGATATTTGAATAAAATTTTAGCGTTACTTTTCATTTTACATATGTAATATTTACTGTATGATATTGTGTAATATTAATTGTATCAGTATTTTTTATGTTGAAAAATTGACTGTTAGTGATTTCTTGAATGCTTAAAAACATTGCAAGGCCCGGGGGAATGTACGGGCATTTGTTACAGTTACAATATGATGTAATAAGGTGTACACGCATCTGTGTAGAGGCTGCGCCCTCTGTGTTCGAGTCAGTGGATGAATAGGCCATAGAATAATAATAAAGGAAGAAGGAGCATATGTGTTTTTGTTTCGGTTTGTAAAATCCAGGAATGCCGGGTATAGGGTTGTAACAGTGCTTCCATCTGATTGGTTGGCGACTTGTTGGCGAGATTTTAGAATCATCTCCTCTCTCTGTCAATCAGTCTGCGAGGCAGCACCCACAATAAACAGCGATAAATGCGCTGAGGATGGGTGCCCTACTTCAAGGTTGAGAGGAGCAAAAGTAGCTTTCGCTGGCATTTCACTAGAAGGGGTTTGTAAGCATTAGAGTATTGTCGTTCTCCTTCTTCCTTTATTATTATTCTATGGAATAGGCACAAGAGTGTAAACAGGAATCCTCGAGCAAGATCCCACCTTGAGCTAGTGTTTAAAAATAAATTATAGTATACAGTCCATTTGAGTTTAATTTGTACCTCCACACATGTGACCAGTCATGAGAAACCTAACACAGATTTAAGTGTACTTTTTTGATATCGGAATTATTGGCTAGTGCTCGGATACTTTTGCTGCAGACTGTATATATTAAATAAAATAATCAAAATATTTCACTTTATTATTCTTTTCTTTTAAGTTAAACTCATTTTACGTACTAAAACTAACGTTCTCTACCTGCACCGCTGCTAACTATATTTAAAAGAATTTTGAAAATTCCATATAACTTACTAATATAAAATCTTAAAAAATATCTAACTTAAAAAAAATATTCCATTAAAAATCAAAACAGTAATTAATTCATAATGATAACAAAGCAACTTATTATAAAGATTATACTTTCATAAATTAGTCAAATATAACTCACTTATGAAAAATTCGTCAACATTCTATCATAGATATGTAATAGTATTGATTATTATTCTGTGCATTCTATTCTATCACAATTGCCGAGTAAATACCGGTTAATGGCTGATGCCAAAAAACTTTTTTGGCATCAACAATCTTTGCATGATAACATGGGGATGATAAATCTATATAAATTACTATATCTATGACTCATATAGATCTATCATCCCAATGTTATCGAGCAAAGATTTTTGATGACGAAAAAAATTTTTTGGCATCAGCCATTACCAGGTATGAAACTCGTCAATCGTAATAATCGTTGAATAAAATTCATACATCTCCTGCGGCTGTGTTGCAGTTGTATAACACTATTAAATCCGTTAGGGCTTATGTTGATAAACTGATATTACTCTGGGTGCCTAGTCATATTGGTATCCCCCCTAATGAACATGCTGGTCAGCTAGCTAGGACCATAAATATAGCAATTTATATAGATCTATCATCCCCATGTTATCGAATCGTGCAAAGATTTTTGATGCCGAAAAAAAGTTTTGGCATCAGCCATTAGAGAGTATAAAACCATCACAAAACTCGGAAACAGTAATAGAATAGAACTAGAAAAGCCCCGGTTCGGGAACGAAATGTACAAACCTCGGCTAGATGCTGCTTGCGTGCCAAGCCAATACGCAAGCGAAGTGATGACGTCACTGGCCGTCCGTAGATGCAAGAAAAATATTTCCTATGTTAATCGCCTATTGGATTTTTTGTAAAAAATTATTAAAAATCGAGGAAAATTATTTCACGATTTTAATCCCCATATAGATTAGAGTGACCATATTTTTCATAGAATTCGAGGGCCGCGGTAGCCCAGTCGTTAGAGCGCCGGCCTCGTAATTGGAAGATTGCGGGTTCGTACTCGAGCCGGTCAAAGACCGTCGTGTACACTAATGGTGGCTGATGCACGTAAAATCTGTCGTGGCCGCAATGTCCTCCATGTTCCCGTCACAAATTATACCTCTGGGGTCACCGAAGCGGGAGAGACATCCCTTTCGTGGATGATCAAAATTGTGATGGCATGTCTCCGGACCACCTTTAGGGGTGTGTTCCATACCGTCGCAAATTGCCCATCTGCGCAGCACTAGTGCGACGTAAAAGCCCAACCATCCATAGAATTCGAGGACAAATATGGCGGTGTCTTCGAATTTCATGGACAAAAAATAAATAAACAATTAAATCACCTTAAATTGTTAAATTTTAGTAATTATTATTACCATGTTTTTATTAACTTCTATTCTTGTTTGTGTGTGTGTTTGTTTGTCCGGTACAAATTTTGCAATCGAATTTTGACTAACTTCCCTGCTAGCTAGACATTTGAAACTTTCACTATGGCTCACAACCCGATGACAACACAATAGTTCGAAGTCCGATTTTCGAATTTTCGAATAGTTTTCTTATAAATAATTAAAATATGAAAATAATAACCTTCTTATACATTATAAATAGCCATTAAAATATTATCTATAATTTAATTGTTGCCAAAAAAAAAAAAAAAAAAAAAAAAAAAAATACGAGTTCATTTTCTTTCGACATAAAAATAAATACATTTAATTAAATGTGAGAGTTAAAAAATTGTAGAAGTTAAATTATGCATATCACAAAAATTGACGTCATTATCCAAAAACAAGAAATAATAATAATAATAATAATAATAATAATATACCTCAATTTTAGATTTTTTTTCTTTGTTTAAGTAGTATGTTTTTGGCATGGATGAATCGCGTTTGACATGAAAGCTAATTCAGCATTATATTAGATTCTCGCCAAAAATGTCGCCAAGGGAAAAAAGTCACCAAATTTGGCGCCAAATCCATTACCTGCCTATTGGAGCTTTTTAATGCGTTTTAAAGGGACAATTAAGCTATTTTTACGCGAAAAAGAGCTGGAAATGCAGAAAGTTGCCATTTTATCAACTTACTAAGCCTCTTTGAAAGAATTTATGCAAAAATAAATACAATTATTTACGATTTCGTAACAATACGCATTGATAAAGTGCTAATGCAGTTAGTTCTATAGCTATTATTAAAAAAAAAAAAAAAAAATTAAAAACATGGTTTATAAAAAGCTTTTTATCTTATAATTATTTTTACGTATAAAGCCCCTAAAAGAACTTATTTCAGCGTATTTATTATACATAAAATAAATTATTATAATCAAACATTAATAACTTTATAACCGGCGTCCCCAAATGTGTTGTAATTTTTTGGGGGACGAAGGTTGTTTTCTGGGACTGTCCTCAAGATTCGAGGACATATGGTCAGTCTAGCATGGCGTATCGTGAATGACGGTTTGGGTATGCTCCACTCGAGCAGTTAGAAACAGTACATTAAAAAAGATATTCAATCAGCTTATTGGTTGATTCGCTTAGTTTGAGAAACAATGTAGGTATGACAACATTTTAACTGTCAATCAGAAAAATGAACTTTTCATGAAACAAGCTGTTTCTAACCACTCGTATGGAGGATACCCAAAACATCATTCACGATACGCCACAGCAGTCTAGCATAGATACGTATTAGTTATCGTGTGCATGCGTTAGATTAAGTTGTTTTTGCTGTAAAATTGATAAAATTTGAATTTTAAATTTCAAAACTCTAGAAAAAAAAAAAAAAAATTGGCAAACTTCCATATTCGATTGAAAACATAAACATTTCATTTCAAAGGATGATATTTACACAATAAATATCCGACTAATATACTAATTAAAAGGAAAATGATAAATATACTATCATAATTTGAAGTCAAATTAGTTTTCAAATGTCTAAATAAAGTGTCTGATGATATAAGATACTCATATGTTGCAGCGGAATACATTTCATATCTGCCATCCTTGGCGAAAAAAAAAATATATCGCCAGATTATCTGGCGAACATATTTAATTCCTTTGAAAAATCATAGTTATTTTAACAACTTATATTAAGAGAGTAATGAATAATATGAAACAATATTTTGTACAATACATATCATTAAAATATACATCTGGCATGTATATTTTCGTATTACGCTTTTGATCGCCAAATAAAAAAAAAACAAAAACAAAACAAACGCCAAGGATGACAGAGTTTTGAAATTTAAAATTAAAATTTTATCAATTTGATAGCAAAATAACTTAATCTAACGCATGCACACGATAACTAATACATATCTATACTCAAATATGGGGATTAAAATCGGGAAATAATTTTCCTCGATTTTTGATATTTTTTTACAAAAAATCCAATGGGCGATTAACATAGGAAAATTTTTTCTTGCATCCACGGAAGGTCAGTGATGTCACACTTCGCTTGCGTATTATCTTGTTTATTTTTTAATTATTTCATTTTGCACGCGCGCTTTTTATTTCCTAATTCAAAATTAAAAAAAAAAAAAAACTTTTTGTTTCGAAACTGATTATTATTAATTTTCTTTTTCTTAAAAAAAAAAAAAAAAATGATGAAATTCTGGCAAAAGCAGAATTTAGTTTAGTACACAGGATTATCAGTTTTTTTTTTTTTTTTTTATTATAACATCGCTTTTAACTTATTCAATTATAATTTCGATAAATTTTCGATTTCGATAAATGTCAACCATCGTAAAACTTGTATCGTAAAAGCCGTAGATCAGTGTTGGGCAAAATTCAATCATCTCGATGACTAACGATTAATGATTAAATTAATCGTTAATCATAAAATATTTTGACTAATGATTAATTCAATCGTTAATCAAAAATATTTTGACTAATGATTAAATTAATCGTTAATCATAAATATTTTGATTAACGATTAATTTAATCATTAATCGCAAATATTTTGATTGACGATTAAATTAATCGTTAATCGTAGATTTTACGACAAACGAATAATTTAATCATTAATCATACTTTTTTATGACTAACGAATAAATCAATCGTTAATCGTATTTTTACGACTAATGATTGAATCAATCATTAATCAAAAGTTTTATGACTAACGAATAAATCACTAATTAATGATAAATTTTATATAAGAAAGAATAAGAATTTCCAGTAAAACATTTTTCAATATCGTTTAAATGTGTTTAGGACTTCACATTTCGGTCTGTCTATATAACTGTCAATCTGTCCATCAGATTTGTTATCATAGTTTTAGAATGACCTGAAACTGATGTATATTATTCAGGTAGCGTTCTGCGACGGATGCGAGTCGGGTTAGCATTAATTTTTGACCCACGGATAAAAACGCGAGTCTACCCATATTAGAGAATTTTTTTATGTTGCTTTTTCAGGAATACAATCTATTGAATGCATTTTTTCTCATGTTTTTACAATCTGGTGCGGCTCTACACGACTTCTCTCACTCCGGACACTATTTCTATTGCAGTTAGACCTCACAAAACCGTGAGAAAGGCCAAAGCCGCTATTTTTCTCACGTGTTTACAATCTGGTGCGGCTCTACACGACTTCTCTCATCTCCGGACACTGTCTCTATTGCAGTTAGACCTCACAAAACCGTGAGAAAGACCAAACCGCCATTTTTCTCACGTCTTTACAATCTGGTGCGGCTCTACACGACTTCTCTCATCTCCAGCCACTGTCTCTTAAAGATTGCACCCGGAAACGTTGCAGTTAGACCTAGCAAAGCCGTGAGAAAGGCCAAAGCCACCACTTTTTTCACGTTTTTACAATCTGGTGCGGCTCTACCCGACTTCTCTCATCTCCAGCCACTGCCTCTTAAAGATTGCAGCCGGAAACGTTGCAGTTAGACCTCACAGAACCGTGAGAAAGGCCAAAGCCGCCATTTTTCTCACGCTTTTACAAACTGGTGCGGCTCTACACGATTTCTCTCATCTCCGGACACTGTTTCTTAAAGATTGCAGCCGGAAATGGTGCAGTTAGACCTCACAAAACCGCGAGAAAGGCCAAAACAGCCATTTTTCTCACGTTTTTACAATCTGGTGCGGCTCTACACGACTTCTCTCACTCCGGACACTGTCTCTAGTGCAGTTAGACCTCACCAAACCGTAACAAAGGCCAAAGCCACCATTTTTCTCACGTGTTTACAATCTGGTGCGGCTCTACACGACTTCCCTCATCTCCACCCACTGTCTCTTAAAGATTGCAGCCGGAAACGTTGCAGTTAGACCTCACAGATCCGTGAGAAAGGCCTAAGCCGCCATTTTTCTTTCGTTTTTAGAATCTGGTGCGGCTCTACACGACTTCTCTCATCTCCAGCCACTATCTCTTAAAGATTGCAGCCGGAAACGTTGCAGTTAGACCTCACAAAACCGTGAGAAAAGCCAAAACCGCCATTTTTCTCACGTTTTTACAATCTGGTGCGGCTCTACACGACTTCTCTCACTCCGGACACTGTCTCTATTCCAGTTAGACCTCACAAAACCGTGAGAAAGGCCAAAACCGCCATTTTTCTCACGGTTTTACAATCTGGTGCGGCTTTACACGACTTCTCTCATCTCCGGACACTTTCTCTTAAAGATTGCAGACGATAAATTCTCATTTATTAATATATCTTCAAATTATACATAGTTTTAGTTATTTTAGTTTTCTAGTCAGGAAGACAAAACTCAAATCAGTTTTTCATTGAAAAATATGCACAAACGCAAAATGAATTCATTACATAAATAATTATATAAACGGTTGGTGTAGCGAATATGTTCTTAGTAATAATTTTAAGAAATATTATTTTATGCATTTTTAGTAGACTTACGTAAACTGAAAAGAAATTTCAGTTTAAACTTCATTTTAAGTATTTTTAAAATAAAGAAAAGTATCGAAAATTGAGCACCTAATAGTTTTTAATTTTAATTTTTATAATTTTCATTTTTGAATTTGCGAAAATACCATATAAACTCTTAACTATTTATAAAACAAATTAAAGACCTCTATTTAAGAGATATGCAACCTACCAATAAGTATTTGGGTACTTTCGAATTAAGAAATTTTGTCAAATATCTAGAAGAATTCTATAGGAATCATCTTGAAACTTCGGTAATGTAAAGAACATGTTATACCTCGCATTTTTCAGCAAAATTTGTGTCCTGAAGAAGAAAAGTGAACCAGTGTAAAAAAATAAACCAAAACCAAAATGTTTCGGATCACCTTGTAAAAGCTAATGCTTTAAACTCGTTTTGGTTGTAGCATATGATTATGAGGATATTTTCATTATATGTATAAATTTTAAGAGGTTACCTCATATATTCATGGAGATATAACGGTTTCTTTAAAAAATCGCAAAAACAATTTCTCCTTTTTTAATTAAAACACGTAGGGCATTAGATGTAGTGGAAATCCATTTTTAAGAAATATGGTATGCTACATTAGGCACACATACAGCAATCAGAATGCGAAAATGTTAAATATCCTAGCACTTTTACTAAATAATTTTCAACTACGTATGCACAAGCTTTATAAAAATTTCTCTTGTATAATTTAATAGCCAAAAGTATCGAGCAACTTACATGAAAACCCCCAAACAAATATCATGTAAATTTAAAACTTTACGAGAGATACGAGGCTTAACACAAAAGAAAATGCACATGGTAAATTATAATTGCAGCTGTTAATGTATCTGAATATTTTAGTGTAGTCCTGTAAATCTGAAGGCTAATCATATCATATTCTATACAAAACATTATGTTAGAATATTAACAATGCATAAAATTTCTTTATGATTTTTACAGTAGAAAGTTATTTAAATATGATTTTTAAAAATGTCTGACCTAAAACGCAAATCTGACCCTGTACACAAACTAGTTGTACACGACCTATTAATGCCATTTTATATAGGGAACATTCCATAGTGAACTCGACTAATATATAACATTTTTTTTTAATTTCTAAAAGTATTGCTGGGGGCGGGAGACAGGCAGATAGAAAAATAAACAATCAGACAGACAGACACACAAGTTGAAATCATATTCACACCTAAAAATAGTTAGAAAGTGTTAACAACACTTAACGTAACTGAAGGTACAATTCCAGCAAATTTTTATTAATAGTTCTTAATGTAACTGAATATTTTTGTTTAGCCCTGTAAATCAATTGCTAATTATATTATATTCCATGGTGCCTATGAATACCGTATTTCAATTTCATTAAGCTTTGTAATAATGTTATCAAAATTTGGTTTATAGAAATACCTCACAGAACGTACGGCTTTGGAATGCTTTGGAGTGTCCCTGTACACAAACCAGTGGTGGTATTTAAACAATATACATAGGAAACAACCAATTATGAACTTGAATAACATATTTCAATTTCATTAAAATTTGTGTTCAATAAAGGTATTAAAATATGGTTTATAGAAATACCTCCCATACGACACAATGCTTTTAAATAGTTTCAGGTGTCTCTGTACAAAAACCGGCAGAGGTATTCACTCCATTTTCAATAGGGAACATCCAGTACTAAACTTGAATAACATATATCAGTTTCAAGAAATTCCATAAATATTCATTACAATTAGAGCGCGGACAAACAGACGAACAGACAGACAGATACACAAACTGAAGTAAAATTCACACTTAAAAATTGTTAGAAAGTGTTAAAGATACTTAATGTAAACGAACGTGCAATTCCAGCAAATTTTACTAATGTCTCTTAATGTAACTGAATATTTTTGTGTGGCCCTGTAAATCTAATGCTAATCACACTATAATCTATAGAAAGCATTCTTTTGCGCTTATAAATAACATATTTCAATTTCATTAAGCTTTATGCAAAGTAAAGTTACTAGTGGATCTGCAGATCAGGAGCCTCAACTTCCTATTTGCATCAGACATTATTCAATATGCCATTTTTTTTTTATTCCTTATTATATAATTAATATATATAATGATCCTCATCTGTCATCTGTCATGAACGAATCCGGTTAGTACCGCTTCAAAACTGAAACTTTTGGAAGCCATTATTATTATTATTATTTATTTTATGTTTTTTCTGTTTGCTCAACTTACGAAAACATACATATAATATATCTTTTATCACACCTATTCTTATTTCCTTTAATACCTTGAAAAACTATTCAATTGGAATGTTTAAAGGTATATAAATTACATATAACGGATCACTGGCTATTATAAACAACACAATTCCTGATAAAAACAAACCAAAACGGTTGCCATTCAGAAAATACAAATTACAAGGGGATGACTCTTTAATCCCGAATGAATGACTCTTTGACCGTTTTATTTAAAAAAAAAACTCTTAAAATATTTCAGAAACATATTAAAGCCTTAAAACTCTTAAAATATTTGTAGAAACATATTTAAAGCCTTTAATTATTTTTATCAAGCTTCATTTTTTTTTTTTTTTTTCCAGCATAAAATTGAATGCTTTTACGGACAAAATAAATAAATAAATAAAAAAAAATAAAATAAATAAATAAAAATATTAAAATATTAAATTAGGTCATGCATATGAGAAAATGACATCTATTAAATAATAATAATAATAATTTTAAATTTTAAAGTTGTCGAAGAGATAAATAGAGCGTGAAATTTTCGCACGGTCTTACTAGCAAATGAATTAATTGAAGTGAGAAATAAATAAAATGAAATGATCATTTTTCAACTTTTGGCAGCGATTTTCTTTTTAAAGAAATGCTGTGTATTTCTTCTAAATTAATCTACATAAACCTTACATCATTAGAAAAATCTTTCAAAACTGAACATTTTTTTTTTAATGTGAGATTTTAATTTTTTTCCGAATGGATCTGTCTGAAACACTCATTGAAAAACGGCGTCGTTTGGAAAATGAGAGGAAAAGAAGATGGTTACAAAGACAAAGTCCAGAGTCATTGGCAAGAATTCGACAAAATAATGCTGATATTCAAAGGCGACAGAGGAAACGAGAATCTGAGTTTGCAGCACAAATGCGAAGGCAAGCTGATGTTGAATCCCATGATCAAAGAAATGAAAGAAATAGTCGTAGAGTTCAAGAAGTATTTACCAATGAAAATGATGAATTACATTACTGTGGACCAATGATCGATGTTTGTGAATTCTGTGGTTCGAAGAATTTTGCCGCTGAACGACCTCTAGACAAAAAATTCAGCAGTTGTTGCCGGAAAGGGACAGTTTCTTTGATTAAACCAACGGATTCTCAAGGAAATCAGTTGATTTTTCCACCAGTTCTTCAAGATTTGTTGATGAATCATGAGAACCCTGATTACAAGAATTTTAGAGATAACATTCGCTCTTATAACAGTGCTTTATCTTTTGCATCAATGGGAGCCAAAGTATTAAATTTCAGTGGAAGAGGACCTTACGTGTTTAAAGTTCATGGTCAAATATGTCACAGGACCAGCCATCTAGAACCACGCAGTGAACAATCTCGACAGTATGCCCAACTGTATGTCATAGATAGCACTCAGGCAACAGAATGCAGAGTTCTTAATCCTGCTAATCAACAATGCATTCCCCGTCTTCTGGACCAGTTGGACAGGCTATTCAGAATGACAAATCGATTTTGTCACACTTACCGTATGCTAAGGGACGTTGAAGCTCAAGCGATCGATGAAGCGAATGAAGCAGGACAAGATATTCCCATAGTGAATCTGGTATTTCGACGAGATCGTCATACTGATCAGAGAAGGTATAATGCACCTACAGCAAATGAAATTGCAATGGTTTTTGTTAATGATCATGGTGAGCCTCCTTTTGACAGAGACATTAGAATTTATCCAGTAAACCCAGAAAATCCAGGACAGCAGTTTGTCAATATCAACATTCTCAGCCCTAACTTGGACCCAATGGTTTATCCCATTTTATTCCCGTATGGCGAACCAGGTTGGCAACCTAACTGGACTTGCGAGGCTTATGAGGGTGCACAGACAAATAGAACGAGAAATAATGTTACTATGCTGCAGTACAAAGCAGCTTTGTTGGCCATAAGAGAACACTTCAATCCAGTTATTAGTGCGGGACGACTGACACAGCAGTTCATAGTGGATTCTTACTTGCAAGTTGAAGACAATAATTTGAACTACATTAAAACACACCAGCAGAAGCTGCGAACAGAATTCTGCCAAGGACTAGCAGATCACATTGAAAATAGAGTCAATAATGCACAAGCAGCTGGGATTCCAGTCATTCTTCCCTCATCATTTGAAGGATCACCAAGAAACATGCGTGAGAGGTGTGCTGATGCTATGTCAATATTTGCAAAATTTGGTCCGCCAGATCTTTTCATAACTTTCACAGCCAATCCTAAGTGGCGTGAAATTACAGAAAATTTGAGAAAAGGTGAAGAGCCAAGTGACCGTCCTGATTTGGTTTCACGAGTTTATAACTTAAAGCTAAAATCCATTCTTGAAGATTTGATAGTGCATGGTGTTTTAGGAATTTCAACGGCTCATGTTTACACAATAGAATTTCAAAAGAGAGGTCTTCCACATGTCCATATTTTAATTGTCTTGCGTGCAGAAGATAAATTTTCATCGGTAGAACATATTGATCGTTTAATTAGTGCTGAGATTCCTGATCCTGGTTTAAATCGACGCCTGCATGAAATCGTCACGCGCTGTATGATTCATGGCCCTTGCGGTTCAAACAATCCTCGAGCTCCTTGCATGGAAGCTAGAAAGTGTAGAAAAGGTTTTCCAAAAGATTTTCAAACAGAAACTTTATTGAGTGCTGATGGCTATCCTAAGTATAAGAGATGCATGAATTCTACAGTTGTTGTACGTGGAACCACAATGGACAACAGATTCGTTGTTCCTTACAATGCCTATCTGCTTCTGAAATATGATGCACATATTAATGTCGAAGTTTGTACATCTATGAGAGCAGTGAAATATATTTACAAATACATCTATAAAGGTTTTGACTGTGCGAATATAATTGTCAGTGCTGGGGAGATTCAAAACAATGAAATTGCAAATTACATTCATGCGAGGTATGTCAGTGCACCAGAAGCCATGTGGCGATTGCTCCAGTTTAAAATGCATGACAGGTCACATGCAGTTATGAGATTGCCAGTACACCTGCCAAATCAGCAGCGCATAATCTTTACAGAAGGTGAAGAAGAAGAAGCCTTACAGGCTGCAAGAACAGGGAAAACTAAACTTGAGGCATGGTTCGAATTAAATCAAACCAACCCGGATACTGAAACAATATTTTATTCAGATATTCCCTACAGTTACGTATACAAAAAGAACAAATGGCAAAAAAGACAAAGAGGTGGAAATAAGATAGTGCCAAGAATGTATGTTGTTAGTGCTAAAGAAGAAGAACGATTCTATCTACGGATGTTGCTTTTTCACGTACCCGGTGCTACAAGTTTTGAATTTTTAAAAGCTGTTGATGGTATTGTTTATGATACCTTCAAAGAAGCAGCATTTCACAGACATTTACTTGATTCTGATGAAGAATGGAATCACTGTTTGAGGGAAGCTGCTGTTTACCAGATGCCAAAACAACTGAGACAGACTTTTGTCTTCATACTGATTTTATGCAATCCTACTAACGCACTTGAACTATGGAATAATTATTGTTCTGATATGGCTATGGATTTTCAGTGTAACAAAAATGAAAGTTCTTTTAATCTGGCTTTACATGATATCAATGCAACTCTCAAGCAACACGGAATGACATGCGAATCTTTTGAACTTCCAATGCCAATAGGAAATCCTATTGAAATACAGCTTTACAACCCAGTCGAACAAAGAGAACTGGCAGAAATTCAGATTGCATCGCTTAATCCACAACAGTTAGAAGCCTTCAGAAAAATCATCAAAGCTATCGAAGACATAAATAAAATGGACAGGTATTTTTTCATTGATGGTCCTGGGGGTTCAGGAAAAACTTATTTGTACTCAACCCTGTTGCACTATATTCGGGGAAAAGAACAAATAGCACTTCCATTTGCAACTACTGGCGTTGCAGCAACACTTCTCGAAGGTGGGCGAACAGTTCACAGCGGTTTCAAGTTACCTATTCCTATTCTTGACACATCAGTTTCCTCAATGAGGACAAATACTTCAGAAGCTGAAAACCTTCGCAAAGCTCAGCTCATCGTTATAGATGAAATAACGATGCTGACAAAAGATGGTCTTCGATGTATCGATTCCCTTCTGAAAGAAATCATGAGCAGTGATAAGCCTTTCGGAGGGAAAGTTATCGTTATTGGAGG
This sequence comes from Salticus scenicus, assembly GCA_963930645.1. Lineage (NCBI taxonomy): Eukaryota > Metazoa > Arthropoda > Arachnida > Araneae > Salticidae > Salticus > Salticus scenicus. The sequence goes on from CAWVNO010003023.1 coordinate 50,036, forward strand.
AGACTTCAGACAGACACTTCCAGTTGTGCCAAGAGGATCTACAGCAAATATCATAGAAGCCTGTATCAAATCTACACCTTTATGGAGATACTTCACCCACCTTCCACTCATCTCAAACATGAGAAGTGCCGGACAAGAACAACACAATATTTGGCTCTTAAATGTAGAAGAAGGAACTCTTCCTAGCATCCCCGAATTACCCACCGATTCCATAGAAATCCCTGAACACATGATTGAAAATAACATCATCGAAGCAATTTACAGTCAATTAGCCACCATGCAGGTTGAAGAATTGGGAAACAGAGTTATTTTAGCTCCAACAAATAGGAAAACTCTGGAAATTAACATGAAAATAATATCAAGAATTGAAGGAGACCCACATGTGTATTACAGTGTAGATTCTATTGTTTCTGAAGACAATAATGATATATTAAATTATCCAACAGAGTTTTTACATGAGCAAACTCCTTCTGGCATGCCACCTCATCAGCTAATTTTAAAAAAAGGTATAATAGTCATGTTGCTAAGAAATCTTAATCCAAATCAGGGTCTTTGCAATGGGACTCGCTTATCAATACTTGAAATGCATGAAAATTTCATTTCTGCGAAAATTTTATCTCAGTGTCATCATGGTGAAACAGTTTTCTTGCCACGAGTTGATTTGTGTCCAAGTGATGTCACTCTTCCATTCATCCTAAAACGTCGCCAATTTCCTGTCATTCCTGCCTATGCAATGACAATAAACAAATCTCAAGGTCAGACATTTCAGCATGTAGGAATTTATCTTGATGAAACAGTTTTCTCTCATGGACAACTATATGTTGCCTTATCCCGATCACGAAATCAAAATAACATTAAATTTCATATTCAGCCAACAGACGCACAAGGACAGATTGGAAACAGCAGAAACTTTTTTACAAGAAATGTCGTTTTCAGAGAAGTTTCATAATTATTTGAAATTATTTACTCTTATATATCCACAATAATTGTTTTTTTTTTTTACAATATTTATAATTGTAAAATTACCACCATGATTTGCTCCGGCTAAACATCTTAAGTACTTTTTCACAACCCATTTCATTTGAAGTTATTTAATTAATAGTTAAATGCTTAAACTTTATTTTATACATATATTTATATATATTTATTTTATCGGTATTTCATATATATCTTAACACTTTTGCGACCGCTGACGTAGATTCACGTCATTTTTGATATCTGTAACTCTACCAGTGGGCGTTTCTTTCAGGGTTTTTATGTTACTTATTTCTGAAGAATATACCCAGTATTCAAATTTGTACAGTCAAATGTAATATTGTTGCGTACTCGGGGGTTCGTAAGTTGCCCGAGAATGAAAGGCGAGGCTTGCAAAAATTCAGTAATTTATTCACAGAAAGTTCCGGAAAAATACAGGTCTGTAAATTAAGTATCAGCTTCAATTCAATCAGTAAACACAGCTTAATTAACAACTGTCAACTGTAAATCCACAGTACTAACTGTATAGCAATAGCACATAAAGCAAGACTCATTCAAAGAGGCTTAGAACTCCTTGAAATGCAATGCAAGCATTAGCGAAACTGCCTGACTCTGATTTCAGACTGAACTGAACTGACTGCCTTGGCGAAAAAAGAAGCCCTTATATACCCCTGTAGAAAAGTGTGGAATGTTCCAGAAATTTCTGTATCTCCTGAGCCAATCATATTTCAGCATCCATATTTGGTATATCACTAATAAGGATTTTCTCGCCAAGGTCACCAAAAAAATCAACAATTAGGGAAAAAGTCGCCAAATTTGGTGCCAAATCCATTACCTGCCTTATTGGAGATTTCTAATGCGTTTTTAAGGGAAAATTACGCTTTCTTATTCTTTTTATAATATAACTAGTATATAACCCGTCAAAAATGACGGAATATGAACGATAAATCTTCAAAACAATGTTTAGATCATGATGGTTACCACGTGATC
>CAWVNO010003024.1:0-311674 GCA_963930645.1 Salticus scenicus
AATTCGCCCAAAAAATTTGGCGACGATATCGAGCACATGCCTTCATAAAAGGGCTCTCCTGGCCAAATGGTTTAACTTTGGCAGGTCCCTGCTGTTCTGTTATGAAAGTAGACTTCGTGGGGCAGATTCTGGAAGTGATTGCGATCGCAAAGCTCTATTAGTTGCTTTGGAATCGGCTTTTGAAAAAAATTCTGTGAAAATCGCAAAAATTTTGGGTATCGAAATCGGGCAAAGTCTGCATATAAGGGCTCTCCTGGCCAAATGGTTTAACTTTGGCAGGTCCCTGCTGTTCTGTTATGAAACTAGAATATCTTTTGCAGATTCTGGAAGTGATTGCGATCGCAAAGCTCTATTAGTTGCTTTGGAATCGACTTTTGAAAATGAGAGGGCGTAAAATTCGCCCAAAAAATTTGGCGACGATATCGAGCACATGCCTTCATAAAAGGGCTCTCCTGGCCAAATGGTTTAACTTTGGCAGGTCCCTGCTGTTCTGTTATGAAAGTAGACTTCGTGGGGCAGATTCTGGAAGTGATTGCGATCGCAAAGCTCTATTAGTTGCTTTGGAATCGGCTTTTGAAAAAAATTCTGTGAAAATCGCAAAAATTTTGGGTATCGAAATCGGGCAAAGTCTGCATAAAAGGGCTCTCCTGGCCAAATGGTTTAACTTTGGCAGGTCCCTGCTGTTCTGTTATGAAACTAGAATATCTTTTGCAGATTCTGGAAGTGATTGCGATCGCAAAGCTCTATTAGTTGCTTTGGAATCGACTTTTGAAAATGAGAGGGCGTAAAATTCGCCCAAAAAATTTGGCGACGATATCGAGCACATGCCTTCATAAAAGGGCTCTCCTGGCCAAATGGTTTAACTTTGGCAGGTCCCTGCTGTTCTGTTATGAAAGTAGACTTCGTGGGGCAGATTCTGGAAGTGATTGCGATCGCAAAGCTCTATTAGTTGCTTTGGAATCGGCTTTTGAAAAAAATTCTGTGAAAATCGCAAAAATTTTGGGTATCGAAATCGGGCAAAGTCTGCATAAAAGGGCTCTCCTGGCCAAATGGTTTAACTTTGGCAGGTCCCTGCTGTTCTGTTATGAAACTAGAATATCTTTTGCAGATTCTGGAAGTGATTGCGATCGCAAAGCTCTATTAGTTGCTTTGGAATCGACTTTTGAAAATGAGAGGGCGTAAAATTCGCCCAAAAAATTTGGCGACGATATCGAGCACATGCCTTCATAAAAGGGCTCTCCTGGCCAAATGGTTTAACTTTGGCAGGTCCCTGCTGTTCTGTTATGAAAGTAGACTTCGTGGGGCAGATTCTGGAAGTGATTGCGATCGCAAAGCTCTATTAGTTGCTTTGGAATCGGCTTTTGAAAAAAATTCTGTGAAAATCGCAAAAATTTTGGGTATCGAAATCGGGCAAAGTCTGCATAAAAGGGCTCTCCTAACCAAATGGTTTAACTTTGGCAGGTCCCTGCTGTTCTGTTATGAAACTAGAATATCTTTTGCAGATTCTGGAAGTGATTGCGATCGCAAAGCTCTATTAGTTGCTTTGGAATCGACTTTTGAAAATGAGAGGGCGTAAAATTCGCCCAAAAAATTTGGCGACGATATCGAGCACATGCCTTCAAAAAAGGGCTCTCCTGGCCAAATGGTTTAACTTTGGCAGGTCCCTGCTGTTCTGTTATGAAAGTAGACTTCGTGGGGCAGATTCTGGAAGTGATTGCGATCGCAAAGCTCTATTAGTTGCTTTGGAATCGGCTTTTGAAAAAAATTCTGTGAAAATCGCAAAAATTTTGGGTATCGAAATCGGGCAAAGTCTGCATAAAAGGGCTCTCCTGGCCAAATGGTTTAACTTTGGCAGGTCCCTGCTGTTCTGTTATGAAACTAGAATATCTTTTGCAGATTCTGGAAGTGATTGCGATCGCAAAGCTCTATTAGTTGCTTTGGAATCGACTTTTGAAAATGAGAGGGCGTAAAATTCGCCCAAAAAATTTGGCGACGATATTGAGCACATGCCTTCATAAAAGGGCTCTCCTGGCCAAATGGTTTAACTTTGGCAGGTCCCTGCTGTTCTGTTATGAAAGTAGACTTCGTGGGGCAGATTCTGGAAGTGATTGCGATCGCAAAGCTCTATTAGTTGCTTTGGAATCGGCTTTTGAAAAAAATTCTGTGAAAATCGCAAAAATTTTGGGTATCGAAATCGGGCAAAGTCTGCATAAAAGGGCTCTCCTGGCCAAATGGTTTAACTTTGGCAGGTCCCTGCTGTTCTGTTATGAAACTAGAATATCTTTTGCAGATTCTGGAAGTGATTGCGATCGCAAAGCTCAATTAGTTGCTTTGGAATCGACTTTTGAAAATGAGAGGGCGTAAAATTCGCCCAAAAAATTTGGCGACGATATCGAGCACATGCCTTCATAAAAGGGCTCTCCTGGCCAAATGGTTTAACTTTGGCAGGTCCCTGCTGTTCTGTTATGAAAGTAGACTTCGTGGGGCAGATTCTGGAAGTGATTGCGATCGCAAAGCTCTATTAGTTGCTTTGGAATCGGCTTTTGAAAAAAATTCTGTGAAAATCGCAAAAATTTTGGGTATCGAAATCGGGCAAAGTCTGCATAAAAGGGCTCTCCTGGCCAAATGGTTTAACTTTGGCAGGTCCCTGCTGTTCTGTTATGAAACTAGAATATCTTTTGCAGATTCTGGAAGTGATTGCGATCGCAAAGCTCTATTAGTTGCTTTGGAATCGACTTTTGAAAATGAGAGGGCGTAAAATTCGCCCAAAAAATTTGGCGACGATATCGAGCACATGCCTTCATAAAAGGGCTCTCCTGGCCAAATGGTTTAACTTTGGCAGGTCCCTGCTGTTCTGTTATGAAAGTAGACTTCGTGGGGCAGATTCTGGAAGTGATTGCGATCGCAAAGCTCTATTAGTTGCTTTGGAATCGGCTTTTGAAAAAAATTCTGTGAAAATCGCAAAAATTTTGGGTATCGAAATCGGGCAAAGTCTGCATAAAAGGGCTCTCCTGGCCAAATGGTTTAACTTTGGCAGGTCCCTGCTGTTCTGTTATGAAACTAGAATATCTTTTGCAGATTCTGGAAGTGATTGCGATCGCAAAGCTCTATTAGTTGCTTTGGAATCGACTTTTGAAAATGAGAGGGCGTAAAATTCGCCCAAAAAATTTGGCGACGATATCGAACACATGCCTTCATAAAAGGGCTCTCCTGGCCAAATGGTTTAACTTTGGCAGGTCCCTGCTGTTCTGTTATGAAAGTAGACTTCGTGGGGCAGATTCTGGAAGTGATTGCGATCGCAAAGCTCTATTAGTTGCTTTGGAATCGGCTTTTGAAAAAAATTCTGTGAAAATCGCAAAAATTTTGGGTATCGAAATCGGGCAAAGTCTGCATAAAAGGGCTCTCCTGGCCAAATGGTTTAACTTTGGCAGGTCCCTGCTGTTCTGTTATGAAACTAGAATATCTTTTGCAGATTCTGGAAGTGATTGCGATCGCAAAGCTCTATTAGTTGCTTTGGAATCGACTTTTGAAAATGAGAGGGCGTAAAATTCGCCCAAAAAATTTGGCGACGATATCGAGCACATGCCTTCATAAAAGGGCTCTCCTGGCCAAATGGTTTAACTTTGGCAGGTCCCTGCTGTTCTGTTATGAAAGTAGACTTCGTGGGGCAGATTCTGGAAGTGATTGCGATCGCAAAGCTCTATTAGTTGCTTTGGAATCGGCTTTTGAAAAAAATTCTGTGAAAATCGCAAAAATTTTGGGTATCGAAATCGGGCAAAGTCTGCATAAAAGGGCTCTCCTGGCCAAATGGTTTAACTTTGGCAGGTCCCTGCTGTTCTGTTATGAAACTAGAATATCTTTTGCAGATTCTGGAAGTGATTGCGATCGCAAAGCTCAATTAGTTGCTTTGGAATCGACTTTTGAAAATGAGAGGGCGTAAAATTCGCCCAAAAAATTTGGCGACGATATCGAGCACATGCCTTCATAAAAGGGCTCTCCTGGCCAAATGGTTTAACTTTGGCAGGTCCCTGCTGTTCTGTTATGAAAGTAGACTTCGTGGGGCAGATTCTGGAAGTGATTGCGATCGCAAAGCTCTATTAGTTGCTTTGGAATCGGCTTTTGAAAAAAATTCTGTGAAAATCGCAAAAATTTTGGGTATCGAAATCGGGCAAAGTCTGCATAAAAGGGCTCTCCTGGCCAAATGGTTTAACTTTGGCAGGTCCCTGCTGTTCTGTTATGAAACTAGAATATCTTTTGCAGATTCTGGAAGTGATTGCGATCGCAAAGCTCTATTAGTTGCTTTGGAATCGACTTTTGAAAATGAGAGGGCGTAAAATTCGCCCAAAAAATTTGGCGACGATATCGAGCACATGCCTTCATAAAAGGGCTCTCCTGGCCAAATGGTTTAACTTTGGCAGGTCCCTGCTGTTCTGTTATGAAAGTAGACTTCGTGGGGCAGATTCTGGAAGTGATTGCGATCGCAAAGCTCTATTAGTTGCTTTGGAATCGGCTTTTGAAAAAAATTCTGTGAAAATCGCAAAAATTTTGGGTATCGAAATCGGGCAAAGTCTGCATAAAAGGGCTCTCCTGGCCAAATGGTTTAACTTTGGCAGGTCCCTGCTGTTCTGTTATGAAACTAGAATATCTTTTGCAGATTCTGGAAGTGATTGCGATCGCAAAGCTCTATTAGTTGCTTTGGAATCGACTTTTGAAAATGAGAGGGCGTAAAATTCGCCCAAAAAATTTGGCGACGATATCGAACACATGCCTTCATAAAAGGGCTCTCCTGGCCAAATGGTTTAACTTTGGCAGGTCCCTGCTGTTCTGTTATGAAAGTAGACTTCGTGGGGCAGATTCTGGAAGTGATTGCGATCGCAAAGCTCTATTAGTTGCTTTGGAATCGGCTTTTGAAAAAAATTCTGTGAAAATCGCAAAAATTTTGGGTATCGAAATCGGGCAAAGTCTGCATAAAAGGGCTCTCCTGGCCAAATGGTTTAACTTTGGCAGGTCCCTGCTGTTCTGTTATGAAACTAGAATATCTTTTGCAGATTCTGGAAGTGATTGCGATCGCAAAGCTCTATTAGTTGCTTTGGAATCGACTTTTGAAAATGAGAGGGCGTAAAATTCGCCCAAAAAATTTGGCGACGATATCGAGCACATGCCTTCATAAAAGGGCTCTCCTGGCCAAATGGTTTAACTTTGGCAGGTCCCTGCTGTTCTGTTATGAAAGTAGACTTCGTGGGGCAGATTCTGGAAGTGATTGCGATCGCAAAGCTCTATTAGTTGCTTTGGAATCGGCTTTTGAAAAAAATTCTGTGAAAATCGCAAAAATTTTGGGTATCGAAATCGGGCAAAGTCTGCATAAAAGGGCTCTCCTGGCCAAATGGTTTAACTTTGGCAGGTCCCTGCTGTTCTGTTATGAAACTAGAATATCTTTTGCAGATTCTGGAAGTGATTGCGATCGCAAAGCTCTATTAGTTGCTTTGGAATCGACTTTTGAAAATGAGAGGGCGTAAAATTCGCCCAAAAAATTTGGCGACGATATCGAGCACATGCCTTCATAAAAGGGCTCTCCTGGCCAAATGGTTTAACTTTGGCAGGTCCCTGCTGTTCTGTTATGAAAGTAGACTTCGTGGGGCAGATTCTGAAAGTGATTGCGATCGCAAAGCTCTATTAGTTGCTTTGGAATCGGCTTTTGAAAAAAATTCTGTGAAAATCGCAAAAATTTTGGGTATCGAAATCGGGCAAAGTCTGCATAAAAGGGCTCTCCTGGCCAAATGGTTTAACTTTGGCAGGTCCCTGCTGTTCTGTTATGAAACTAGAATATCTTTTGCAGATTCTGGAAGTGATTGCGATCGCAAAGCTCTATTAGTTGCTTTGGAATCGACTTTTGAAAATGAGAGGGCGTAAAATTCGCCCAAAAAATTTGGCGACGATATCGAGCACATGCCTTCAAAAAAGGGCTCTCCTGGCCAAATGGTTTAACTTTGGCAGGTCCCTGCTGTTCTGTTATGAAAGTAGACTTCGTGGGGCAGATTCTGGAAGTGATTGCGATCGCAAAGCTCTATTAGTTGCTTTGGAATCGGCTTTTGAAAAAAATTCTGTGAAAATCGCAAAAATTTTGGGTATCGAAATCGGGCAAAGTCTGCATAAAAGGGCTCTCCTGGCCAAATGGTTTAACTTTGGCAGGTCCCTGCTGTTCTGTTATGAAACTAGAATATCTTTTGCAGATTCTGGAAGTGATTGCGATCGCAAAGCTCAATTAGTTGCTTTGGAATCGACTTTTGAAAATGAGAGGGCGTAAAATTCGCCCAAAAAATTTGGCGACGATATCGAGCACATGCCTTCATAAAAGGGCTCTCCTGGCCAAATGGTTTAACTTTGGCAGGTCCCTGCTGTTCTGTTATGAAAGTAGACTTCGTGGGGCAGATTCTGGAAGTGATTGCGATCGCAAAGCTCTATTAGTTGCTTTGGAATCGGCTTTTGAAAAAAATTCTGTGAAAATCGCAAAAATTTTGGGTATCGAAATCGGGCAAAGTCTGCATAAAAGGGCTCTCCTGGCCAAATGGTTTAACTTTGGCAGGTCCCTGCTGTTCTGTTATGAAACTAGAATATCTTTTGCAGATTCTGGAAGTGATTGCGATCGCAAAGCTCTATTAGTTGCTTTGGAATCGACTTTTGAAAATGAGAGGGCGTAAAATTCGCCCAAAAAATTTGGCGACGATATCGAGCACATGCCTTCATAAAAGGGCTCTCCTGGCCAAATGGTTTAACTTTGGCAGGTCCCTGCTGTTCTGTTATGAAAGTAGACTTCGTGGGGCAGATTCTGGAAGTGATTGCGATCGCAAAGCTCTATTAGTTGCTTTGGAATCGGCTTTTGAAAAAAATTCTGTGAAAATCGCAAAAATTTTCGGTATCGAAATCGGGCAAAGTCTGCATAAAAGGGCTCTCCTGGCCAAATGGTTTAACTTTGGCAGGTCCCTGCTGTTCTGTTATGAAACTAGAATATCTTTTGCAGATTCTGGAAGTGATTGCGATCGCAAAGCTCTATTAGTTGCTTTGGAATCGACTTTTGAAAATGAGAGGGCGTAAAATTCGCCCAAAAAATTTGGCGACGATATCGAACACATGCCTTCATAAAAGGGCTCTCCTGGCCAAATGGTTTAACTTTGGCAGGTCCCTGCTGTTCTGTTATGAAAGTAGACTTCGTGGGGCAGATTCTGGAAGTGATTGCGATCGCAAAGCTCTATTAGTTGCTTTGGAATCGGCTTTTGAAAAAAATTCTGTGAAAATCGCAAAAATTTTGGGTATCGAAATCGGGCAAAGTCTGCATAAAAGGGCTCTCCTGGCCAAATGGTTTAACTTTGGCAGGTCCCTGCTGTTCTGTTATGAAACTAGAATATCTTTTGCAGATTCTGGAAGTGATTGCGATCGCAAAGCTCTATTAGTTGCTTTGGAATCGACTTTTGAAAATGAGAGGGCGTAAAATTCGCCCAAAAAATTTGGCGACGATATCGAGCACATGCCTTCATAAAAGGGCTCTCCTGGCCAAATGGTTTAACTTTGGCAGGTCCCTGCTGTTCTGTTATGAAAGTAGACTTCGTGGGGCAGATTCTGGAAGTGATTGCGATCGCAAAGCTCTATTAGTTGCTTTGGAATCGGCTTTTGAAAAAAATTCTGTGAAAATCGCAAAAATTTTGGGTATCGAAATCGGGCAAAGTCTGCATAAAAGGGCTCTCCTGGCCAAATGGTTTAACTTTGGCAGGTCCCTGCTGTTCTGTTATGAAACTAGAATATCTTTTGCAGATTCTGGAAGTGATTGCGATCGCAAAGCTCTATTAGTTGCTTTGGAATCGACTTTTGAAAATGAGAGGGCGTAAAATTCGCCCAAAAAATTTGGCGACGATATCGAGCACATGCCTTCATAAAAGGGCTCTCCTGGCCAAATGGTTTAACTTTGGCAGGTCCCTGCTGTTCTGTTATGAAAGTAGACTTCGTGGGGCAGATTCTGAAAGTGATTGCGATCGCAAAGCTCTATTAGTTGCTTTGGAATCGGCTTTTGAAAAAAATTCTGTGAAAATCGCAAAAATTTTGGGTATCGAAATCGGGCAAAGTCTGCATAAAAGGGCTCTCCTGGCCAAATGGTTTAACTTTGGCAGGTCCCTGCTGTTCTGTTATGAAACTAGAATATCTTTTGCAGATTCTGGAAGTGATTGCGATCGCAAAGCTCTATTAGTTGCTTTGGAATCGACTTTTGAAAATGAGAGGGCGTAAAATTCGCCCAAAAAATTTGGCGACGATATCGAGCACATGCCTTCAAAAAAGGGCTCTCCTGGCCAAATGGTTTAACTTTGGCAGGTCCCTGCTGTTCTGTTATGAAAGTAGACTTCGTGGGGCAGATTCTGGAAGTGATTGCGATCGCAAAGCTCTATTAGTTGCTTTGGAATCGGCTTTTGAAAAAAATTCTGTGAAAATCGCAAAAATTTTGGGTATCGAAATCGGGCAAAGTCTGCATAAAAGGGCTCTCCTGGCCAAATGGTTTAACTTTGGCAGGTCCCTGCTGTTCTGTTATGAAACTAGAATATCTTTTGCAGATTCTGGAAGTGATTGCGATCGCAAAGCTCTATTAGTTGCTTTGGAATCGACTTTTGAAAATGAGAGGGCGTAAAATTCGCCCAAAAAATTTGGCGACGATATCGAGCACATGCCTTCATAAAAGGGCTCTCCTGGCCAAATGGTTTAACTTTGGCAGGTCCCTGCTGTTCTGTTATGAAAGTTGACTTCGTGGGGCAGATTCTGGAAGTGATTGCGATCGCAAAGCTCTATTAGTTGCTTTGGAATCGGCTTTTGAAAAAAATTCTGTGAAAATCGCAAAAATTTTGGGTATCGAAATCGGGCAAAGTCTGCATAAAAGGGCTCTCCTGGCCAAATGGTTTAACTTTGGCAGGTCCCTGCTGTTCTGTTATGAAACTAGAATATCTTTTGCAGATTCTGGAAGTGATTGCGATCGCAAAGCTCTATTAGTTGCTTTGGAATCGACTTTTGAAAATGAGAGGGCGTAAAATTCGCCCAAAAAATTTGGCGACGATATCGAGCACATGCCTTCATAAAAGGGCTCTCCTGGCCAAATGGTTTAACTTTGGCAGGTCCCTGCTGTTCTGTTATGAAAGTAGACTTCGTGGGGCAGATTCTGGAAGTGATTGCGATCGCAAAGCTCTATTAGTTGCTTTGGAATCGGCTTTTGAAAAAAATTCTGTGAAAATCGCAAAAATTTTGGGTATCGAAATCGGGCAAAGTCTGCATAAAAGGGCTCTCCTGGCCAAATGGTTTAACTTTGGCAGGTCCCTGCTGTTCTGTTATGAAACTAGAATATCTTTTGCAGATTCTGGAAGTGATTGCGATCGCAAAGCTCTATTAGTTGCTTTGGAATCGACTTTTGAAAATGAGAGGGCGTAAAATTCGCCCAAAAAATTTGGCGACGATATCGAGCACATGCCTTCATAAAAGGGCTCTCCTGGCCAAATGGTTTAACTTTGGCAGGTCCCTGCTGTTCTGTTATGAAAGTAGACTTCGTGGGGCAGATTCTGGAAGTGATTGCGATCGCAAAGCTCTATTAGTTGCTTTGGAATCGGCTTTTGAAAAAAATTCTGTGAAAATCGCAAAAATTTTGGGTATCGAAATCGGGCAAAGTCTGCATAAAAGGGCTCTCCTGGCCAAATGGTTTAACTTTCGCAGGTCCCTGCTGTTCTGTTATGAAACTAGAATATCTTTTGCAGATTCTGGAAGTGATTGCGATCGCAAAGCTCTATTAGTTGCTTTGGAATCGACTTTTGAAAATGAGAGGGCGTAAAATTCGCCCAAAAAATTTGGCGACGATATCGAGCACATGCCTTCATAAAAGGGCTCTCCTGGCCAAATGGTTTAACTTTGGCAGGTCCCTGCTGTTCTGTTATGAAAGTAGACTTCGTGGGGCAGATTCTGGAAGTGATTGCGATCGCAAAGCTCTATTAGTTGCTTTGGAATCGGCTTTTGAAAAAAATTCTGTGAAAATCGCAAAAATTTTGGGTATCGAAATCGGGCAAAGTCTGCATAAAAGGGCTCTCCTGGCCAAATGGTTTAACTTTGGCAGGTCCCTGCTGTTCTGTTATGAAACTAGAATATCTTTTGCAGATTCTGGAAGTGATTGCGATCGCAAAGCTCTATTAGTTGCTTTGGAATCGACTTTTGAAAATGAGAGGGCGTAAAATTCGCCCAAAAAATTTGGCGACGATATCGAGCACATGCCTTCATAAAAGGGCTCTCCTGGCCAAATGGTTTAACTTTGGCAGGTCCCTGCTGTTCTGTTATGAAAGTAGACTTCGTGGGGCAGATTCTGGAAGTGATTGCGATCGCAAAGCTCTATTAGTTGCTTTGGAATCGGCTTTTGAAAAAAATTCTGTGAAAATCGCAAAAATTTTGGGTATCGAAATCGGGCAAAGTCTGCATAAAAGGGCTCTCCTGGCCAAATGGTTTAACTTTGGCAGGTCCCTGCTGTTCTGTTATGAAACTAGAATATCTTTTGCAGATTCTGGAAGTGATTGCGATCGCAAAGCTCTATTAGTTGCTTTGGAATCGACTTTTGAAAATGAGAGGGCGTAAAATTCGCCCAAAAAATTTGGCGACGATATCGAGCACATGCCTTCATAAAAGGGCTCTCCTGGCCAAATGGTTTAACTTTGGCAGGTCCCTGCTGTTCTGTTATGAAAGTAGACTTCGTGGGGCAGATTCTGGAAGTGATTGCGATCGCAAAGCTCTATTAGTTGCTTTGGAATCGGCTTTTGAAAAAAATTCTGTGAAAATCGCAAAAATTTTGGGTATCGAAATCGGGCAAAGTCTGCATAAAAGGGCTCTCCTGGCCAAATGGTTTAACTTTGGCAGGTCCCTGCTGTTCTGTTATGAAACTAGAATATCTTTTGCAGATTCTGGAAGTGATTGCGATCGCAAAGCTCTATTAGTTGCTTTGGAATCGACTTTTGAAAATGAGAGGGCGTAAAATTCGCCCAAAAAATTTGGCGACGATATCGAGCACATGCCTTCATAAAAGGGCTCTCCTGGCCAAATGGTTTAACTTTGGCAGGTCCCTGCTGTTCTGTTATGAAAGTAGACTTCGTGGGGCAGATTCTGGAAGTGATTGCGATCGCAAAGCTCTATTAGTTGCTTTGGAATCGGCTTTTGAAAAAAATTCTGTGAAAATCGCAAAAATTTTGGGTATCGAAATCGGGCAAAGTCTGCATAAAAGGGCTCTCCTGGCCAAATGGTTTAACTTTCGCAGGTCCCTGCTGTTCTGTTATGAAACTAGAATATCTTTTGCAGATTCTGGAAGTGATTGCGATCGCAAAGCTCTATTAGTTGCTTTGGAATCGACTTTTGAAAATGAGAGGGCGTAAAATTCGCCAAAAAAATTTGGCGACGATATCGAGCACATGCCTTCATAAAAGGGCTCTCCTGGCCAAATGGTTTAACTTTGGCAGGTCCCTGCTGTTCTGTTATGAAAGTAGACTTCGTGGGGCAGATTCTGGAAGTGATTGCGATCGCAAAGCTCTATTAGTTGCTTTGGAATCGGCTTTTGAAAAAAATTCTGTGAAAATCGCAAAAATTTTGGGTATCGAAATCGGGCAAAGTCTGCATAAAAGGGCTCTCCTGGCCAAATGGTTTAACTTTGGCAGGTCCCTGCTGTTCTGTTATGAAACTAGAATATCTTTTGCAGATTCTGGAAGTGATTGCGATCGCAAAGCTCTATTAGTTGCTTTGGAATCGACTTTTGAAAATGAGACGGCGTAAAATTCGCCCAAAAAATTTGGCGACGATATCGAGCACATGCCTTCATAAAAGGGCTCTCCTGGCCAAATGGTTTAACTTTGGGAGGTCCCTGCTGTTCTGTTATGTAAGTAGACTTCGTGGGGCAGATTCTGGAAGTGATTGCGATCGCAAAGCTCTATTAGTTGCTTTGGAATCGGCTTTTGAAAAAAATTCTGTGAAAATCGCAAAAATTTTGGGTATCGAAATCGGGCAAAGTCTGCATAAAAGGGCTCTCCTGGCCAAATGGTTTAACTTTGGCAGGTCCCTGCTGTTCTGTTATGAAACTAGAATATCTTTTGCAGATTCTGGAAGTGATTGCGATCGCAAAGCTCTATTAGTTGCTTTGGAATCGACTTTTGAAAATGAGAGGGCGTAAAATTCGCCCAAAAAATTTGGCGACGATATCGAGCACATGCCTTCATAAAAGGGCTCTCCTGGCCAAATGGTTTAACTTTGGCAGGTCCCTGCTGTTCTGTTATGAAAGTAGACTTCGTGGGGGCAGATTCTGGAAGTGATTGCGATCGCAAAGCTCTATTAGTTGCTTTGGAATCGGCTTTTGAAAAAAATTCTGTGAAAAATCGCAAAAATTTTGGGTATGGAAATCGGGCAAAGTCTGCATAAAAGGGCTCTCCTGGCCAAATGGTTTAACTTTGGCAGGTCCCTGCTGTTCTGTTATGAAACTAGAATATCTTTTGCAGATTCTGGAAGTGATTGCGATCGCAAAGCTCTATTAGTTGCTTTGGAATCGACTTTTGAAAATGAGAGGGCGTAAAATTCGCCCAAAAAATTTGGCGACGATATCGTGCACATGCCTTCATAAAAGGGCTCTCCTGGCCAAATGGTTTAACTTTGGCAGGTCCCTGCTGTTCTGTTATGAAAGTAGACTTCGTGGGGCAGATTCTGGAAGTGATTGCGATCGCAAAGCTCTATTAGTTGCTTTGGAATCGGCTTTTGAAAAAAATTCTGTGAAAATCGCAAAAATTTTGGGTATCGAAATCGGGCAAAGTCTGCATAAAAGGGCTCTCCTGGCCAAATGGTTTAACTTTGGCAGGTCCCTGCTGTTCTGTTATGAAACTAGAATATCTTTTGCAGATTCTGGAAGTGATTGCGATCGCAAAGCTCTATTAGTTGCTTTGGAATCGACTTTTGAAAATGAGAGGGCGTAAAAGTCGCCCAAAAAATTTGGCGACGATATCGAGCACATGCCTTCATAAAAGGGCTCTCCTGGCCAAATGGTTTAACTTTGGCAGGTCCCTGCTGTTCTGTTATGAAAGTAGACTTCGTGGGGCAGATTCTGGAAGTGATTGCGATCGCAAAGCTCTATTAGTTGCTTTGGAATCGGCTTTTGAAAAAAATTCTGTGAAAATCGCAAAAATTTTGGGTATCGAAATCGGGCAAAGTCTGCATAAAAGGGCTCTCCTGGCCAAATGGTTTAACTTTGGCAGGTCCCTGCTGTTCTGTTATGAAACTAGAATATCTTTTGCAGATTCTGGAAGTGATTGCGATCGCAAAGCTCTATTAGTTGCTTTGGAATCGACTTTTGAAAATGAGAGGGCGTAAAATTCGCCCAAAAAATTTGGCGACGATATCGAGCACATGCCTTCATAAAAGGGCTCTCCTGGCCAAATGGTTTAACTTTGGCAGGTCCCTGCTGTTCTGTTATGAAAGTAGACTTCGTGGGGCAGATTCTGGAAGTGATTGCGATCGCAAAGCTCTATTAGTTGCTTTGGAATCGGCTTTTGAAAAAAATTCTGTGAAAATCGCAAAAATTTTGGGTATCGAAATCGGGCAAAGTCTGCATAAAAGGGCTCTCCTGGCCAAATGGTTTAACTTTCGCAGGTCCCTGCTTTTCTGTTATGAAACTAGAATATCTTTTGCAGATTCTGGAAGTGATTGCGATCGCAAAGCTCTATTAGTTGCTTTGGAATCGACTTTTGAAAATGAGAGGGCGTAAAATTCGCCCAAAAAATTTGGCGACGATATCGAGCACATGCCTTCATAAAAGGGCTCTCCTGGCCAAATGGTTTAACTTTGGCAGGTCCCTGCTGTTCTGTTATGAAAGTAGACTTCGTGGGGCAGATTCTGGAAGTGATTGCGATCGCAAAGCTCTATTAGTTGCTTTGGAATCGGCTTTTGAAAAAAATTCTGTGAAAATCGCAAAAATTTTGGGTATCGAAATCGGGCAAAGTCTGCATAAAAGGGCTCTCCTGGCCAAATGGTTTAACTTTGGCAGGTCCCTGCTGTTCTGTTATGAAACTAGAATATCTTTTGCAGATTCTGGAAGTGATTGCGATCGCAAAGCTCTATTAGTTGCTTTGGAATCGACTTTTGAAAATGAGACGGCGTAAAATTCGCCCAAAAAATTTGGCGACGATATCGAGCACATGCCTTCATAAAAGGGCTCTCCTGGCCAAATGGTTTAACTTTGGGAGGTCCCTGCTGTTCTGTTATGTAAGTAGACTTCGTGGGGCAGATTCTGGAAGTGATTGCGATCGCAAAGCTCTATTAGTTGCTTTGGAATCGGCTTTTGAAAAAAATTCTGTGAAAATCGCAAAAATTTTGGGTATCGAAATCGGGCAAAGTCTGCATAAAAGGGCTCTCCTGGCCAAATGGTTTAACTTTGGCAGGTCCCTGCTGTTCTGTTATGAAACTAGAATATCTTTTGCAGATTCTGGAAGTGATTGCGATCGCAAAGCTCTATTAGTTGCTTTGGAATCGACTTTTGAAAATGAGAGGGCGTAAAATTCGCCCAAAAAATTTGGCGACGATATCGAGCACATGCCTTCATAAAAGGGCTCTCCTGGCCAAATGGTTTAACTTTGGCAGGTCCCTGCTGTTCTGTTATGAAAGTAGACTTCGTGGGGGCAGATTCTGGAAGTGATTGCGATCGCAAAGCTCTATTAGTTGCTTTGGAATCGGCTTTTGAAAAAAATTCTGTGAAAAATCGCAAAAATTTTGGGTATGGAAATCGGGCAAAGTCTGCATAAAAGGGCTCTCCTGGCCAAATGGTTTAACTTTGGCAGGTCCCTGCTGTTCTGTTATGAAACTAGAATATCTTTTGCAGATTCTGGAAGTGATTGCGATCGCAAAGCTCTATTAGTTGCTTTGGAATCGACTTTTGAAAATGAGAGGGCGTAAAATTCGCCCAAAAAATTTGGCGACGATATCGTGCACATGCCTTCATAAAAGGGCTCTCCTGGCCAAATGGTTTAACTTTGGCAGGTCCCTGCTGTTCTGTTATGAAAGTAGACTTCGTGGGGCAGATTCTGGAAGTGATTGCGATCGCAAAGCTCTATTAGTTGCTTTGGAATCGGCTTTTGAAAAAAATTCTGTGAAAATCGCAAAAATTTTGGGTATCGAAATCGGGCAAAGTCTGCATAAAAGGGCTCTCCTGGCCAAATGGTTTAACTTTGGCAGGTCCCTGCTGTTCTGTTATGAAACTAGAATATCTTTTGCAGATTCTGGAAGTGATTGCGATCGCAAAGCTCTATTAGTTGCTTTGGAATCGACTTTTGAAAATGAGAGGGCGTAAAAGTCGCCCAAAAAATTTGGCGACGATATCGAGCACATGCCTTCATAAAAGGGCTCTCTTGGCCAAATGGTTTAACTTTGGCAGGTCCCTGCTGTTCTGTTATGAAAGTAGACTTCGTGGGGCAGATTCTGGAAGTGATTGCGATCGCAAAGCTCTATTAGTTGCTTTGGAATCGGCTTTTGAAAAAAATTCTGTGAAAATCGCAAAAATTTTGGGTATCGAAATCGGGCAAAGTCTGCATAAAAGGGCTCTCCTGGCCAAATGGTTTAACTTTGGCAGGTCCCTGCTGTTCTGTTATGAAACTAGAATATCTTTTGCAGATTCTGGAAGTGATTGCGATCGCAAAGCTCTATTAGTTGCTTTGGAATCGACTTTTGAAAATGAGAGGGCGTAAAATTCGCCCAAAAAATTTGGCGACGATATCGAGCACATGCCTTCATAAAAGGGCTCTCCTGGCCAAATGGTTTAACTTTGGCAGGTCCCTGCTGTTCTGTTATGAAAGTAGACTTCGTGGGGCAGATTCTGGAAGTGATTGCGATCGCAAAGCTCTATTAGTTGCTTTGGAATCGGCTTTTGAAAAAAATTCTGTGAAAATCGCAAAAATTTTGGGTATCGAAATCGGGCAAAGTCTGCATAAAAGGGCTCTCCTGGCCAAATGGTTTAACTTTGGCAGGTCCCTGCTGTTCTGTTATGAAACTAGAATATCTTTTGCAGATTCTGGAAGTGATTGCGATCGCAAAGCTCTATTAGTTGCTTTGGAATCGACTTTTGAAAATGAGAGGGCGTAAAATTCGCCCAAAAAATTTGGCGACGATATCGAGCACATGCCTTCATAAAAGGGCTCTCCTGGCCAAATGGTTTAACTTTGGCAGGTCCCTGCTGTTCTGTTATGAAAGTAGACTTCGTGGGGCAGATTCTGGAAGTGATTGCGATCGCAAAGCTCTATTAGTTGCTTTGGAATCGGCTTTTGAAAAAAATTCTGTGAAAATCGCAAAAATTTTGGGTATCGAAATCGGGCAAAGTCTGCATAAAAGGGCTCTCCTGGCCAAATGGTTTAACTTTGGCAGGTCCCTGCTGTTCTGTTATGAAACTAGAATATCTTTTGCAGATTCTGGAAGTGATTGCGATCGCAAAGCTCTATTATTTGCTTTGGAATCGACTTTTGAAAATGAGAGGGCGTAAAATTCGCCCAAAAAATTTGGCGACGATATCGAGCACATGCCTTCATAAAAGGGCTCTCCTGGCCAAATGGTTTAACTTTGGCAGGTCCCTGCTGTTCTGTTATGAAAGTAGACTTCGTGGGGCAGATTCTGGAAGTGATTGCGATCGCAAAGCTCTATTAGTTGCTTTGGAATCGGCTTTTGAAAAAAATTCTGTGAAAATCGCAAAAATTTTGGGTATCGAAATCGGGCAAAGTCAGCATAAAAGGGCTCTCCTGGCCAAATGGTTTAACTTTGGCAGGTCCCTGCTGTTCTGTTATGAAACTAGAATATCTTTTGCAGATTCTGGAAGTGATTGCGATCGCAAAGCTCTATTAGTTGCTTTGGAATCGACTTTTGAAAATGAGAGGGCGTAAAATTCGCCCAAAAAATTTGGCGACGATATCGAGCACATGCCTTCATAAAAGGGCTCTCCTGGCGAAATGGTTTAACTTTGGCAGGTACCTGCTGTTCTGTTATGAAAGTAGACTTCGTGGGGCAGATTCTGGAAGTGATTGCGATCGCAAAGCTCTATTAGTTGCTTTGGAATCGGCTTTTGAAAAAAATTCTGTGAAAATCGCAAAAATTTTGGGTATCGAAATCGGGCAAAGTCTGCATAAAAGGGCTCTCCTGGCCAAATGGTTTAACTTTGGCAGGTCCCTGCTGTTCTGTTATGAAACTAGAATATCTTTTGCAGATTCTGGAAGTGATTGCGATCGCAAAGCTCTATTAGTTGCTTTGGAATCGACTTTTGAAAATGAGAGGGCGTAAAATTCGCCCAAAAAATTTGGCGACGATATCGAGCACATGCCTTCATAAAAGGGCTCTCCTGGCCAAATGGTTTAACTTTGGCAGGTCCCTGCTGTTCTGTTATGAAAGTAGACTTCGTGGGGCAGATTCTGGAAGTGATTGCGATCGCAAAGCTCTATTAGTTGCTTTGGAATCGGCTTTTGAAAAAAATTCTGTGAAAATCGCAAAAATTTTGGGTATCGAAATCGGGCAAAGTCTGCATAAAAGGGCTCTCCTGGCCAAATGGTTTAACTTTGGCAGGTCCCTGCTGTTCTGTTATGAAACTAGAATATCTTTTGCAGATTCTGGAAGTGATTGCGATCGCAAAGCTCTATTAGTTGCTGTGGAATCGACTTTTGAAAATGAGAGGGCGTAAAATTCGCCCAAAAAATTTGGCGACGATATCGAGCACATGCCTTCATAAAAGGGCTCTCCTGGCCAAATGGTTTAACTTTGGCAGGTCCCTGCTGTTCTGTTATGAAAGTAGACTTCGTGGGGCAGATTCTGGAAGTGATTGCGATCGCAAAGCTCTATTAGTTGCTTTGGAATCGGCTTTTGAAAAAAATTCTGTGAAAATCGCAAAAATTTTGGGTATCGAAATCGGGCAAAGTCTGCATAAAAGGGCTCTCCTGGCCAAATGGTTTAACTTTGGCAGGTCCCTGCTGTTCTGTTATGAAACTAGAATATCTTTTGCAGATTCTGGAAGTGATTGCGATCGCAAAGCTCTATTAGTTGCTTTGGAATCGACTTTTGAAAATGAGAGGGCGTAAAATTCGCCCAAAAAATTTGGCGACGATATCGAGCACATGCCTTCATAAAAGGGCTCTCCTGGCCAAATGGTTTAACTTTGGCAGGTCCCTGCTGTTCTGTTATGAAAGTAGACTTCGTGGGGCAGATTCTGGAAGTGATTGCGATCGCAAAGCTCTATTAGTTGCTTTGGAATCGGCTTTTGAAAAAAATTCTGTGAAAATCGCAAAAATTTTGGGTATCGAAATCGGGCAAAGTCTGCATAAAAGGGCTCTCCTGGCCAAATGGTTTAACTTTGGCAGGTCCCTGCTGTTCTGTTATGAAACTAGAATATCTTTTGCAGATTCTGGAAGTGATTGCGATCGCAAAGCTCTATTAGTTGCTTTGGAATCGACTTTTGAAAATGAGAGGGCGTAAAATTCGCCCAAAAAATTTGGCGACGATATCGAGCACATGCCTTCATAAAAGGGCTCTCCTGGCCAAATGGTTTAACTTTGGCAGGTCCCTGCTGTTCTGTTATGAAAGTAGACTTCGTGGGGCAGATTCTGGAAGTGATTGCGATCGCAAAGCTCTATTAGTTGCTTTGGAATCGGCTTTTGAAAAAAATTCTGTGAAAATCGCAAAAATTTTGGGTATCGAAATCGGGCAAAGTCTGCATAAAAGGGCTCTCCTGGCCAAATGGTTTAACTTTGGCAGGTCCCTGCTGTTCTGTTATGAAACTAGAATATCTTTTGCAGATTCTGGAAGTGATTGCGATCGCAAAGCTCTATTAGTTGCTTTGGAATCGACTTTTGAAAATGAGAGGGCGTAAAATTCGCCCAAAAAATTTGGCGACGATATCGAGCACATGCCTTCATAAAAGGGCTCTCCTGGCCAAATGGTTTAACTTTGGCAGGTCCCTGCTGTTCTGTTATGAAAGTAGACTTCGTGGGGCAGATTCTGAAAGTGATTGCGATCGCAAAGCTCTATTAGTTGCTTTGGAATCGGCTTTTGAAAAAAATTCTGTGAAAATCGCAAAAATTTTGGGTATCGAAATCGGGCAAAGTCTGCATAAAAGGGCTCTCCTGGCCAAATGGTTTAACTTTGGCAGGTCCCTGCTGTTCTGTTATGAAACTAGAATATCTTTTGCAGATTCTGGAAGTGATTGCGATCGCAAAGCTCTATTAGTTGCTTTGGAATCGACTTTTGAAAATGAGAGGGCGTAAAATTCGCCCAAAAAATTTGGCGACGATATCAAGCACATGCCTTCAAAAAAGGGCTCTCCTGGCCAAATGGTTTAACTTTGGCAGGTCCCTGCTGTTCTGTTATGAAAGTAGACTTCGTGGGGCAGATTCTGGAAGTGATTGCGATCGCAAAGCTCTATTAGTTGCTTTGGAATCGGCTTTTGAAAAAAATTCTGTGAAAATCGCAAAAATTTTGGGTATCGAAATCGGGCAAAGTCTGCATAAAAGGGCTCTCCTGGCCAAATGGTTTAACTTTGGCAGGTCCCTGCTGTTCTGTTATGAAACTAGAATATCTTTTGCAGATTCTGGAAGTGATTGCGATCGCAAAGCTCTATTAGTTGCTTTGGAATCGACTTTTGAAAATGAGAGGGCGTAAAATTCGCCCAAAAAATTTGGCGACGATATCGAGCACATGCCTTCATAAAAGGGCTCTCCTGGCCAAATGGTTTAACTTTGGCAGGTCCCTGCTGTTCTGTTATGAAAGTTGACTTCGTGGGGCAGATTCTGGAAGTGATTGCGATCGCAAAGCTCTATTAGTTGCTTTGGAATCGGCTTTTGAAAAAAATTCTGTGAAAATCGCAAAAATTTTGGGTATCGAAATCGGGCAAAGTCTGCATAAAAGGGCTCTCCTGGCCAAATGGTTTAACTTTGGCAGGTCCCTGCTGTTCTGTTATGAAAATAGAATATCTTTTGCAGATTCTGGAAGTGATTGCGATCGCAAAGCTCTATTAGTTGCTTTGGAATCGACTTTTGAAAATGAGAGGGCGTAAAATTCGCCCAAAAAATTTGGCGACGATATCGAGCACATGCCTTCATAAAAGGGCTCTCCTGGCCAAATGGTTTAACTTTGGCAGGTCCCTGCTGTTCTGTTATGAAAGTAGACTTCGTGGGGCAGATTCTGGAAGTGATTGCGATCGCAAAGCTCTATTAGTTGCTTTGGAATCGGCTTTTGAAAAAAATTCTGTGAAAATCGCAAAAATTTTGGGTATCGAAATCGGGCAAAGTCTGCATAAAAGGGCTCTCCTGGCCAAATGGTTTAACTTTGGCAGGTCCCTGCTGTTCTGTTATGAAACTAGAATATCTTTTGCAGATTCTGGAAGTGATTGCGATCGCAAAGCTCTATTAGTTGCTTTGGAATCGACTTTTGAAAATGAGAGGGCGTAAAATTCGCCCAAAAAATTTGGCGACGATATCGAGCACATGCCTTCATAAAAGGGCTCTCCTGGCCAAATGGTTTAACTTTGGCAGGTCCCTGCTGTTCTGTTATGAAAGTAGACTTCGTGGGGCAGATTCTGGAAGTGATTGCGATCGCAAAGCTCTATTAGTTGCTTTGGAATCGGCTTTTGAAAAAAATTCTGTGAAAATCGCAAAAATTTTGGGTATCGAAATCGGGCAAAGTCTGCATAAAAGGGCTCTCCTGGCCAAATGGTTTAACTTTCGCAGGTCCCTGCTGTTCTGTTATGAAACTAGAATATCTTTTGCAGATTCTGGAAGTGATTGCGATCGCAAAGCTCTATTAGTTGCTTTGGAATCGACTTTTGAAAATGAGAGGGCGTAAAATTCGCCCAAAAAATTTGGCGACGATATCGAGCACATGCCTTCATAAAAGGGCTCTCCTGGCCAAATGGTTTAACTTTGGCAGGTCCCTGCTGTTCTGTTATGAAAGTAGACTTCGTGGGGCAGATTCTGGAAGTGATTGCGATCGCAAAGCTCTATTAGTTGCTTTGGAATCGGCTTTTGAAAAAAATTCTGTGAAAATCGCAAAAATTTTGGGTATCGAAATCGGGCAAAGTCTGCATAAAAGGGCTCTCCTGGCCAAATGGTTTAACTTTGGCAGGTCCCTGCTGTTCTGTTATGAAACTAGAATATCTTTTGCAGATTCTGGAAGTGATTGCGATCGCAAAGCTCTATTAGTTGCTTTGGAATCGACTTTTGAAAATGAGAGGGCGTAAAATTCGCCCAAAAAATTTGGCGACGATATCGAGCACATGCCTTCATAAAAGGGCTCTCCTGGCCAAATGGTTTAACTTTGGCAGGTCCCTGCTGTTCTGTTATGAAAGTAGACTTCGTGGGGCAGATTCTGGAAGTGATTGCGATCGCAAAGCTCTATTAGTTGCTTTGGAATCGGCTTTTGAAAAAAATTCTGTGAAAATCGCAAAAATTTTGGGTATCGAAATCGGGCAAAGTCTGCATAAAAGGGCTCTCCTGGCCAAATGGTTTAACTTTGGCAGGTCCCTGCTGTTCTGTTATGAAACTAGAATATCTTTTGCAGATTCTGGAAGTGATTGCGATCGCAAAGCTCTATTAGTTGCTTTGGAATCGACTTTTGAAAATGAGAGGGCGTAAAATTCGCCCAAAAAATTTGGCGACGATATCGAGCACATGCCTTCATAAAAGGGCTCTCCTGGCCAAATGGTTTAACTTTGGCAGGTCCCTGCTGTTCTGTTATGAAAGTAGACTTCGTGGGGCAGATTCTGGAAGTGATTGCGATCGCAAAGCTCTATTAGTTGCTTTGGAATCGGCTTTTGAAAAAAATTCTGTGAAAATCGCAAAAATTTTGGGTATCGAAATCGGGCAAAGTCTGCATAAAAGGGCTCTCCTGGCCAAATGGTTTAACTTTGGCAGGTCCCTGCTGTTCTGTTATGAAACTAGAATATCTTTTGCAGATTCTGGAAGTGATTGCGATCGCAAAGCTCTATTAGTTGCTTTGGAATCGACTTTTGAAAATGAGAGGGCGTAAAATTCGCCCAAAAAATTTGGCGACGATATCGAGCACATGCCTTCATAAAAGGGCTCTCCTGGCCAAATGGTTTAACTTTGGCAGGTCCCTGCTGTTCTGTTATGAAAGTAGACTTCGTGGGGCAGATTCTGGAAGTGATTGCGATCGCAAAGCTCTATTAGTTGCTTTGGAATCGGCTTTTGAAAAAAATTCTGTGAAAATCGCAAAAATTTTGGGTATCGAAATCGGGCAAAGTCTGCATAAAAGGGCTCTCCTGGCCAAATGGTTTAACTTTCGCAGGTCCCTGCTGTTCTGTTATGAAACTAGAATATCTTTTGCAGATTCTGGAAGTGATTGCGATCGCAAAGCTCTATTAGTTGCTTTGGAATCGACTTTTGAAAATGAGAGGGCGTAAAATTCGCCCAAAAAATTTGGCGACGATATCGAGCACATGCCTTCATAAAAGGGCTCTCCTGGCCAAATGGTTTAACTTTGGCAGGTCCCTGCTGTTCTGTTATGAAAGTAGACTTCGTGGGGCAGATTCTGGAAGTGATTGCGATCGCAAAGCTCTATTAGTTGCTTTGGAATCGGCTTTTGAAAAAAATTCTGTGAAAATCGCAAAAATTTTGGGTATCGAAATCGGGCAAAGTCTGCATAAAAGGGCTCTCCTGGCCAAATGGTTTAACTTTGGCAGGTCCCTGCTGTTCTGTTATGAAACTAGAATATCTTTTGCAGATTCTGGAAGTGATTGCGATCGCAAAGCTCTATTAGTTGCTTTGGAATCGACTTTTGAAAATGAGACGGCGTAAAATTCGCCCAAAAAATTTGGCGACGATATCGAGCACATGCCTTCATAAAAGGGCTCTCCTGGCCAAATGGTTTAACTTTGGGAGGTCCCTGCTGTTCTGTTATGTAAGTAGACTTCGTGGGGCAGATTCTGGAAGTGATTGCGATCGCAAAGCTCTATTAGTTGCTTTGGAATCGGCTTTTGAAAAAAATTCTGTGAAAATCGCAAAAATTTTGGGTATCGAAATCGGGCAAAGTCTGCATAAAAGGGCTCTCCTGGCCAAATGGTTTAACTTTGGCAGGTCCCTGCTGTTCTGTTATGAAACTAGAATATCTTTTGCAGATTCTGGAAGTGATTGCGATCGCAAAGCTCTATTAGTTGCTTTGGAATCGACTTTTGAAAATGAGAGGGCGTAAAATTCGCCCAAAAAATTTGGCGACGATATCGAGCACATGCCTTCATAAAAGGGCTCTCCTGGCCAAATGGTTTAACTTTGGCAGGTCCCTGCTGTTCTGTTATGAAAGTAGACTTCGTGGGGCAGATTCTGGAAGTGATTGCGATCGCAAAGCTCTATTAGTTGCTTTGGAATCGGCTTTTGAAAAAAATTCTGTGAAAAATCGCAAAAATTTTGGGTATGGAAATCGGGCAAAGTCTGCATAAAAGGGCTCTCCTGGCCAAATGGTTTAACTTTGGCAGGTCCCTGCTGTTCTGTTATGAAACTAGAATATCTTTTGCAGATTCTGGAAGTGATTGCGATCGCAAAGCTCTATTAGTTGCTTTGGAATCGACTTTTGAAAATGAGAGGGCGTAAAATTCGCCCAAAAAATTTGGCGACGATATCGTGCACATGCCTTCATAAAAGGGCTCTCCTGGCCAAATGGTTTAACTTTGGCAGGTCCCTGCTGTTCTGTTATGAAAGTAGACTTCGTGGGGCAGATTCTGGAAGTGATTGCGATCGCAAAGCTCTATTAGTTGCTTTGGAATCGGCTTTTGAAAAAAATTCTGTGAAAATCGCAAAAATTTTGGGTATCGAAATCGGGCAAAGTCTGCATAAAAGGGCTCTCCTGGCCAAATGGTTTAACTTTGGCAGGTCCCTGCTGTTCTGTTATGAAACTAGAATATCTTTTGCAGATTCTGGAAGTGATTGCGATCGCAAAGCTCTATTAGTTGCTTTGGAATCGACTTTTGAAAATGAGAGGGCGTAAAATTCGCCCAAAAAATTTGGCGACGATATCGAGCACATGCCTTCATAAAAGGGCTCTCCTGGCCAAATGGTTTAACTTTGGCAGGTCCCTGCTGTTCTGTTATGAAAGTAGACTTCGTGGGGCAGATTCTGGAAGTGATTGCGATCGCAAAGCTCTATTAGTTGCTTTGGAATCGGCTTTTGAAAAAAATTCTGTGAAAATCGCAAAAATTTTGGGTATCGAAATCGGGCAAAGTCTGCATAAAAGGGCTCTCCTGGCCAAATGGTTTAACTTTGGCAGGTCCCTGCTGTTCTGTTATGAAACTAGAATATCTTTTGCAGATTCTGGAAGTGATTGCGATCGCAAAGCTCTATTAGTTGCTTTGGAATCGACTTTTGAAAATGAGAGGGCGTAAAATTCGCCCAAAAAATTTGGCGACGATATCGAGCACATGCCTTCATAAAAGGGCTCTCCTGGCCAAATGGTTTAACTTTGGCAGGTCCCTGCTGTTCTGTTATGAAAGTAGACTTCGTGGGGCAGATTCTGGAAGTGATTGCGATCGCAAAGCTCTATTAGTTGCTTTGGAATCGGCTTTTGAAAAAAATTCTGTGAAAATCGCAAAAATTTTGGGTATCGAAATCGGGCAAAGTCTGCATAAAAGGGCTCTCCTGGCCAAATGGTTTAACTTTCGCAGGTCCCTGCTGTTCTGTTATGAAACTAGAATATCTTTTGCAGATTCTGGAAGTGATTGCGATCGCAAAGCTCTATTAGTTGCTTTGGAATCGACTTTTGAAAATGAGAGGGCGTAAAATTCGCCCAAAAAATTTGGCGACGATATCGAGCACATGCCTTCATAAAAGGGCTCTCCTGGCCAAATGGTTTAACTTTGGCAGGTCCCTGCTGTTCTGTTATGAAAGTAGACTTCGTGGGGCAGATTCTGGAAGTGATTGCGATCGCAAAGCTCTATTAGTTGCTTTGGAATCGGCTTTTGAAAAAAATTCTGTGAAAATCGCAAAAATTTTGGGTATCGAAATCGGGCAAAGTCTGCATAAAAGGGCTCTCCTGGCCAAATGGTTTAACTTTGGCAGGTCCCTGCTGTTCTGTTATGAAACTAGAATATCTTTTGCAGATTCTGGAAGTGATTGCGATCGCAAAGCTCTATTAGTTGCTTTGGAATCGACTTTTGAAAATGAGACGGCGTAAAATTCGCCCAAAAAATTTGGCGACGATATCGAGCACATGCCTTCATAAAAGGGCTCTCCTGGCCAAATGGTTTAACTTTGGGAGGTCCCTGCTGTTCTGTTATGTAAGTAGACTTCGTGGGGCAGATTCTGGAAGTGATTGCGATCGCAAAGCTCTATTAGTTGCTTTGGAATCGGCTTTTGAAAAAAATTCTGTGAAAATCGCAAAAATTTTGGGTATCGAAATCGGGCAAAGTCTGCATAAAAGGGCTCTCCTGGCCAAATGGTTTAACTTTGGCAGGTCCCTGCTGTTCTGTTATGAAACTAGAATATCTTTTGCAGATTCTGGAAGTGATTGCGATCGCAAAGCTCTATTAGTTGCTTTGGAATCGACTTTTGAAAATGAGAGGGCGTAAAATTCGCCCAAAAAATTTGGCGACGATATCGAGCACATGCCTTCATAAAAGGGCTCTCCTGGCCAAATGGTTTAACTTTGGCAGGTCCCTGCTGTTCTGTTATGAAAGTAGACTTCGTGGGGCAGATTCTGGAAGTGATTGCGATCGCAAAGCTCTATTAGTTGCTTTGGAATCGGCTTTTGAAAAAAATTCTGTGAAAAATCGCAAAAATTTTGGGTATGGAAATCGGGCAAAGTCTGCATAAAAGGGCTCTCCTGGCCAAATGGTTTAACTTTGGCAGGTCCCTGCTGTTCTGTTATGAAACTA
Organism: Salticus scenicus; assembly: GCA_963930645.1. Classification (NCBI taxonomy): domain Eukaryota; kingdom Metazoa; phylum Arthropoda; class Arachnida; order Araneae; family Salticidae; genus Salticus; species Salticus scenicus. The sequence goes on from CAWVNO010003024.1 coordinate 25,922, forward strand.
GAATATCTTTTGCAGATTCTGGAAGTGATTGCGATCGCAAAGCTCTATTAGTTGCTTTGGAATCGACTTTTGAAAATGAGAGGGCGTAAAATTCGCCCAAAAAATTTGGCGACGATATCGTGCACATGCCTTCATAAAAGGGCTCTCCTGGCCAAATGGTTTAACTTTGGCAGGTCCCTGCTGTTCTGTTATGAAAGTAGACTTCGTGGGGCAGATTCTGGAAGTGATTGCGATCGCAAAGCTCTATTAGTTGCTTTGGAATCGGCTTTTGAAAAAAATTCTGTGAAAATCGCAAAAATTTTGGGTATCGAAATCGGGCAAAGTCTGCATAAAAGGGCTCTCCTGGCCAAATGGTTTAACTTTGGCAGGTCCCTGCTGTTCTGTTATGAAACTAGAATATCTTTTGCAGATTCTGGAAGTGATTGCGATCGCAAAGCTCTATTAGTTGCTTTGGAATCGACTTTTGAAAATGAGAGGGCGTAAAAGTCGCCCAAAAAATTTGGCGACGATATCGAGCACATGCCTTCATAAAAGGGCTCTCTTGGCCAAATGGTTTAACTTTGGCAGGTCCCTGCTGTTCTGTTATGAAAGTAGACTTCGTGGGGCAGATTCTGGAAGTGATTGCGATCGCAAAGCTCTATTAGTTGCTTTGGAATCGGCTTTTGAAAAAAATTCTGTGAAAATCGCAAAAATTTTGGGTATCGAAATCGGGCAAAGTCTGCATAAAAGGGCTCTCCTGGCCAAATGGTTTAACTTTGGCAGGTCCCTGCTGTTCTGTTATGAAACTAGAATATCTTTTGCAGATTCTGGAAGTGATTGCGATCGCAAAGCTCTATTAGTTGCTTTGGAATCGACTTTTGAAAATGAGAGGGCGTAAAATTCGCCCAAAAAATTTGGCGACGATATCGAGCACATGCCTTCATAAAAGGGCTCTCCTGGCCAAATGGTTTAACTTTGGCAGGTCCCTGCTGTTCTGTTATGAAAGTAGACTTCGTGGGGCAGATTCTGGAAGTGATTGCGATCGCAAAGCTCTATTAGTTGCTTTGGAATCGGCTTTTGAAAAAAATTCTGTGAAAATCGCAAAAATTTTGGGTATCGAAATCGGGCAAAGTCTGCATAAAAGGGCTCTCCTGGCCAAATGGTTTAACTTTGGCAGGTCCCTGCTGTTCTGTTATGAAACTAGAATATCTTTTGCAGATTCTGGAAGTGATTGCGATCGCAAAGCTCTATTAGTTGCTTTGGAATCGACTTTTGAAAATGAGAGGGCGTAAAATTCGCCCAAAAAATTTGGCGACGATATCGAGCACATGCCTTCATAAAAGGGCTCTCCTGGCCAAATGGTTTAACTTTGGCAGGTCCCTGCTGTTCTGTTATGAAAGTAGACTTCGTGGGGCAGATTCTGGAAGTGATTGCGATCGCAAAGCTCTATTAGTTGCTTTGGAATCGGCTTTTGAAAAAAATTCTGTGAAAATCGCAAAAATTTTGGGTATCGAAATCGGGCAAAGTCTGCATAAAAGGGCTCTCCTGGCCAAATGGTTTAACTTTGGCAGGTCCCTGCTGTTCTGTTATGAAACTAGAATATCTTTTGCAGATTCTGGAAGTGATTGCGATCGCAAAGCTCTATTATTTGCTTTGGAATCGACTTTTGAAAATGAGAGGGCGTAAAATTCGCCCAAAAAATTTGGCGACGATATCGAGCACATGCCTTCATAAAAGGGCTCTCCTGGCCAAATGGTTTAACTTTGGCAGGTCCCTGCTGTTCTGTTATGAAAGTAGACTTCGTGGGGCAGATTCTGGAAGTGATTGCGATCGCAAAGCTCTATTAGTTGCTTTGGAATCGGCTTTTGAAAAAAATTCTGTGAAAATCGCAAAAATTTTGGGTATCGAAATCGGGCAAAGTCAGCATAAAAGGGCTCTCCTGGCCAAATGGTTTAACTTTGGCAGGTCCCTGCTGTTCTGTTATGAAACTAGAATATCTTTTGCAGATTCTGGAAGTGATTGCGATCGCAAAGCTCTATTAGTTGCTTTGGAATCGACTTTTGAAAATGAGAGGGCGTAAAATTCGCCCAAAAAATTTGGCGACGATATCGAGCACATGCCTTCATAAAAGGGCTCTCCTGGCGAAATGGTTTAACTTTGGCAGGTACCTGCTGTTCTGTTATGAAAGTAGACTTCGTGGGGCAGATTCTGGAAGTGATTGCGATCGCAAAGCTCTATTAGTTGCTTTGGAATCGGCTTTTGAAAAAAATTCTGTGAAAATCGCAAAAATTTTGGGTATCGAAATCGGGCAAAGTCTGCATAAAAGGGCTCTCCTGGCCAAATGGTTTAACTTTGGCAGGTCCCTGCTGTTCTGTTATGAAACTAGAATATCTTTTGCAGATTCTGGAAGTGATTGCGATCGCAAAGCTCTATTAGTTGCTTTGGAATCGACTTTTGAAAATGAGAGGGCGTAAAATTCGCCCAAAAAATTTGGCGACGATATCGAGCACATGCCTTCATAAAAGGGCTCTCCTGGCCAAATGGTTTAACTTTGGCAGGTCCCTGCTGTTCTGTTATGAAAGTAGACTTCGTGGGGCAGATTCTGGAAGTGATTGCGATCGCAAAGCTCTATTAGTTGCTTTGGAATCGGCTTTTGAAAAAAATTCTGTGAAAATCGCAAAAATTTTGGGTATCGAAATCGGGCAAAGTCTGCATAAAAGGGCTCTCCTGGCCAAATGGTTTAACTTTGGCAGGTCCCTGCTGTTCTGTTATGAAACTAGAATATCTTTTGCAGATTCTGGAAGTGATTGCGATCGCAAAGCTCTATTAGTTGCTTTGGAATCGACTTTTGAAAATGAGAGGGCGTAAAATTCGCCCAAAAAATTTGGCGACGATATCGAGCACATGCCTTCATAAAAGGGCTCTCCTGGCCAAATGGTTTAACTTTGGCAGGTCCCTGCTGTTCTGTTATGAAAGTAGACTTCGTGGGGCAGATTCTGGAAGTGATTGCGATCGCAAAGCTCTATTAGTTGCTTTGGAATCGGCTTTTGAAAAAAATTCTGTGAAAATCGCAAAAATTTTGGGTATCGAAATCGGGCAAAGTCTGCATAAAAGGGCTCTCCTGGCCAAATGGTTTAACTTTGGCAGGTCCCTGCTGTTCTGTTATGAAACTAGAATATCTTTTGCAGATTCTGGAAGTGATTGCGATCGCAAAGCTCTATTAGTTGCTTTGGAATCGACTTTTGAAAATGAGAGGGCGTAAAATTCGCCCAAAAAATTTGGCGACGATATCGAGCACATGCCTTCATAAAAGGGCTCTCCTGGCCAAATGGTTTAACTTTGGCAGGTCCCTGCTGTTCTGTTATGAAAGTAGACTTCGTGGGGCAGATTCTGGAAGTGATTGCGATCGCAAAGCTCTATTAGTTGCTTTGGAATCGGCTTTTGAAAAAAATTCTGTGAAAATCGCAAAAATTTTGGGTATCGAAATCGGGCAAAGTCTGCATAAAAGGGCTCTCCTGGCCAAATGGTTTAACTTTGGCAGGTCCCTGCTGTTCTGTTATGAAACTAGAATATCTTTTGCAGATTCTGGAAGTGATTGCGATCGCAAAGCTCTATTAGTTGCTTTGGAATCGACTTTTGAAAATGAGAGGGCGTAAAATTCGCCCAAAAAATTTGGCGACGATATCGAGCACATGCCTTCATAAAAGGGCTCTCCTGGCCAAATGGTTTAACTTTGGCAGGTCCCTGCTGTTCTGTTATGAAAGTAGACTTCGTGGGGCAGATTCTGGAAGTGATTGCGATCGCAAAGCTCTATTAGTTGCTTTGGAATCGGCTTTTGAAAAAAATTCTGTGAAAATCGCAAAAATTTTGGGTATCGAAATCGGGCAAAGTCTGCATAAAAGGGCTCTCCTGGCCAAATGGTTTAACTTTGGCAGGTCCCTGCTGTTCTGTTATGAAACTAGAATATCTTTTGCAGATTCTGGAAGTGATTGCGATCGCAAAGCTCTATTAGTTGCTTTGGAATCGACTTTTGAAAATGAGAGGGCGTAAAATTCGCCCAAAAAATTTGGCGACGATATCGAGCACATGCCTTCATAAAAGGGCTCTCCTGGCCAAATGGTTTAACTTTGGCAGGTCCCTGCTGTTCTGTTATGAAAGTAGACTTCGTGGGGCAGATTCTGGAAGTGATTGCGATCGCAAAGCTCTATTAGTTGCTTTGGAATCGGCTTTTGAAAAAAATTCTGTGAAAATCGCAAAAATTTTGGGTATCGAAATCGGGCAAAGTCTGCATAAAAGGGCTCTCCTGGCCAAATGGTTTAACTTTGGCAGGTCCCTGCTGTTCTGTTATGAAACTAGAATATCTTTTGCAGATTCTGGAAGTGATTGCGATCGCAAAGCTCTATTAGTTGCTTTGGAATCGACTTTTGAAAATGAGAGGGCGTAAAATTCGCCCAAAAAATTTGGCGACGATATCGAGCACATGCCTTCATAAAAGGGCTCTCCTGGCCAAATGGTTTAACTTTGGCAGGTCCCTGCTGTTCTGTTATGAAGTAGACTTCGTGGGGCAGATTCTGGAAGTGATTGCGATCGCAAAGCTCTATTAGTTGCTTTGGAATCGGCTTTTGAAAAAAATTCTGTGAAAATCGCAAAAATTTTGGGTATCGAAATCGGGCAAAGTCTGCATAAAAGGGCTCTCCTGGCCAAATGGTTTAACTTTGGCAGGTCCCTGCTGTTCTGTTATGAAACTAGAATATCTTTTGCAGATTCTGGAAGTGATTGCGATCGCAAAGCTCTATTAGTTGCTTTGGAATCGACTTTTGAAAATGAGAGGGCGTAAAATTCGCCCAAAAAATTTGGCGACGATATCGAGCACATGCCTTCATAAAAGGGCTCTCCTGGCCAAATGGTTTAACTTTGGCAGGTCCCTGCTGTTCTGTTATGAAAGTAGACTTCGTGGGGCAGATTCTGGAAGTGATTGCGATCGCAAAGCTCTATTAGTTGCTTTGGAATCGGCTTTTGAAAAAATTTCTGTGAAAATCGCAAAAATTTTGGGTATCGAAATCGGGCAAAGTCTGCATAAAAGGGCTCTCCTGGCCAAATGGTTTAACTTTGGCAGGTCCCTGCTGTTCTGTTATGAAACTAGAATATCTTTTGCAGATTCTGGAAGTGATTGCGATCGCAAAGCTCTATTAGTTGCTTTGGAATCGACTTTTGAAAATGAGAGGGAGTAAAATTCGCCCAAAAAATTTGGCGACGATATCGAGCACATGCCTTCATAAAAGGGCTCTCCTGGCCAAATGGTTTAACTTTGGCAGGTCCCTGCTGTTCTGTTATGAAAGTAGACTTCGTGGGGCAGATTCTGGAAGTGATTGCGATCGCAAAGCTCTATTAGTTGCTTTGGAATCGGCTTTTGAAAAAAATTCTGTGAAAATCGCAAAAATTTTGGGTATCGAAATCGGGCAAAGTCTGCATAAAAGGGCTCTCATGGCCAAATGGTTTAACTTTGGCAGGTCCCTGCTGTTCTGTTATGAAACTAGAATATCTTTTGCAGATTCTGGAAGTGATTGCGATCGCAAAGCTCTATTAGTTGCTTTGGAATCGACTTTTGAAAATGAGAGGGCGTAAAATTCGCCCAAAAAATTTGGCGACGATATCGAGCACATGCCTTCATAAAAGGGCTCTCCTGGCCAAATGGTTTAACTTTGGCAGGTCCCTGCTGTTCTGTTATGAAAGTACACTTCGTGGGGCAGATTCTGAAAGTGATTGCGATCGCAAAGCTCTATTAGTTGCTTTGGAATCGGCTTTTGAAAAAAATTCTGTGAAAATCGCAAAAATTTTGGGTATCGAAATCGGGCAAAGTCTGCATAAAAGGGCTCTCCTGGCCAAATGGTTTAACTTTGGCAGGTCCCTGCTGTTCTGTTATGAAACTAGAATATCTTTTGCAGATTCTGGAAGTGATTGCGATCGCAAAGCTCTATTAGTTGCTTTGGAATCGACTTTTGAAAATGAGAGGGCGTAAAATTCGCCCAAAAAATTTGGCGACGATATCGAGCACATGCCTTCAAAAAAGGGCTCTCCTGGCCAAATGGTTTAACTTTGGCAGGTCCCTGCTGTTCTGTTATGAAAGTAGACTTCGTGGGGCAGATTCTGGAAGTGATTGCGATCGCAAAGCTCTATTAGTTGCTTTGGAATCGGCTTTTGAAAAAAATTCTGTGAAAATCGCAAAAATTTTGGGTATCGAAATCGGGCAAAGTCTGCATAAAAGGGCTCTCCTGGCCAAATGGTTTAACTTTGGCAGGTCCCTGCTGTTCTGTTATGAAACTAGAATATCTTTTGCAGATTCTGGAAGTGATTGCGATCGCAAAGCTCTATTAGTTGCTTTGGAATCGACTTTTGAAAATGAGAGGGCGTAAAATTCGCCCAAAAAATTTGGCGACGATATCGAGCACATGCCTTCATAAAAGGGCTCTCCTGGCCAAATGGTTTAACTTTGGCAGGTCCCTGCTGTTCTGTTATGAAAGTAGACTTCGTGGGGCAGATTCTGGAAGTGATTGCGATCGCAAAGCTCTATTAGTTGCTTTGGAATCGGCTTTTGAAAAAAATTCTGTGAAAATCGCAAAAATTTTGGGTATCGAAATCGGGCAAAGTATGCATAAAAGGGCTCTCCTGGCCAAATGGTTTAACTTTGGCAGGTCCCTGCTGTTCTGTTATGAAACTAGAATATCTTTTGCAGATTCTGGAAGTGATTGCGATCGCAAAGCTCTATTAGTTGCTTTGGAATCGACTTTTGAAAATGAGAGGGCGTAAAATTCGCCCAAAAAATTTGGCGACGATATCGAGCACATGCCTTCATAAAAGGGCTCTCCTGGCCAAATGGTTTAACTTTGGCAGGTCCCTGCTGTTCTGTTATGAAAGTAGACTTCGTGGGGCAGATTCTGGAAGTGATTGCGATCGCAAAGCTCTATTAGTTGCTTTGGAATCGGCTTTTGAAAAAAATTCTGTGAAAATCGCAAAAATTTTGGGTATCGAAATCGGGCAAAGTCTGCATAAAAGGGCTCTCCTGGCCAAATGGTTTAACTTTGGCAGGTCCCTGCTGTTCTGTTATGAAACTAGAATATCTTTTGCAGATTCTGGAAGTGATTGCGATCGCAAAGCTCTATTAGTTGCTTTGAATCGACTTTTGAAAATGAGAGGGCGTAAAATTCGCCCAAAAAATTTGGCGACGATATCGAGCACATGCCTTCATAAAAGGGCTCTCCTGGCCAAATGGTTTAACTTTGGCAGGTCCCTGCTGTTCTGTTATGAAAGTAGACTTCGTGGGGCAGATTCTGGAAGTGATTGCGATCGCAAAGCTCTATTAGTTGCTTTGGAATCGGCTTTTGAAAAAAATTCTGTGAAAATCGCAAAAATTTTGGGTATCGAAATCGGGCAAAGTCTGCATAAAAGGGCTCTCCTGGCCAAATGGTTTAACTTTCGCAGGTCCCTGCTGTTCTGTTATGAAACTAGAATATCTTTTGCAGATTCTGGAAGTGATTGCGATCGCAAAGCTCTATTAGTTGCTTTGGAATCGACTTTTGAAAATGAGAGGGCGTAAAATTCGCCCAAAAAATTTGGCGACGATATCGAGCACATGCCTTCATAAAAGGGCTCTCCTGGCCAAATGGTTTAACTTTGGCAGGTCCCTGCTGTTCTGTTATGAAAGTAGACTTCGTGGGGCAGATTCTGGAAGTGATTGCGATCGCAAAGCTCTATTAGTTGCTTTGGAATCGGCTTTTGAAAAAAATTCTGTGAAAATCGCAAAAATTTTGGGTATCGAAATCGGGCAAAGTCTGCATAAAAGGGCTCTCCTGGCCAAATGGTTTAACTTTGGCAGGTCCCTGCTGTTCTGTTATGAAACTAGAATATCTTTTGCAGATTCTGGAAGTGATTGCGATCGCAAAGCTCTATTAGTTGCTTTGGAATCGACTTTTGAAAATGAGAGGGCGTAAAATTCGCCCAAAAAATTTGGCGACGATATCGAGCACATGCCTTCATAAAAGGGCTCTCCTGGCCAAATGGTTTAACTTTGGCAGGTCCCTGCTGTTCTGTTATGAAAGTAGACTTCGTGGGGCAGATTCTGGAAGTGATTGCGATCGCAAAGCTCTATTAGTTGCTTTGGAATCGGCTTTTGAAAAAAATTCTGTGAAAATCGCAAAAATTTTGGGTATCGAAATCGGGCAAAGTCTGCATAAAAGGGCTCTCCTGGCCAAATGGTTTAACTTTGGCAGGTCCCTGCTGTTCTGTTATGAAACTAGAATATCTTTTGCAGATTCTGGAAGTGATTGCGATCGCAAAGCTCTATTAGTTGCTTTGGAATCGACTTTTGAAAATGAGAGGGCGTAAAATTCGCCCAAAAAATTTGGCGACGATATCGAGCACATGCCTTCATAAAAGGGCTCTCCTGGCCAAATGGTTTAACTTTGGCAGGTCCCTGCTGTTCTGTTATGAAAGTAGACTTCGTGGGGCAGATTCTGGAAGTGATTGCGATCGCAAAGCTCTATTAGTTGCTTTGGAATCGGCTTTTGAAAAAAATTCTGTGAAAATCGCAAAAATTTTGGGTATCGAAATCGGGCAAAGTCTGCATAAAAGGGCTCTCCTGGCCAAATGGTTTAACTTTGGCAGGTCCCTGCTGTTCTGTTATGAAAGTAGACTTCGTGGGGCAGATTCTGGAAGTGATTGCGATCGCAAAGCTCTATTAGTTGCTTTGGAATCGGCTTTTGAAAAAAATTCTGTGAAAATCGCAAAAATTTTGGGTATCGAAATCGGGCAAAGTCTGCATAAAAGGGCTCTCCTGGCCAAATGGTTTAACTTTGGCAGGTCCCTGCTGTTCTGTTATGAAACTAGAATATCTTTTGCAGATTCTGGAAGTGATTTAGATCGCAAAGCTCTATTAGTTGCTTTGGAATCGACTTTTGAAAATGAGACGGCGTAAAATTCGCCCAAAAAATTTGGCGACGATATCGAGCACATGCCTTCATAAAAGGGCTCTCCTGGCCAAATGGTTTAACTTTGGGAGGTCCCTGCTGTTCTGTTATGAAAGTAGACTTCGTGGGGCAGATTCTGGAAGTGATTGCGATCGCAAAGCTCTATTAGTTGCTTTGGAATCGGCTTTTGAAAAAAATTCTGTGAAAATCGCAAAAATTTTGGGTATCGAAATCGGGCAAAGTCTGCATAAAAGGGCTCTCCTGGCCAAATGGTTTAACTTTGGCAGGTCCCTGCTGTTCTGTTATGAAACTAGAATATCTTTTGCAGATTCTGGAAGTGATTGCGATCGCAAAGCTCTATTAGTTGCTTTGGAATCGACTTTTGAAAATGAGAGGGCGTAAAATTCGCCCAAAAAATTTGGCGACGATATCGAGCACATGCCTTCATAAAAGGGCTCTCCTGGCCAAATGGTTTAACTTTGGCAGGTCCCTGCTGTTCTGTTATGAAAGTAGACTTCGTGGGGCAGATTCTGGAAGTGATTGCGATCGCAAAGCTCTATTAGTTGCTTTGGAATCGGCTTTTGAAAAAAATTCTGTGAAAATCGCAAAAATTTTGGGTATCGAAATCGGGCAAAGTCTGCATAAAAGGGCTCTCCTGGCCAAATGGTTTAACTTTGGCAGGTCCCTGCTGTTCTGTTATGAAACTAGAATATCTTTTGCAGATTCTCGAAGTGATTGCGATCGCAAAGCTCTATTAGTTGCTTTGGAATCGACTTTTGAAAATGAGAGGGCATAAAATTCGCCCAAAAAATTTGGCGACGATATCGAGCACATGCCTTCATAAAAGGGCTCTCCTGGCCAAATGGTTTAACTTTGGCAGGTCCCTGCTGTTCTGTTATGAAAGTAGACTTCGTGGGGCAGATTCTGGAAGTGATTGCGATCGCAAAGCTCTATTAGTTGCTTTGGAATCGGCTTTTGAAAAAAATTCTGTGAAAATCGCAAAAATTTTGGGTATCGAAATCGGGCAAAGTCTGCATAAAAGGGCTCTCCTGGCCAAATGGTTTAACTTTGGCAGGTCCCTGCTGTTCTGTTATGAAACTAGAATATCTTTTGCAGATTCTGGAAGTGATTGCGATCGCAAAGCTCTATTAGTTGCTTTGGAATCGACTTTTGAAAATGAGACGGCGTAAAATTCGCCCAAAAAATTTGGCGACGATATCGAGCACATGCCTTCATAAAAGGGCTCTCCTGGCCAAATGGTTTAACTTTGGGAGGTCCCTGCTGTTCTGTTATGAAAGTAGACTTCGTGGGGCAGATTCTGGAAGTGATTGCGATCGCAAAGCTCTATTAGTTGCTTTGGAATCGGCTTTTGAAAAAAATTCTGTGAAAATCGCAAAAATTTTGGGTATCGAAATCGGGCAAAGTCTGCATAAAAGGGCTCTCCTGGCCAAATGGTTTAACTTTGGCAGGTCCCTGCTGTTCTGTTATGAAACTAGAATATCTTTTGCAGATTCTGGAAGTGATTGCGATCGCAAAGCTCTATTATTTGCTTTGGAATCGACTTTTGAAAATGAGAGGGCGTAAAATTCGCCCAAAAAATTTGGCGACGATATCGAGCACATGCCTTTATAAAAGGGCTCTCCTGGCCAAATGGTTTAACTTTGGCAGGTCCCTGCTGTTCTGTTATGAAAGTAGACTTCGTGGGGCAGATTCTGGAAGTGATTGCGATCGCAAAGCTCTATTAGTTGCTTTGGAATCGGCTTTTGAAAAAAATTCTGTGAAAATCGCAAAAATTTTGGGTATCGAAATCGGGCAAAGTCTGCATAAAAGGGCTCTCCTGGCCAAATGGTTTAACTTTGGCAGGTCCCTGCTGTTCTGTTATGAAACTAGAATATCTTTTGCAGATTCTGGAAGTGATTGCGATCGCAAAGCTCTATTAGTTGCTTTGGAATCGACTTTTGAAAATGAGAGGGCGTAAAATTCGCCCAAAAAATTTGGCGACGATATCGAGTACATGCCTTCATAAAAGGGCTCTCCTGGCGAAATGGTTTAACTTTGGCAGGTCCCTGCTGTTCTGTTATGAAAGTAGACTTCGTGGGGCAGATTCTGGAAGTGATTGCGATCGCAAAGCTCTATTAGTTGCTTTGGAATCGGCTTTTGAAAAAAATTCTGTGAAAATCGCAAAAATTTTGGGTATCGAAATCGGGCAAAGTCTGCATAAAAGGGCTCTCCTGGCCAAATGGTTTAACTTTGGCAGGTCCCTGCTGTTCTGTTATGAAACTAGAATATCTTTTGCAGATTCTGGAAGTGATTGCGATCGCAAAGCTCTATTAGTTGCTTTGGAATTGACTTTTGAAAATGAGAGGGCGTAAAATTCGCCCAAAAAATTTGGCGACGATATCGAGCACATGCCTTCATAAAAGGGCTCTCCTGGCCAAATGGTTTAACTTTGGCAGGTCCCTGCTGTTCTGTTATGAAAGTAGACTTCGTGGGGCAGATTCTGGAAGTGATTGCGATCGCAAAGCTCTATTAGTTGCTTTGGAATCGGCTTTTGAAAAAAATTCTGTGAAAATCGCAAAAATTTTGGGTATCGAAATCGGGCAAAGTCTGCATAAAAGGGCTCTCCTGGCCAAATGGTTTAACTTTGGCAGGTCCCTGCTGTTCTGTTATGAAACTAGAATATCTTTTGCAGATTCTGGAAGTGATTGCGATCGCAAAGCTCTATTAGTTGCTTTGGAATCGACTTTTGAAAATGAGAGGGCGTAAAATTCGCCCAAAAAATTTGGCGACGATATCGAGCACATGCCTTCATAAAAGGGCTCTCCTGGCCAAATGGTTTAACTTTGGCAGGTCCCTGCTGTTCTGTTATGAAAGTAGACTTCGTGGGGCAGATTCTGGAAGTGATTGCGATCGCAAAGCTCTATTAGTTGCTTTGGAATCGGCTTTTGAAAAAAATTCTGTGAAAATCGCAAAAATTTTGGGTATCGAAATCGGGCAAAGTCTGCATAAAAGGGCTCTCCTGGCCAAATGGTTTAACTTTGGCAGGTCCCTGCTGTTCTGTTATGAAACTAGAATATCTTTTGCAGATTCTGGAAGTGATTGCGATCGCAAAGCTCTATTAGTTGCTTTGGAATCGACTTTTGAAAATGAGAGGGCGTAAAATTCGCCCAAAAAATTTGGCGACGATATCGAGCACATGCCTTCATAAAAGGGCTCTCCTGGCCAAATGGTTTAACTTTGGCAGGTCCCTGCTGTTCTGTTATGAAAGTAGACTTCGTGGGGCAGATTCTGGAAGTGATTGCGATCGCAAAGCTCTATTAGTTGCTTTGGAATCGGCTTTTGAAAAAAATTCTGTGAAAATCGCAAAAATTTTGGGTATCGAAATCGGGCAAAGTCTGCATAAAAGGGCTCTCCTGGCCAAATGGTTTAACTTTGGCAGGTCCCTGCTGTTCTGTTATGAAACTAGAATATCTTTTGCAGATTCTGGAAGTGATTGCGATCGCAAAGCTCTATTAGTTGCTTTGGAATCGACTTTTGAAAATGAGAGGGCGTAAAATTCGCCCAAAAAATTTGGCGACGATATCGAGCACATGCCTTCATAAAAGGGCTCTCCTGGCCAAATGGTTTAACTTTGGCAGGTCCCTGCTGTTCTGTTATGAAAGTAGACTTCGTGGGGCAGATTCTGGAAGTGATTGCGATCGCAAAGCTCTATTAGTTGCTTTGGAATCGGCTTTTGAAAAAAATTCTGTGAAAATCGCAAAAATTTTGGGTATCGAAATCGGGCAAAGTCTGCATAAAAGGGCTCTCCTGGCCAAATGGTTTAACTTTGGCAGGTCCCTGCTGTTCTGTTATGAAACTAGAATATCTTTTGCAGATTCTGGAAGTGATTGCGATCGCAAAGCTCTATTGGTTGCTTTGGAATCGACTTTTGAAAATGAGAGGGCGTAAAATTCGCCCAAAAAATTTGGCGACGATATCGAGCACATGCCTTCATAAAAGGGCTCTCCTGGCCAAATGGTTTAACTTTGGCAGGTCCCTGCTGTTCTGTTATGAAAGTAGACTTCGTGGGGCAGATTCTGGAAGTGATTGCGATCGCAAAGCTCTATTAGTTGCTTTGGAATCGGCTTTTGAAAAAAATTCTGTGAAAATCGCAAAATTTTTGGGTATCGAAATCGGGCAAAGTCTGCATAAAAGGGCTCTCCTGGCCAAATGGTTTAACTTTGGCAGGTCCCTGCTGTTCTGTTATGAAACTAGAATATCTTTTGCAGATTCTGGAAGTGATTGCGATCGCAAAGCTCTATTAGTTGCTTTGGAATCAACTTTTGAAAATGAGAGGGCGTAAAATTCGCCCAAAAAATTTGGCGACGATATCGAGCACATGCCTTCATAAAAGGGCTCTCCTGGCCAAATGGTTTAACTTTGGCAGGTCCCTGCTGTTCTGTTATGAAAGTAGACTTCGTGGGGCAGATTCTGGAAGTGATTGCGATCGCAAAGCTCTATTAGTTGCTTTGGAATCGGCTTTTGAAAAAAATTCTGTGAAAAATCGCAAAAATTTTGGGTATCGAAATCGGGCAAAATCTGCATAAAAGGGCTCTCCTGGCCAAATGGTTTAACTTTGGCAGGTCCCTGCTGTTCTGTTATGAAACTAGAATATCTTTTGCAGATTCTGGAAGTGATTGCGATCGCAAAGCTCTATTAGTTGCTTTGGAATCGACTTTTGAAAATGAGAGGGCGTAAAATTCGCCCAAAAAATTTGGCGACGATATCGAGCACATGCCTTCATAATAGGGCTCTCCTGGCCAAATGGTTTAACTTTGGCAGGTCCCTGCTGTTCTGTTATGAAAGTAGACTTCGTGGGGCAGATTCTGGAAGTGATTGCGATCGCAAAGCTCTATTAGTTGCTTTGGAATCGGCTTTTGAAAAAAATTCTGTGAAAATCGCAAAAATTTTGGGTATCGAAATCGGGCAAAGTCTGCATAAAAGGGCTCTCCTGGCCAAATGGTTTAACTTTGGCAGGTCCCTGCTGTTCTGTTATGAAACTAGAATATCTTTTGCAGATTCTGGAAGTGATTGCGATCGCAAAGCTCTATTAGTTGCTTTGGAATCGACTTTTGAAAATGAGAGGGCGTAAAATTCGCCCAAAAAATTTGGCGACGATATCGAGCACATGCCTTCATAAAAGGGCTCTCCTGGCCAAATGGTTTAACTTTGGCAGGTCCCTGCTGTTCTGTTATGAAAGTAGACTTCGTGGGGCAGATTCTGGAAGTGATTGCGATCGCAAAGCTCTATTAGTTGCTTTGGAATCGGCTTTTGAAAAAAATTCTGTGAAAATCGCAAAAATTTTGGGTATCGAAATCGGGCAAAGTCTGCATAAAAGGGCTCTCCTGGCCAAATGGTTTAACTTTGGCAGGTCCCTGCTGTTCTGTTATGAAACTAGAATATCTTTTGCAGATTCTGGAAGTGATTGCGATCGCAAAGCTCTATTAGTTGCTTTGGAATCGACTTTTGAAAATGAGAGGGCGTAAAATTCGCCCAAAAAATTTGGCGACGATATCGAGCACATGCCTTCATAAAAGGGCTCTCCTGGCCAAATGGTTTAACTTTGGCAGGTCTCTGCTGTTCTGTTATGAAAGTAGACTTCGTGGGGCAGATTCTGGAAGTGATTGCGATCGCAAAGCTCTATTAGTTGCTTTGGAATCGGCTTTTGAAAAAAATTCTGTGAAAATCGCAAAAATTTTGGGTATCGAAATCGGGCAAAGTCTGCATAAAAGGGCTCTCCTGGCCAAATGGTTTAACTTTGGCAGGTCCCTGCTGTTCTGTTATGAAACTAGAATATCTTTTGCAGATTCTGGAAGTGATTGCGATCGCAAAGCTCTATTAGTTGCTTTGGAATCGACTTTTGAAAATGAGAGGGCGTAAAATTCGCCCAAAAAATTTGGCGACGATATCGAGCACATGCCTTCATAAAAGGGCTCTCCTGGCCAAATGGTTTAACTTTGGCAGGTCCCTGCTGTTCTGTTATGAAAGTAGACTTCGTGGGGCAGATTCTGGAAGTGATTGCGATCGCAAAGCTCTATTAGTTGCTTTGGAATCGGCTTTTGAAAAAAATTCTGTGAAAATCGCAAAAATTTTGGGTATCGAAATCGGGCAAAGTCTGCATAAAAGGGCTCTCCTGGCCAAATGGTTTAACTTTGGCAGGTCCCTGCTGTTCTGTTATGAAACTAGAATATCTTTTGCAGATTCTGGAAGTGATTGCGATCGCAAAGCTCTATTAGTTGCTTTGGAATCGACTTTTGAAAATGAGAGGGCGTAAAATTCGCCCAAAAAATTTGGCGACGATATCGAGCACATGCCTTCATAAAAGGGCTCTCCTGGCCAAATGGTTTAACTTTGGCAGGTCCCTGCTGTTCTGTTATGAAAGTAGACTTCGTGGGGCAGATTCTGGAAGTGATTGCGATCGCAAAGCTCTATTAGTTGCTTTGGAATCGGCTTTTGAAAAAAATTCTGTGAAAATCGCAAAAATTTTGGGTATCGAAATCGGGCAAAGTCTGCATAAAAGGGCTCTCCTGGCCAAATGGTTTAACTTTGGCAGGTCCCTGCTGTTCTGTTATGAAACTAGAATATCTTTTGCAGATTCTGGAAGTGATTGCGATCGCAAAGCTCTATTAGTTGCTTTGGAATCGACTTTTGAAAATGAGAGGGCGTAAAATTCGCCCAAAAAATTTGGCGACGATATCGAGCACATGCCTTCATAAAAGAGCTCTCCTGGCCAAATGGTTTAACTTTGGCAGGTCCCTGCTGTTCTGTTATGAAAGTAGACTTCGTGGGGCAGATTCTGGAAGTGATTGCGATCGCAAAGCTCTATTAGTTGCTTTGGAATCGGCTTTTGAAAAAAATTCTGTGAAAATCGCAAAAATTTTGGGTATCGAAATCGGGCAAAGTCTGCATAAAAGGGCTCTCCTGGCCAAATGGTTTAACTTTGGCAGGTCCCTGCTGTTCTGTTATGAAACTAGAATATCTTTTGCAGATTCTGGAAGTGATTGCGATCGCAAAGCTCTATTGGTTGCTTTGGAATCGACTTTTGAAAATGAGAGGGCGTAAAATTCGCCCAAAAAATTTGGCGACGATATCGAGCACATGCCTTCATAAAAGGGCTCTCCTGGCCAAATGGTTTAACTTTGGCAGGTCCCTGCTGTTCTGTTATGAAAGTAGACTTCGTGGGGCAGATTCTGGAAGTGATTGCGATCGCAAAGCTCTATTAGTTGCTTTGGAATCGGCTTTTGAAAAAAATTCTGTGAAAATCGCAAAATTTTTGGGTATCGAAATCGGGCAAAGTCTGCATAAAAGGGCTCTCCTGGCCAAATGGTTTAACTTTGGCAGGTCCCTGCTGTTCTGTTATGAAACTAGAATATCTTTTGCAGATTCTGGAAGTGATTGCGATCGCAAAGCTCTATTAGTTGCTTTGGAATCAACTTTTGAAAATGAGAGGGCGTAAAATTCGCCCAAAAAATTTGGCGACGATATCGAGCACATGCCTTCATAAAAGGGCTCTCCTGGCCAAATGGTTTAACTTTGGCAGGTCCCTGCTGTTCTGTTATGAAAGTAGACTTCGTGGGGCAGATTCTGGAAGTGATTGCGATCGCAAAGCTCTATTAGTTGCTTTGGAATCGGCTTTTGAAAAAAATTCTGTGAAAAATCGCAAAAATTTTGGGTATCGAAATCGGGCAAAATCTGCATAAAAGGGCTCTCCTGGCCAAATGGTTTAACTTTGGCAGGTCCCTGCTGTTCTGTTATGAAACTAGAATATCTTTTGCAGATTCTGGAAGTGATTGCGATCGCAAAGCTCTATTAGTTGCTTTGGAATCGACTTTTGAAAATGAGAGGGCGTAAAATTCGCCCAAAAAATTTGGCGACGATATCGAGCACATGCCTTCATAAAAGGGCTCTCCTGGCCAAATGGTTTAACTTTGGCAGGTCCCTGCTGTTCTGTTATGAAAGTAGACTTCGTGGGGCAGATTCTGGAAGTGATTGCGATCGCAAAGCTCTATTAGTTGCTTTGGAATCGGCTTTTGAAAAAAATTCTGTGAAAATCGCAAAAATTTTGGGTATCGAAATCGGGCAAAGTCTGCATAAAAGGGCTCTCCTGGCCAAATGGTTTAACTTTGGCAGGTCCCTGCTGTTCTGTTATGAAACTAGAATATCTTTTGCAGATTCTGGAAGTGATTGCGATCGCAAAGCTCTATTAGTTGCTTTGGAATCGACTTTTGAAAATGAGAGGGCGTAAAATTCGCCCAAAAAATTTGGCGACGATATCGAGCACATGCCTTCATAAAAGGGCTCTCCTGGCCAAATGGTTTAACTTTGGCAGGTCCCTGCTGTTCTGTTATGAAAGTAGACTTCGTGGGGCAGATTCTGGAAGTGATTGCGATCGCAAAGCTCTATTAGTTGCTTTGGAATCGGCTTTTGAAAAAAATT
Source organism: Salticus scenicus (assembly GCA_963930645.1). Classification (NCBI taxonomy): domain Eukaryota; kingdom Metazoa; phylum Arthropoda; class Arachnida; order Araneae; family Salticidae; genus Salticus; species Salticus scenicus. The sequence goes on from CAWVNO010003024.1 coordinate 43,339, forward strand.
CTGTGAAAATCGCAAAAATTTTGGGTATCGAAATCGGGCAAAGTCTGCATAAAAGGGCTCTCCTGGCCAAATGGTTTAACTTTGGCAGGTCCCTGCTGTTCTGTTATGAAACTAGAATATCTTTTGCAGATTCTGGAAGTGATTGCGATCGCAAAGCTCTATTAGTTGCTTTGGAATCGACTTTTGAAAATGAGAGGGCGTAAAATTCGCCCAAAAAATTTGGCGACGATATCGAGCACATGCCTTCATAAAAGGGCTCTCCTGGCCAAATGGTTTAACTTTGGCAGGTCTCTGCTGTTCTGTTATGAAAGTAGACTTCGTGGGGCAGATTCTGGAAGTGATTGCGATCGCAAAGCTCTATTAGTTGCTTTGGAATCGGCTTTTGAAAAAAATTCTGTGAAAATCGCAAAAATTTTGGGTATCGAAATCGGGCAAAGTCTGCATAAAAGGGCTCTCCTGGCCAAATGGTTTAACTTTGGCAGGTCCCTGCTGTTCTGTTATGAAACTAGAATATCTTTTGCAGATTCTGGAAGTGATTGCGATCGCAAAGCTCTATTAGTTGCTTTGGAATCGACTTTTGAAAATGAGAGGGCGTAAAATTCGCCCAAAAAATTTGGCGACGATATCGAGCACATGCCTTCATAAAAGGGCTCTCCTGGCCAAATGGTTTAACTTTGGCAGGTCCCTGCTGTTCTGTTATGAAAGTAGACTTCGTGGGGCAGATTCTGGAAGTGATTGCGATCGCAAAGCTCTATTAGTTGCTTTGGAATCGGCTTTTGAAAAAAATTCTGTGAAAATCGCAAAAATTTTGGGTATCGAAATCGGGCAAAGTCTGCATAAAAGGGCTCTCCTGGCCAAATGGTTTAACTTTGGCAGGTCCCTGCTGTTCTGTTATGAAACTAGAATATCTTTTGCAGATTCTGGAAGTGATTGCGATCGCAAAGCTCTATTAGTTGCTTTGGAATCGACTTTTGAAAATGAGAGGGCGTAAAATTCGCCCAAAAAATTTGGCGACGATATCGAGCACATGCCTTCATAAAAGGGCTCTCCTGGCCAAATGGTTTAACTTTGGCAGGTCCCTGCTGTTCTGTTATGAAAGTAGACTTCGTGGGGCAGATTCTGGAAGTGATTGCGATCGCAAAGCTCTATTAGTTGCTTTGGAATCGGCTTTTGAAAAAAATTCTGTGAAAATCGCAAAAATTTTGGGTATCGAAATCGGGCAAAGTCTGCATAAAAGGGCTCTCCTGGCCAAATGGTTTAACTTTGGCAGGTCCCTGCTGTTCTGTTATGAAACTAGAATATCTTTTGCAGATTCTGGAAGTGATTGCGATCGCAAAGCTCTATTAGTTGCTTTGGAATCGACTTTTGAAAATGAGAGGGCGTAAAATTCGCCCAAAAAATTTGGCGACGATATCGAGCACATGCCTTCATAAAAGGGCTCTCCTGGCCAAATGGTTTAACTTTGGTAGGTCCCTGCTGTTCTGTTATGAAAGTAGACTTCGTGGGGCAGATTCTGGAAGTGATTGCGATCGCAAAGCTCTATTAGTTGCTTTGGAATCGGCTTTTGAAAAAAATTCTGTGAAAATCGCAAAAATTTTGGGTATCGAAATCGGGCAAAGTCTGCATAAAAGGGCTCTCCTGGCCAAATGGTTTAACTTTGGCAGGTCCCTGCTGTTCTGTTATGAAACTAGAATATCTTTTGCAGATTCTGGAAGTGATTGCGATCGCAAAGCTCTATTAGTTGCTTTGGAATCGACTTTTGAAAATGAGAGGGCGTAAAATTCGCCCAAAAAATTTGGCGACGATATCGAGCACATGCCTTCATAAAAGGGCTCTCCTGGCCAAATGGTTTAACTTTGGCAGGTCCCTGCTGTTCTGTTATGAAAGTAGACTTCGTGGGGCAGATTCTGGAAGTGATTGCGATCGCAAAGCTCTATTAGTTGCTTTGGAATCGGCTTTTGAAAAAAATTCTGTGAAAATCGCAAAAATTTTGGGTATCGAAATCGGGCAAAGTCTGCATAAAAGGGCTCTCCTGGCCAAATGGTTTAACTTTGGCAGGTCCCTGCTGTTCTGTTATGAAACTAGAATATCTTTTGCAGATTCTGGAAGTGATTGCGATCGCAAAGCTCTATTAGTTGCTTTGGAATCGACTTTTGAAAATGAGAGGGCGTAAAATTCGCCCAAAAAATTTGGCGACGATATCGAGCACATGCCTTCATAAAAGGGCTCTCCTGGCCAAATGGTTTAACTTTGGCAGGTCCCTGCTGTTCTGTTATGAAAGTAGACTTCGTGGGGCAGATTCTGGAAGTGATTGCGATCGCAAAGCTCTATTAGTTGCTTTGGAATCGGCTTTTGAAAAAAATTCTGTGAAAATCGCAAAAATTTTGGGTATCGAAATCGGGCAAAGTCTGCATAAAAGGGCTCTCCTGGCCAAATGGTTTAACTTTGGCAGGTCCCTGCTGTTCTGTTATGAAACTAGAATATCTTTTGCAGATTCTGGAAGTGATTGCGATCGCAAAGCTCTATTAGTTGCTTTGGAATCGACTTTTGAAAATGAGAGGGCGTAAAATTCGCCCAAAAAATTTGGCGACGATATCGAGCACATGCCTTCATAAAAGGGCTCTCCTGGCCAAATGGTTTAACTTTGGCAGGTCCCTGCTGTTCTGTTATGAAAGTAGACTTCGTGGGGCAGATTCTGGAAGTGATTGCGATCGCAAAGCTCTATTAGTTGCTTTGGAATCGGCTTTTGAAAAAAATTCTGCGAAAATCGCAAAAATTTTGGGTATCGAAATCGGGCAAAGTCTGCATAAAAGGGCTCTCCTGGCCAAATGGTTTAACTTTGGCAGGTCCCTGCTGTTCTGTTATGAAACTAGAATATCTTTTGCAGATTCTGGAAGTGATTGCGATCGCAAAGCTCTATTAGTTGCTTTGGAATCGACTTTTGAAAATGAGAGGGCGTAAAATTCGCCCAAAAAATTTGGCGACGATATCGAGCACATGCCTTCATAAAAGGGCTCTCCTGGCCAAATGGTTTAACTTTGGCAGGTCCCTGCTGTTCTGTTATGAAAGTAGACTTCGTGGGGCAGATTCTGGAAGTGATTGCGATCGCAAAGCTCTATTAGTTGCTTTGGAATCGGCTTTTGAAAAAAATTCTGTGAAAATCGCAAAAATTTTGGGTATCGAAATCGGGCAAAGTCTGCATAAAAGGGCTCTCCTGGCCAAATGGTTTAACTTTGGCAGGTCCCTGCTGTTCTGTTATGAAACTAGAATATCTTTTGCAGATTCTGGAAGTGATTGCGATCGCAAAGCTCTATTATTTGCTTTGGAATCGACTTTTGAAAATGAGAGGGCGTAAAATTCGCCCAAAAAATTTGGCGACGATATCGAGCACATGCCTTCATAAAAGGGCTCTCCTGGCCAAATGGTTTAACTTTGGCAGGTCCCTGCTGTTCTGTTATGAAAGTAGACTTCGTGGGGCAGATTCTGGAAGTGATTGCGATCGCAAAGCTCTATTAGTTGCTTTGGAATCGGCTTTTGAAAAAAATTCTGTGAAAATCGCAAAAATTTTGGGTATCGAAATCGGGCAAAGTCTGCATAAAAGGGCTCTCCTGGCCAAATGGTTTAACTTTGGCAGGTCCCTGCTGTTCTGTTATGAAACTAGAATATCTTTTGCAGATTCTGGAAGTGATTGCGATCGCAAAGCTCTATTATTTGCTTTGGAATCGACTTTTCAAAATGAGAGGGCGTAAAATTCGCCCAAAAAATTTGGCGACGATATCGAGCACATGCCTTTATAAAAAAGCTCTCCTGGCCAAATGGTTTAACTTTGGCAGGTCCCTGCTGTTCTGTTATGAAAGTAGACTTCGTGGGGCAGATTCTGGAAGTGATTGCGATCGCAAAGCTCTATTAGTTGCTTTGGAATCGGCTTTTGAAAAAAATTCTGTGAAAATCGCAAAAATTTTGGGTATCGAAATCGGGCAAAGTCTGCATAAAAGGGCTCTCCTGGCCAAATGGTTTAACTTTGGCAGGTCCCTGCTGTTCTGTTATGAAACTAGAATATCTTTTGCAGATTCTGGAAGTGATTGCGATCGCAAAGCTGTATTAGTTGCTTTGGAATCGACTTTTGAAAATGAGAGGGCGTAAAATTCGCCCAAAAAATTTGGCGACGATATCGAGCACATGCCTTTATAAAAGGGCTCTCCTGGCCAAATGGTTTAACTTTGGCAGGTCCCTGCTGTTCTGTTATGAAAGTAGACTTCGTGGGGCAGATTCTGGAAGTGATTGCGATCGCAAAGCTCTATTAGTTGCTTTGGAATCGGCTTTTGAAAAAAATTCTGTGAAAATCGCAAAAATTTTGGGTATCGAAATCGGGCAAAGTCTGCATAAAAGGGCTCTCCTGGCCAAATGGTTTAACTTTGGCAGGTCCCTGCTGTTCTGTTATGAAACTAGAATATCTTTTGCAGATTCTGGAAGTGATTGCGATCGCAAAGCTCTATTAGTTGCTTTGGAATCGACTTTTGAAAATGAGAGGGCGTAAAATTCGCCCAAAAAATTTGGCGACGATATCGAGCACATGCCTTCATAAAAGGGCTCTCCTGGCCAAATGGTTTAACTTTGGCAGGTCCCTGCTGTTCTGTTATGAAAGTAGACTTCGTGGGGCAGATTCTGGAAGTGATTGCGATCGCAAAGCTCTATTAGTTGCTTTGGAATCGGCTTTTGAAAAAAATTCTGTGGAAATCGCAAAAATTTTGGGTATCGAAATCGGGCAAAGTCTGCATAAAAGGGCTCTCCTGGCCAAATGGTTTAACTTTGGCAGGTCCCTGCTGTTCTGTTATGAAACTAGAATATCTTTTGCAGATTCTGGAAGTGATTGCGATCGCAAAGCTCTATTAGTTGCTTTGGAATCGACTTTTGAAAATGAGAGGGCGTAAAATTCGTCCAAAAAATTTGGCGACGATATCGAGCACATGCCTTCATAAAAGGGCTCTCCTGGCCAAATGGTTTAACTTTGGCAGGTCCCTGCTGTTCTGTTATGAAAGTAGACTTCGTGGGGCAGATTCTGGAAGTGATTGCGATCGCAAAGCTCTATTAGTTGCTTTGGAATCGGCTTTTGAAAAAAATTCTGTGAAAATCGCAAAAATTTTGGGTATCGAAATCGGGCAAAGTCTGCATAAAAGGGCTCTCCTGGCCAAATGGTTTAACTTTGGCAGGTCCCTGCTGTTCTGTTATGAAACTAGAATATCTTTTGCAGATTCTGGAAGTGATTGCGATCGCAAAGCTCTATTAGTTGCTTTGGAATCGACTTTTGAAAATGAGAGGGCGTAAAATTCGTCCAAAAAATTTGGCGACGATATCGAGCACATGCCTTCATAAAAGGGCTCTCCTGGCCAAATGGTTTAACTTTGGCAGGTCCCTGCTGTTCTGTTATGAAAGTAGACTTCGTGGGGCAGATTCTGGAAGTGATTGCGATCGCAAAGCTCTATTAGTTGCTTTGGAATCGGCTTTTGAAAAAAATTCTGTGAAAATCGCAAAAATTTTGGGTATCGAAATCGGGCAAAGTCTGCATAAAAGGGCTCTCCTGGCCAAATGGTTTAACTTTGGCAGGTCCCTGCTGTTCTGTTATGAAACTAGAATATCTTTTGCAGATTCTGGAAGTGATTGCGATCGCAAAGCTCTAATAGTTGCTTTGGAATCGACTTTTGAAAATGAGAGGGCGTAAAATTCGCCCAAAAAATTTGGCGACGATATCGAGCACATGCCTTCATAAAAGGGCTCTCCTGGCCAAATGGTTTAACTTTGGCAGGTCCCTGCTGTTCTGTTATGAAAGTAGACTTCGTGGGGCAGATTCTGGAAGTGATTGCGATCGCAAAGCTCTATTAGTTGCTTTGGAATCGGCTTTTGAAAAAAATTCTGTGAAAATCGCAAAAATTTTGGGTATCGAAATCGGGCAAAGTCTGCATAAAAGGGCTCTCCTGGCCAAATGGTTTAACTTTGGCAGGTCCCTGCTGTTCTGTTATGAAACTAGAATATCTTTTGCAGATTCTGGAAGTGATTGCGATCGCAAAGCTCTATTAGTTGCTTTGGAATCGACTTTTGAAAATGAGAGGGCGTAAAATTCGCCCAAAAAATTTGGCGACGATATCGAGCACATGCCTTCATAAAAGGGCTCTCCTGGCCAAATGGTTTAACTTTGGCAGGTCCCTGCTGTTCTGTTATGAAAGTAGACTTCGTGGGGCAGATTCTGGAAGTGATTGCGATCGCAAAGCTCTATTAGTTGCTTTGGAATCGGCTTTTGAAAAAAATTCTGTGAAAATCGCAAAAATTTTGGGTATCGAAATCGGGCAAAGTCTGCATAAAAGGGCTCTCCTGGCCAAATGGTTTAACTTTGGCAGGTCCCTGCTGTTCTGTTATGAAACTAGAATATCTTTTGCAGATTCTGGAAGTGATTGCGATCGCAAAGCTCTATTAGTTGCTTTGGAATCGACTTTTGAAAATGAGAGGGCGTAAAATTCGCCCAAAAAATTTGGCGACGATATCGAGCACATGCCTTCATAAAAGGGCTCTCCTGGCCAAATGGTTTAACTTTGGCAGGTCCCTGCTGTTCTGTTATGAAAGTAGACTTCGTGGGGCAGATTCTGGAAGTGATTGCGATCGCAAAGCTCTATTAGTTGCTTTGGAATCGGCTTTTGAAAAAAATTCTGCGAAAATCGCAAAAATTTTGGGTATCGAAATCGGGCAAAGTCTGCATAAAAGGGCTCTCCTGGCCAAATGGTTTAACTTTGGCAGGTCCCTGCTGTTCTGTTATGAAACTAGAATATCTTTTGCAGATTCTGGAAGTGATTGCGATCGCAAAGCTCTATTAGTTGCTTTGGAATCGACTTTTGAAAATGAGAGGGCGTAAAATTCGCCCAAAAAATTTGGCGACGATATCGAGCACATGCCTTCATAAAAGGGCTCTCCTGGCCAAATGGTTTAACTTTGGCAGGTCCCTGCTGTTCTGTTATGAAAGTAGACTTCGTGGGGCAGATTCTGGAAGTGATTGCGATCGCAAAGCTCTATTAGTTGCTTTGGAATCGGCTTTTGAAAAAAATTCTGTGAAAATCGCAAAAATTTTGGGTATCGAAATCGGGCAAAGTCTGCATAAAAGGGCTCTCCTGGCCAAATGGTTTAACTTTGGCAGGTCCCTGCTGTTCTGTTATGAAACTAGAATATCTTTTGCAGATTCTGGAAGTGATTGCGATCGCAAAGCTCTATTATTTGCTTTGGAATCGACTTTTGAAAATGAGAGGGCGTAAAATTCGCCCAAAAAATTTGGCGACGATATCGAGCACATGCCTTCATAAAAGGGCTCTCCTGGCCAAATGGTTTAACTTTGGCAGGTCCCTGCTGTTCTGTTATGAAAGTAGACTTCGTGGGGCAGATTCTGGAAGTGATTGCGATCGCAAAGCTCTATTAGTTGCTTTGGAATCGGCTTTTGAAAAAAATTCTGTGAAAATCGCAAAAATTTTGGGTATCGAAATCGGGCAAAGTCTGCATAAAAGGGCTCTCCTGGCCAAATGGTTTAACTTTGGCAGGTCCCTGCTGTTCTGTTATGAAACTAGAATATCTTTTGCAGATTCTGGAAGTGATTGCAATCGCAAAGCTCTATTATTTGCTTTGGAATCGACTTTTGAAAATGAGAGGGCGTAAAATTCGCCCAAAAAATTTGGCGACGATATCGAGCACATGCCTTCATAAAAGGGCTCTCCTGGCCAAATGGTTTAACTTTGGCAGGTCCCTGCTGTTCTGTTATGAAAGTAGACTTCGTGGGGCAGATTCTGGAAGTGATTGCGATCGCAAAGCTCTATTAGTTGCTTTGGAATCGGCTTTTGAAAAAAATTCTGTGAAAATCGCAAAAATTTTGGGTATCGAAATCGGGCAAAGTCTGCATAAAAGGGCTCTCCTGGCCAAATGGTTTAACTTTGGCAGGTCCCTGCTGTTCTGTTATGAAACTAGAATATCTTTTGCAGATTCTGGAAGTGATTGCGATCGCAAAGCTGTATTAGTTGCTTTGGAATCGACTTTTGAAAATGAGAGGGCGTAAAATTCGCCCAAAAAATTTGGCGACGATATCGAGCACATGCCTTCATAAAAGGGCTCTCCTGGCCAAATGGTTTAACTTTGGCAGGTCCCTGCTGTTCTGTTATGAAAGTAGACTTCGTGGGGCAGATTCTGGAAGTGATTGCGATCGCAAAGCTCTATTAGTTGCTTTGGAATCGGCTTTTGAAAAAAATTCTGTGAAAATCGCAAAAATTTTGGGTATCGAAATCGGGCAAAGTCTGCATAAAAGGGCTCTCCTGGCCAAATGGTTTAACTTTGGCAGGTCCCTGCTGTTCTGTTATGAAACTAGAATATCTTTTGCAGATTCTGGAAGTGATTGCGATCGCAAAGCTCTATTAGTTGCTTTGGAATCGACTTTTGAAAATGAGAGGGCGTAAAATTCGCCCAAAAAATTTGGCGACGATATCGAGCACATGCCTTCATAAAAGGGCTCTCCTGGCCAAATGGTTTAACTTTGGCAGGTCCCTGCTGTTCTGTTATGAAAGTAGACTTCGTGGGGCAGATTCTGGAAGTGATTGCGATCGCAAAGCTCTATTAGTTGCTTTGGAATCGGCTTTTGAAAAAAATTCTGTGGAAATCGCAAAAATTTTGGGTATCGAAATCGGGCAAAGTCTGCATAAAAGGGCTCTCCTGGCCAAATGGTTTAACTTTGGCAGGTCCCTGCTGTTCTGTTATGAAACTAGAATATCTTTTGCAGATTCTGGAAGTGATTGCGATCGCAAAGCTCTATTAGTTGCTTTGGAATCGACTTTTGAAAATGAGAGGGCGTAAAATTCGTCCAAAAAATTTGGCGACGATATCGAGCACATGCCTTCATAAAAGGGCTCTCCTGGCCAAATGGTTTAACTTTGGCAGGTCCCTGCTGTTCTGTTATGAAAGTAGACTTCGTGGGGCAGATTCTGGAAGTGATTGCGATCGCAAAGCTCTATTAGTTGCTTTGGAATCGGCTTTTGAAAAAAATTCTGTGAAAATCGCAAAAATTTTGGGTATCGAAATCGGGCAAAGTCTGCATAAAAGGGCTCTCCTGGCCAAATGGTTTAACTTTGGCAGGTCCCTGCTGTTCTGTTATGAAACTAGAATATCTTTTGCAGATTCTGGAAGTGATTGCGATCGCAAAGCTCTATTAGTTGCTTTGGAATCGACTTTTGAAAATGAGAGGGCGTAAAATTCGTCCAAAAAATTTGGCGACGATATCGAGCACATGCCTTCATAAAAGGGCTCTCCTGGCCAAATGGTTTAACTTTGGCAGGTCCCTGCTGTTCTGTTATGAAAGTAGACTTCGTGGGGCAGATTCTGGAAGTGATTGCGATCGCAAAGCTCTATTAGTTGCTTTGGAATCGGCTTTTGAAAAAAATTCTGTGAAAATCGCAAAAATTTTGGGTATCGAAATCGGGCAAAGTCTGCATAAAAGGGCTCTCCTGGACAAATGGTTTAACTTTGGCAGGTCCCTGCTGTTCTGTTATGAAACTAGAATATCTTTTGCAGATTCTGGAAGTGATTGCGATCGCAAAGCTCTATTAGTTGCTTTGGAATCGACTTTTGAAAATGAGAGGGCGTAAAATTCGCCCAAAAAATTTGGCGACGATATCGAGCACATGCCTTCATAAAAGGGCTCTCCTGGCCAAATGGTTTAACTTTGGCAGGTCCCTGCTGTTCTGTTATGAAAGTAGACTTCGTGGGGCAGATTCTGGAAGTGATTGCGATCGCAAAGCTCTATTAGTTGCTTTGGAATCGGCTTTTGAAATAAATTCTGTGAAAATCGCAAAAATTTTGGGTATCGAAATCGGGCAAAGTCTGCATAAAAGGGCTCTCCTGGCCAAATGGTTTAACTTTGGCAGGTCCCTGCTGTTCTGTTATGAAACTAGAATATCTTTTGCAGATTCTGGAAGTGATTGCGATCGCAAAGCTCTATTAGTTGCTTTGGAATCGACTTTTGAAAATGAGAGGGCGTAAAATTCGCCCAAAAAATTTGGCGACGATATCGAGCACATGCCTTCATAAAAGGGCTCTCCTGGCCAAATGGTTTAACTTTGGCAGGTCCCTGCTGTTCTGTTATGAAAGTAGACTTCGTGGGGCAGATTCTGGAAGTGATTGCGATCGCAGAGCTCTATTAGTTGCTTTGGAATCGGCTTTTGAAAAAAATTCTGTGAAAATCGCAAAAATTTTGGGTATCGAAATCGGGCAAAGTCTGCATAAAAGGGCTCTCCTGGCCAAATGGTTTAACTTTGGCAGGTCCCTGCTGTTCTGTTATGAAACTAGAATATCTTTTGCAGATTCTGGAAGTGATTGCGATCGCAAAGCTCTATTATTTGCTTTGGAATCGACTTTTGAAAATGAGAGGGCGTAAAATTCGCCCAAAAAATTTGGCGACGATATCGAGCACATGCCTTCATAAAAGGGCTCTCCTGGCCAAATGGTTTAACTTTGGCAGGTCACTGCTGTTCTGTTATGAAAGTAGACTTCGTGGGGCAGATTCTGGAAGTGATTGCGATCGCAAAGCTCTATTAGTTGCTTTGGAATCGGCTTTTGAAAAAAATTCTGTGAAAATCGCAAAAATTTTGGGTATCGAAATCGGGCAAAGTCTGCATAAAAGGGCTCTCCTGGCCAAATGGTTTAACTTTGGCAGGTCCCTGCTGTTCTGTTATGAAACTAGAATATCTTTTGCAGATTCTGGAAGTGATTGCGATCGCAAAGCTCTATTAGTTGCTTTGGAATCGACTTTTGAAAATGAGAGGGCGTAAAATTCGCCCAAAAAATTTGGCGACGATATCGAGCACATGCCTTCATAAAAGGGCTCTCCTGGCCAAATGGTTTAACTTTGGCAGGTCCCTGCTGTTCTGTTATGAAAGTAGACTTCGTGGGGCAGATTCTGGAAGTGATTGCGATCGCAAAGCTCTATTAGTTGCTTTGGAATCGGCTTTTGAAAAAAATTCTGTGAAAATCGCAAAAATTTTGGGTATCGAAATCGGGCAAAGTCTGCATAAAAGGGCTCTCCTGGCCAAATGGTTTAACTTTGGCAGGTCCCTGCTGTTCTGTTATGAAACTAGAATATCTTTTGCAGATTCTGGAAGTGATTGCGATCGCAAAGCTCTATTAGTTGCTTTGGAATCGACTTTTGAAAATGAGAGGGCGTAAAATTCGCCCAAAAAATTTGGCGACGATATCGAGCACATGCCTTCATAAAAGGGCTCTCCTGGCCAAATGGTTTAACTTTGGCAGGTCCCTGCTGTTCTGTTATGAAAGTAGACTTCGTGGGGCAGATTCTGGAAGTGATTGCGATCGCAAAGCTCTATTAGTTGCTTTGGAATCGGCTTTTGAAAAAAATTCTGTGAAAATCGCAAAAATTTTGGGTATCGAAATCGGGCAAAGTCTGCATAAAAGGGCTCTCCTGGCCAAATGGTTTAACTTTGGCAGGTCCCTGCTGTTCTGTTATGAAACTAGAATATCTTTTGCAGATTCTGGAAGTGATTGCGATCGCAAAGCTCTATTAGTTGCTTTGGAATCGACTTTTGAAAATGAGAGGGCGTAAAATTCGCCCAAAAAATTTGGCGACGATATCGAGCACATGCCTTCATAAAAGGGCTCTCCTGGCCAAATGGTTTAACTTTGGCAGGTCCCTGCTGTTCTGTTATGAAAGTAGACTTCGTGGGGCAGATTCTGGAAGTGATTGCGATCGCAAAGCTCTATTAGTTGCTTTGGAATCGGCTTTTGAAAAAAATTCTGTGAAAATCGCAAAAATTTTGGGTATCGAAATCGGGCAAAGTCTGCATAAAAGGGCTCTCCTGGCCAAATGGTTTAACTTTGGCAGGTCCCTGCTGTTCTGTTATGAAACTAGAATATCTTTTGCAGATTCTGGAAGTGATTGCGATCGCAAAGCTCTATTATTTGCTTTGGAATCGACTTTTGAAAATGAGAGGGCGTAAAATTCGCCCAAAAAATTTGGCGACGATATCGAGCACATGCCTTCATAAAAGGGCTCTCCTGGCCAAATGGTTTAACTTTGGCAGGTCCCTGCTGTTCTGTTATGAAAGTAGACTTCGTGGGGCAGATTCTGGAAGTGATTGCGATCGCAAAGCTCTATTAGTTGCTTTGGAATCGGCTTTTGAAAAAAATTCTGTGAAAATCGCAAAAATTTTGGGTATCGAAATCGGGCAAAGTCTGCATAAAAGGGCTCTCCTGGCCAAATGGTTTAACTTTGGCAGGTCCCTGCTGTTCTGTTATGAAACTAGAATATCTTTTGCAGATTCTGGAAGTGATTGCGATCGCAAAGCTCTATTATTTGCTTTGGAATCGACTTTTGAAAATGAGAGGGCGTAAAATTCGCCCAAAAAATTTGGCGACGATATCGAGCACATGCCTTCATAAAAGGGCTCTCCTGGCCAAATGGTTTAACTTTGGCAGGTCCCTGCTGTTCTGTTATGAAAGTAGACTTCGTGGGGCAGATTCTGGAAGTGATTGCGATCGCAAAGCTCTATTAGTTGCTTTGGAATCGGCTTTTGAAAAAAATTCTGTGAAAATCGCAAAAATTTTGGGTATCGAAATCGGGCAAAGTCTGCATAAAAGGGCTCTCCTGGCCAAATGGTTTAACTTTGGCAGGTCCCTGCTGTTCTGTTATGAAACTAGAATATCTTTTGCAGATTCTGGAAGTGATTGCGATCGCAAAGCTGTATTAGTTGCTTTGGAATCGACTTTTGAAAATGAGAGGGCGTAAAATTCGCCCAAAAAATTTTACGACGATATCGAGCACATGCCTTCATAAAAGGGCTCTCCTGGCCAAATGGTTTAACTTTGGCAGGTCCCTGCTGTTCTGTTATGAAAGTAGACTTCGTGGGGCAGATTCTGGAAGTGATTGCGATCGCAAAGCTCTATTAGTTGCTTTGGAATCGGCTTTTGAAAAAAATTCTGTGAAAATCGCAAAAATTTTGGGTATCGAAATCGGGCAAAGTCTGCATAAAAGGGCTCTCCTGGCCAAATGGTTTAACTTTGGCAGGTCCCTGCTGTTCTGTTATGAAACTAGAATATCTTTTGCAGATTCTGGAAGTGATTGCGATCGCAAAGCTCTATTAGTTGCTTTGGAATCGACTTTTGAAAATGAGAGGGCGTAAAATTCGCCCAAAAAATTTGGCGACGATATCGAGCACATGCCTTCATAAAAGGGCTCTCCTGGCCAAATGGTTTAACTTTGGCAGGTCCCTGCTGTTCTGTTATGAAAGTAGACTTCGTGGGGCAGATTCTGGAAGTGATTGCGATCGCAAAGCTCTATTAGTTGCTTTGGAATCGGCTTTTGAAAAAAATTCTGTGAAAATCGCAAAAATTTTGGGTATCGAAATCTTGCAAAGTCTGCATAAAAGGGCTCTCCTGGCCAAATGGTTTAACTTTGGCAGGTCCCTGCTGTTCTGTTATGAAACTAGAATATCTTTTGCAGATTCTGGAAGTGATTGCGATCGCAAAGCTCTATTAGTTGCTTTGGAATCGACTTTTGAAAATGAGAGGGCGTAAAATTCGTCCAAAAAATTTGGCGACGATATCGAGCACATGCCTTCATAAAAGGGCTCTCCTGGCCAAATGGTTTAACTTTGGCAGGTCCCTGCTGTTCTGTTATGAAAGTAGACTTCGTGGGGCAGATTCTGGAAGTGATTGCGATCGCAAAGCTCTATTAGTTGCTTTGGAATCGGCTTTTGAAAAAAATTCTGTGAAAATCGCAAAAATTTTGGGTATCGAAATCGGGCAAAGTCTGCATAAAAGGGCTCTCCTGGCCAAATGGTTTAACTTTGGCAGGTCCCTGCTGTTCTGTTATGAAACTAGAATATCTTTTGCAGATTCTGGAAGTGATTGCGATCGCAAAGCTCTATTAGTTGCTTTGGAATCGACTTTTGAAAATGAGAGGGCGTAAAATTCGTCCAAAAAATTTGGCGACGATATCGAGCACATGCCTTCATAAAAGGGCTCTCCTGGCCAAATGGTTTAACTTTGGCAGGTCCCTGCTGTTCTGTTATGAAAGTAGACTTCGTGGGGCAGATTCTGGAAGTGATTGCGATCGCAAAGCTCTATTAGTTGCTTTGGAATCGGCTTTTGAAAAAAATTCTGTGAAAATCGCAAAAATTTTGGGTATCGAAATCGGGCAAAGTCTGCATAAAAGGGCTCTCCTGGCCAAATGGTTTAACTTTGGCAGGTCCCTGCTGTTCTGTTATGAAACTAGAATATCTTTTGCAGATTCTGGAAGTGATTGCGATCGCAAAGCTCTATTAGTTGCTTTGGAATCGACTTTTGAAAATGAGAGGGCGTAAAATTCGCCCAAAAAATTTGGCGACGATATCGAGCACATGCCTTCATAAAAGGGCTCTCCTGGCCAAATGGTTTAACTTTGGCAGGTCCCTGCTGTTCTGTTATGAAAGTAGACTTCGTGGGGCAGATTCTGGAAGTGATTGCGATCGCAGAGCTCTATTAGTTGCTTTGGAATCGGCTTTTGAAAAAAATTCTGTGAAAATCGCAAAAATTTTGAGTATCGAAATCGGGCAAAGTCTGCATAAAAGGGCTCTCCTGGACAAATGGTTTAACTTTGGCAGGTCCCTGCTGTTCTGTTATGAAACTAGAATATCTTTTGCAGATTCTGGAAGTGATTGCGATCGCAAAGCTCTATTAGTTGCTTTGGAATCGACTTTTGAAAATGAGAGGGCGTAAAATTCGCCCAAAAAATTTGGCGACGATATCGAGCACATGCCTTCATAAAAGGGCTCTCCTGGCCAAATGGTTTAACTTTGGCAGGTCCCTGCTGTTCTGTTATGAAAGTAGACTTCGTGGGGCAGATTCTGGAAGTGATTGCGATCGCAAAGCTCTATTAGTTGCTTTGGAATCGGCTTTTGAAATAAATTCTGTGAAAATCGCAAAAATTTTGGGTATCGAAATCGGGCAAAGTCTGCATAAAAGGGCTCTCCTGGCCAAATGGTTTAACTTTGGCAGGTCCCTGCTGTTCTGTTATGAAACTAGAATATCTTTTGCAGATTCTGGAAGTGATTGCGATCGCAAAGCTCTATTAGTTGCTTTGGAATCGACTTTTGAAAATGAGAGGGCGTAAAATTCGCCCAAAAAATTTGGCGACGATATCGAGCACATGCCTTCATAAAAGGGCTCTCCTGGCCAAATGGTTTAACTTTGGCAGGTCCCTGCTGTTCTGTTATGAAAGTAGACTTCGTGGGGCAGATTCTGGAAGTGATTGCGATCGCAGAGCTCTATTAGTTGCTTTGGAATCGGCTTTTGAAAAAAATTCTGTGAAAATCGCAAAAATTTTGGGTATCGAAATTGGGCAAAGTCTGCATAAAAGGGCTCTTCTGGCCAAATGGTTTAACTTTGGCAGGTCCCTGCTGTTCTGTTATGAAACTAGAATATCTTTTGCAGATTCTGGAAGTGATTGCGATCGCAAAGCTCTATTATTTGCTTTGGAATCGACTTTTGAAAATGAGAGGGCGTAAAATTCGCCCAAAAAATTTGGCGACGATATCGAGCACATGCCTTCATAAAAGGGCTCTCCTGGCCAAATGGTTTAACTTTGGCAGGTCCCTGCTGTTCTGTTATGAAAGTAGACTTCGTGGGGCAGATTCTGGAAGTGATTGCGATCGCAAAGCTCTATTAGTTGCTTTGGAATCGGCTTTTGAAAAAAATTCTGTGAAAATCGCAAAAATTTTGGGTATCGAAATCGGGCAAAGTCTGCATAAAAGGGCTCTCCTGGCCAAATGGTTTAACTTTGGCAGGTCCCTGCAGTTCTGTTATGAAACTAGAGTATCTTTTGCAGATTCTGGAAGTGATTGCGATCGCAAAGCTCTATTAGTTGCTTTGGAATCGACTTTTGAAAATGAGAGGGCGTAAAATTCGCCCAAAAAATTTGGCGACGATATCGAGCACATGCCTTCATAAAAGGGCTCTCCTGGCCAAATGGTTTAACTTTGGCAGGTCCCTGCTGTTCTGTTATGAAAGTAGACTTCGTGGGGCAGATTCTGGAAGTGATTGCGATCGCAAAGCTCTATTAGTTGCTTTGGAATCGGCTTTTGAAAAAAATTCTGTGAAAATCGCAAAAATTTTGGGTATCGAAATCGGGCAAAGTCTGCATAAAAGGGCTCTCCTGGCCAAATGGTTTAACTTTGGCAGGTCCCTGCTGTTCTGTTATGAAACTAGAATATCTTTTGCAGATTCTGGAAGTGATTGCGATCGCAAAGCTCTATTATTTGCTTTGGAATCGACTTTTGAAAATGAGAGGGCGTAAAATTCGCCCAAAAAATTTGGCGACGATATCGAGCACATGCCTTCATAAAAGGGCTCTCCTGGCCAAATGGTTTAACTTTGGCAGGTCCCTGCTGTTCTGTTATGAAAGTAGACTTCGTGGGGCAGATTCTGGAAGTGATTGCGATCGCAAAGCTCTATTAGTTGCTTTGGAATCGGCTTTTGAAAAAAATTCTGTGAAAATCGCAAAAATTTTGGGTATCGAAATCGGGCAAAGTCTGCATAAAAGGGCTCTCCTGGCCAAATGGTTTAACTTTGGCAGGTCCCTGCTGTTCTGTTATGAAACTAGAATATCTTTTGCAGATTCTGGAAGTGATTGCGATCGCAAAGCTCTATTAGTTGCTTTGGAATCGACTTTTGAAAATGAGAGGGCGTAAAATTCGCCCAAAAAATTTGGCGACGATATCGAGCACATGCCTTCATAAAAGGGCTCTCCTGGCCAAATGGTTTAACTTTGGCAGGTCCCTGCTGTTCTGTTATGAAAGTAGACTTCGTGGGGCAGATTCTGGAAGTGATTGCGATCGCAAAGCTCTATTAGTTGCTTTGGAATCGGCTTTTGAAAAAAATTCTGTGAAAATCGCAAAAATTTTGGGTATCGAAATCGGGCAAAGTCTGCATAAAAGGGCTCTCCTGGCCAAATGGTTTAACTTTGGCAAGTCCCTGCTGTTCTGTTATGAAACTAGAATATCTTTTGCAGATTCTGGAAGTGATTGCGATCGCAAAGCTCTATTAGTTGCTTTGGAATCGACTTTTGAAAATGAGAGGGCGTAAAATTCGCCCAAAAAATTTGGCGACGATATCGAGCACATGCCTTCATAAAAGGGCTCTCCTGGCCAAATGGTTTAACTTTGGCAGGTCCCTGCTGTTCTGTTATGAAAGTAGACTTCGTAGGGCAGATTCTGGAAGTGATTGCGATCGCAAAGCTCTATTAGTTGCTTTGGAATCGGCTTTTGAAAAAAATTCTGTGAAAATCGCAAAAATTTTGGGTATCGAAATCGGGCAAAGTCTGCATAAAAGGGCTCTCCTGGCCAAATGGTTTAACTTTGGCAGGTCCCTGCTGTTCTGTTATGAAACTAGAATATCTTTTGCAGATTCTGGAAGTGATTGCGATCGCAAAGCTCTATTAGTTGCTTTGGAATCGACTTTTGAAAATGAGAGGGCGTAAAATTCGTCCAAAAAATTTGGCGACGATATCGAGCACATGCCTTCATAAAAGGGCTCTCCTGGCCAAATGGTTTAACTTTGGCAGGTCCCTGCTGTTCTGTTATGAAAGTAGACTTCGTGGGGCAGATTCTGGAAGTGATTGCGATCGCAAAGCTCTATTAGTTGCTTTGGAATCGGCTTTTGAAAAAAATTCTGTGAAAATCGCAAAAATTTTGGGTATCGAAATCGGGCAAAGTCTGCATAAAAGGGCTCTCCTGGCCAAATGGTTTAACTTTGGCAGGTCCCTGCTGTTCTGTTATGAAACTAGAATATCTTTTGCAGATTCTGGAAGTGATTGCGATCGCAAAGCTCTATTAGTTGCTTTGGAATCGACTTTTGAAAATGAGAGGGCGTAAAATTCGCCCAAAAAATTTGGCGACGATATCGAGCACATGCCTTCATAAAAGGGCTCTCCTGGCCAAATGGTTTAACTTTGGCAGGTCCCTGCTGTTCTGTTATGAAAGTAGACTTCGTGGGGCAGATTCTGGAAGTGATTGCGATCGCAAAGCTCTATTAGTTGCTTTGGAATCGACTTTTGAAAATGAGAGGGCGTAAAATTCGCCCAAAAAATTTGGCGACGATATCGAGCACATGCCTTCATAAAAGGGCTCTCCTGGCCAAATGGTTTAACTTTGGCAGGTCCCTGCTGTTCTGTTATGAAAGTAGACTTCGTGGGGCAGATTCTGGAAGTGATTGCGATCGCAGAGCTCTATTAGTTGCTTTGGAAACAGCTTTTGAAAAAAATTCTGTGAAAATCGCAAAAATTTTGGGTATCGAAATCGGGCAAAGTCTGCATAAAAGGGCTCTCCTGGCCAAATGGTTTAACTTTGGCAGGTCGCTGCTGTTCTGTTATGAAAGTAGAATATCTTTTGCAGATTCTGGAAGTGATTGCGATCGCAAAGCTCTATTAGTTGCTTTGGAATCGACTTTTGAAAATGAGAGGGCGTAAAATTCGCCCAAAAAATTTGGCGACGATATCGAGCACATGCCTTCATAAAAGGGCTCTCCTGGCCAAATGGTTTAACTTTGGCAGGTCCCTGCTGTTCTGTTATGAAAGTAGACTTCGTGGGGCAGATTCTGGAAGTGATTGCGATCGCAAAGCTCTATTAGTTGCTTTGGAATCGGCTTTTGAAAAAAATTCTGTGAAAATCGCAAAAATTTTGGGTATCGAAATCGGCCAAAGTCTGCATAAAAGGGCTCTCCTGGCCAAATGGTTTAACTTTGGCAGGTCCCTGCTGTTCTGTTATGAAACTAGAATATCTTTTGCAGATTCTGGAAGTGATTGCGATCGCAAAGCTCTATTAGTTGCTTTGGAATCGACTTTTGAAAATGAGAGGGCGTAAAATTCGCCCAAAAAATTTGGCGACGATATCGAGCACATGCCTTCATAAAAGGGCTCTCCTGGCCAAATGGTTTAACTTTGGCAGGTCCCTGCTGTTCTGTTATGAAAGTAGACTTCGTGGGGCAGATTCTGGAAGTGATTGCGATCGCAAAGCTCTATTAGTTGCTTTGGAATCGGCTTTTGAAAAAAATTCTGTGAAAATCGCAAAAATTTTGGGTATCGAAATCGGGCAAAGTCTGCATAAAAGGGCTCTCCTGGCCAAATGGTTTAACTTTGGCAGGTCCCTGCTGTTCTGTTATGAAACTAGAATATCTTTTGCAGATTCTGGAAGTGATTGCGATCGCAAAGCTCTATTAGTTGCTTTGGAATCGACTTTTGAAAATGAGAGGGCGTAAAATTCGCCCAAAAAATTTGGCGACGATATCGAGCACATGCCTTCATAAAAGGGCTCTCCTGGCCAAATGGTTTAACTTTGGCAGGTCCCTGCTGTTCTGTTATGAAAGTAGACTTCGTGGGGCAGATTCTGGAAGTGATTGCGATCGCAAAGCTCTATTAGTTGCTTTGGAATCGGCTTTTGAAAAAAATTCTGTGAAAATCGCAAAAATTTTGGGTATCGAAATCGGGCAAAGTCTGCATAAAAGGGCTCTCCTGGCCAAATGGTTTAACTTTGGCAG
Organism: Salticus scenicus; assembly: GCA_963930645.1. Taxonomy (NCBI): domain Eukaryota; kingdom Metazoa; phylum Arthropoda; class Arachnida; order Araneae; family Salticidae; genus Salticus; species Salticus scenicus. The sequence continues at coordinate 62,932 of CAWVNO010003024.1, forward strand.
GTCCCTGCTGTTCTGTTATGAAACTAGAATATCTTTTGCAGATTCTGGAAGTGATTGCGATCGCAAAGCTCTATTAGTTTCTTTGGAATCGACTTTTGAAAATGAGAGGGCGTAAAATTCGCCCAAAAAATTTGGCGACGATATCGAGCACATGCCTTCATAAAAGGGCTCTCCTGGCCAAATGGTTTAACTTTGGCAGGTCCCTGCTGTTCTGTTATGAAAGTAGACTTCGTGGGGCAGATTCTGGAAGTGATTGCGATCGCAGAGCTCTATTAGTTGCTTTGGAATCGGCTTTTGAAAAAAATTCTGTGAAAATCGCAAAAATTTTGGGTATCGAAATCGGGCAAAGTCTGCATAAAAGGGCTCTCCTGGCCAAATGGTTTAACTTTGGCAGGTCCCTGCTGTTCTGTTATGAAACTAGAATATCTTTTGCAGATTCTGGAAGTGATTGCGATCGCAAAGCTCTATTAGTTGCTTTGGAATCGAATTTTGAAAATGAGAGGGCGTAAAATTCGCCCAAAAAATTTGGCGACGATATCGAGCACATGCCTTCATAAAAGGGCTCTCCTGGCCAAATGGTTTAACTTTGGCAGGTCCCTGCTGTTCTGTTATGAAAGTAGACTTCGTGGGGCAGATTCTGGAAGTGATTGCGATCGCAAAGCTCTATTAGTTGCTTTGGAATCGCCTTTTGAAAAAAATTCTGTGAAAATCGCAAAAATTTTGGGTATCGAAATCGGGCAAAGTCTGCATAAAAGGGCTCTCCTGGCCAAATGGTTTAACTTTGGCAGGTCCCTGCTGTTCTGTTATGAAACTAGAATATCTTTTGCAGATTCTGGAAGTGATTGCGATCGCAAAGCTCTATTAGTTGCTTTGGAATCGACTTTTGAAAATGAGAGGGCGTAAAATTCGCCCAAAAAATTTGGCGACGATATCGAGCACATGCCTTCATAAAAGGGCTCTCCTGGCCAAATGGTTTAACTTTGGCAGGTCCCTGCTGTTCTGTTATGAAAGTAGACTTCGTGGGGCAGATTCTGGAAGTGATTGCGATCGCAGAGCTCTATTAGTTGCTTTGGAATCGGCTTTTGAAAAAAATTCTGTGAAAATCGCAAAAATTTTGGGTATCGAAATCGGGCAAAGTCTGCATAAAAGGGCTCTCCTGGCCAAATGGTTTAACTTTGGCAGGTCCCTGCTGTTCTGTTATGAAACTAGAATATCTTTTGCAGATTCTGGAAGTGATTGCGATCGCAAAGCTCTATTAGTTGCTTTGGAATCGACTTTTAAAAATGAGAGGGCGTAAAATTCGCCCAAAAAATTTGGCGACGATATCGAGCACATGCCTTCATAAAAGGGCTCTCCTGGCCAAATGGTTTAACTTTGGCAGGTCCCTGCTGTTCTGTTATGAAAGTAGACTTCGTGGGGCAGATTCTGGAAGTGATTGCGATCGCAAAGCTCTATTAGTTGCTTTGGAATCGGCTTTTGAAAAAAATTCTGTGAAAATCGCAAAAATTTTGGGTATCGAAATCGGGCAAAGTCTGCATAAAAGGGCTCTCCTGGCCAAATGGTTTAACTTTGGCAGGTCCCTGCTGTTCTGTTATGAAACTAGAATATCTTTTGCAGATTCTGGAAGTGATTGCGATCGCAAAGCTCTATTAGTTGCTTTGGAATCGACTTTTGAAAATGAGAGGGCGTAAAATTCGCCCAAAAAATTTGGCGACGATATCGAGCACATGACTTCATAAAAGGGCTCTCCTGGCCAAATGGTTTAACTTTGGCAGGTCCCTGCTGTTCTGTTATGAAAGTAGACTTCATGGGGCAGATTCTGGAAGTGATTGCGATCGCAGAGCTCTATTAGTTGCTTTGGAATCGGCTTTTGAAAAAAATTCTGTGAAAATCGCAAAAATTTTGGGTATCGAAATCGGGCAAAGTCTGCATAAAAGGGCTCTCCTGGCCAAATGGTTTAACTTTGGCAGGTCCCTGCTGTTCTGTTATGAAACTAGAATATCTTTTGCAGATTCTGGAAGTGATTGCGATCGCAAAGCTCTATTAGTTGCTTTGGAATCGAATTTTGAAAATGAGAGGGCGTAAAATTCGCCCAAAAAATTTGGCGACGATATCGAGCACATGCCTTCATAAAAGGGCTCTCCTGGCCAAATGGTTTAACTTTGGCAGGTCCCTGCTGTTCTGTTATGAAAGTAGACTTCGTGGGGCAGATTCTGGAAGTGATTGCGATCGCAAAGCTCTATTAGTTGCTTTGGAATCGGCTTTTGAAAAAAATTCTGTGAAAATCGCAAAAATTTTGGGTATCGAAATCGGGCAAAGTCTGCATAAAAGGGCTCTCCTGGCCAAATGGTTTAACTTTGGCAGGTCCCTGCTGTTCTGTTATGAAACTAGAATATCTTTTGCAGATTCTGGAAGTGATTGCGATCGCAAAGCTCTATTAGTTGCTTTGGAATCGACTTTTGAAAATGAGAGGGCGTAAAATTCGCCCAAAAAATTTGGCGACGATATCGAGCACATGCCTTCATAAAAGGGCTCTCCTGGCCAAATGGTTTAACTTTGGCAGGTCCCTGCTGTTCTGTTATGAAAGTAGACTTCGTGGGGCAGATTCTGGAAGTGATTGCGATCGCAGAGCTCTATTAGTTGCTTTGGAATCGGCTTTTGAAAAAAATTCTGTGAAAATCGCAAAAATTTTGGGTATCGAAATCGGGCAAAGTCTGCATAAAAGGGCTCTCCTGGCCAAATGGTTTAACTTTGGCAGGTCCCTGCTGTTCTGTTATGAAACTAGAATATCTTTTGCAGATTCTGGAAGTGATTGCGATCGCAAAGCTCTATTAGTTGCTTTGGAATCGACTTTTGAAAATGAGAGGGCGTAAAATTCGCCCACAAAATTTGGCGACGATATCGAGCACATGCCTTCATAAAAGGGCTCTCCTGGCCAAATGCTTTAACTTTGGCAGGTCCCTGCTGTTCTGTTATGAAAGTAGACTTCGTGGGGCAGATTCTGGAAGTGATTGCGATCGCAAAGCTCTATTAGTTGCTTTGGAATCGGCTTTTGAAAAAAATTCTGTGAAAATCGCAAAAATTTTGGGTATCGAAATCGGCCAAAGTCTGCATAAAAGGGCTCTCCTGGCCAAATGGTTTAACTTTGGCAGGTCCCTGCTGTTCTGTTATGAAACTAGAATATCTTTTGCAGATTCTGGAAGTGATTGCGATCGCAAAGCTCTATTAGTTGCTTTGGAATCGACTTTTGAAAATGAGAGGGCGTAAAATTCGCCCAAAAAATTTGGCGACGATATCGAGCACATGCCTTCATAAAAGGGCTCTCCTGGCCAAATGGTTTAACTTTGGCAGGTCCCTGCTGTTCTGTTATGAAAGTAGACTTCGTGGGGCAGATTCTGGAAGTGATTGCGATCGCAGAGCTCTATTAGTTGCTTTGGAAACAGCTTTTGAAAAAAATTCTGTGAAAATCGCAAAAATTTTGGGTATCGAAATCGGGCAAAGTCTGCATAAAAGGGCTCTCCTGGCCAAATGGTTTAACTTTGGCAGGTCCCTGCTGTTCTGTTATGAAACTAGAATATCTTTTGCAGATTCTGGAAGTGATTGCGATCGCAAAGCTCTATTAGTTGCTTTGGAATCGACTTTTGAAAATGAGAGGGCGTAAAATTCGCCCAAAAAATTTGGCGACGATATCGAGCACATGCCTTCATAAAAGGGCTCTCCTGGCCAAATGTTTTAACTTTGGCAGGTCCCTGCTGTTCTGTTATGAAAGTAGACTTCGTGGGGCAGATTCTGGAAGTGATTGCGATCGCAAAGCTCTATTAGTTGCTTTGGAATCGGCTTTTGAAAAAAATTCTGTGAAAATCGCAAAAATTTTGGGTATCGAAATCGGCCAAAGTCTGCATAAAAGGGCTCTCCTGGCCAAATGGTTTAACTTTGGCAGGTCCCTGCTGTTCTGTTATGAAACTAGAATATCTTTTGCAGATTCTGGAAGTGATTGCGATCGCAAAGCTCTATTAGTTGCTTTGGAATCGACTTTTGAAAATGAGAGGGCGTAAAATTCGCCCAAAAAATTTGGCGACGATATCGAGCACATGCCTTCATAAAAGGGCTCTCCTGGCCAAATGGTTTAACTTTGGCAGGTCCCTGCTGTTCTGTTATGAAAGTAGACTTCGTGGGGCAGATTCTGGAAGTGATTGCGATCGCAAAGCTCTATTAGTTGCTTTGGAATCGGCTTTTGAAAAAAATTCTGTGAAAATCGCAAAAATTTTGGGTATCGAAATCGGGCAAAGTCTGCATAAAAGGGCTCTCCTGGCCAAATGGTTTAACTTTGGCAGAACCCTGCTGTTCTGTTATGAAACTAGAATATCTTTTGCAGATTCTGGAAGTGATTGCGATCGCAAAGCTCTATTAGTTGCTTTGGAATCGACTTTTGAAAATGAGAGGGCGTAAAATTCGCCCAAAAAATTAGGCGACGATATCGAGCACATGCCTTCATAAAAGGGCTCTCCTGGCCAAATGGTTTAACTTTGGCAGGTCCCTGCTGTTCTGTTATGAAAGTAGACTTCGTGGGGCAGATTCTGGAAGTGATTGCGATCGCAAAGCTCTATTAGTTGCTTTGGAATCGGCTTTTGAAAAAAATTCTGTGAAAATCGCAAAAATTTTGGGTATCGAAATCGGGCAAAGTCTGCATAAAAGGGCTCTCCTGGCCAAATGGTTTAACTTTGGCAGGTCCCTGCTGTTCTGTTATTAAACTAGAATATCTTTTGCAGATTCTGGAAGTGATTGCGATCGCAAAGCTCTATTAGTTGCTTTGGAATCGACTTTTGAAAATGAGAGGGCGTAAAATTCGCCCAAAAAATTTGGCGACGATATCGAGCACATGCCTTCATAAAAGGGCTCTCCTGGCCAAATGGTTTAACTTTGGCAGGTCCCTGCTGTTCTGTTATGAAAGTAGACTTCGTGGGGCAGATTCTGGAAGTGATTGCGATCGCAGAGCTCTATTAGTTGCTTTGGAATCGGCTTTTGAAAAAAATTCTGTGAAAATCGCAAAAATTTTGGTTATCGAAATCGGGCAAAGTCTGCATAAAAGGGCTCTCCTGGCCAAATGGTTTAACTTTGGCAGGTCCCTGCTGTTCTGTTATGAAACTAGAATATCTTTTGCAGATTCTGGAAGTGATTGCGATCGCAAAGCTCTATTAGTTGCTTTGGAATCGACTTTTGAAAATGAGAGGGCGTAAAATTCGCCCAAAAAATTTGGCGACGATATCGAGCACATGCCTTCATAAAAGGGCTCTCCTGGCCAAATGGTTTAACTTTGGCAGGTCCCTGCTGTTCTGTTATGAAAGTAGACTTCGTGGGGCAGATTCTGGAAGTGATTGCGATCGCAAAGCTCTATTAGTTGCTTTGGAATCGGCTTTTGAAAAAAATTCTGTGAAAATCGCAAAAATTTTGGGTATCGAAATCGGGCAAAGTCTGCATAAAAGGGCTCTCCTGGCCAAATGGTTTAACTTTGGCAGGTCCCTGCTGTTCTGTTATGAAACTAGAATATCTTTTGCAGATTCTGGAAGTGATTGCGATCGCAAAGCTCTATTAGTTGCTTTGGAATCGACTTTTGAAAATGAGAGGGCGTAAAATTCGCCCAAAAAATTTGGCGACGATATCGAGCACATGCCTTCATAAAAGGGCTCTCCTGGCCAAATGGTTTAACTTTGGCAGGTCCCTGCTGTTCTGTTATGAAAGTAGACTTCGTGGGGCAGATTCTGGAAGTGATTGCGATCGCAAAGCTCTATTAGTTGCTTTGGAATCGGCTTTTGAAAAAAATTCTGTGAAAATCGCAAAAATTTTGGGTATCGAAATCGGGCAAAGTCTGCATAAAAGGGCTCTCCTGGCCAAATGGTTTAACTTTGGCAGGTCCCTGCTGTTCTGTTATGAAACTAGAATATCTTTTGCAGATTCTGGAAGTGATTGCGATCGCAAAGCTCTATTAGTTGCTTTGGAATCGACTTTTGAAAATGAGAGGGCGTAAAATTCGCCCAAAAAATTTGGCGACGATATCGAGCACATGCCTTCATAAAAGGGCTCTCCTGGCCAAATGTTTTAACTTTGGCAGGTCCCTGCTGTTCTGTTATGAAAGTAGACTTCGTGGGGCAGATTCTGGAAGTGATTGCGATCGCAAAGCTCTATTAGTTGCTTTGGAATCGGCTTTTGAAAAAAATTCTGTGAAAATCGCAAAAATTTTGGGTATCGAAATCGGCCAAAGTCTGCATAAAAGGGCTCTCCTGGCCAAATGGTTTAACTTTGGCAGGTCCCTGCTGTTCTGTTATGAAACTAGAATATCTTTTGCAGATTCTGGAAGTGATTGCGATCGCAAAGCTCTATTAGTTGCTTTGGAATCGACTTTTGAAAATGAGAGGGCGTAAAATTCGCCCAAAAAATTTGGCGACGATATCGAGCACATGCCTTCATAAAAGGGCTCTCCTGGCCAAATGGTTTAACTTTGGCAGGTCCCTGCTGTTCTGTTATGAAAGTAGACTTCGTGGGGCAGATTCTGGAAGTGATTGCGATCGCAAAGCTCTATTAGTTGCTTTGGAATCGGCTTTTGAAAAAAATTCTGTGAAAATCGCAAAAATTTTGGGTATCGAAATCGGGCAAAGTCTGCATAAAAGGGCTCTCCTGGCCAAATGGTTTAACTTTGGCAGAACCCTGCTGTTCTGTTATGAAACTAGAATATCTTTTGCAGATTCTGGAAGTGATTGCGATCGCAAAGCTCTATTAGTTGCTTTGGAATCGACTTTTGAAAATGAGAGGGCGTAAAATTCGCCCAAAAAATTTGGCGACGATATCGAGCACATGCCTTCATAAAAGGGCTCTCCTGGCCAAATGGTTTAACTTTGGCAGGTCCCTGCTGTTCTGTTATGAAAGTAGACTTCGTGGGGCAGATTCTGGAAGTGATTGCGATCGCAAAGCTCTATTAGTTGCTTTGGAATCGGCTTTTGAAAAAAATTCTGTGAAAATCGCAAAAATTTTGGGTATCGAAATCGGGCAAAGTCTGCATAAAAGGGCTCTCCTGGCCAAATGGTTTAACTTTGGCAGGTCCCTGCTGTTCTGTTATTAAACTAGAATATCTTTTGCAGATTCTGGAAGTGATTGCGATCGCAAAGCTCTATTAGTTGCTTTGGAATCGACTTTTGAAAATGAGAGGGCGTAAAATTCGCCCAAAAAATTTGGCGACGATATCGAGCACATGCCTTCATAAAAGGGCTCTCCTGGCCAAATGGTTTAACTTTGGCAGGTCCCTGCTGTTCTGTTATGAAAGTAGACTTCGTGGGGCAGATTCTGGAAGTGATTGCGATCGCAGAGCTCTATTAGTTGCTTTGGAATCGGCTTTTGAAAAAAATTCTGTGAAAATCGCAAAAATTTTGGTTATCGAAATCGGGCAAAGTCTGCATAAAAGGGCTCTCCTGGCCAAATGGTTTAACTTTGGCAGGTCCCTGCTGTTCTGTTATGAAACTAGAATATCTTTTGCAGATTCTGGAAGTGATTGCGATCGCAAAGCTCTATTAGTTGCTTTGGAATCGACTTTTGAAAATGAGAGGGCGTAAAATTCGCCCAAAAAATTTGGCGACGATATCGAGCACATGCCTTCATAAAAGGGCTCTCCTGGCCAAATGGTTTAACTTTGGCAGGTCCCTGCTGTTCTGTTATGAAAGTAGACTTCGTGGGGCAGATTCTGGAAGTGATTGCGATCGCAAAGCTCTATTAGTTGCTTTGGAATCGGCTTTTGAAAAAAATTCTGTGAAAATCGCAAAAATTTTGGGTATCGAAATCGGGCAAAGTCTGCATAAAAGGGCTCTCCTGGCCAAATGGTTTAACTTTGGCAGGTCCCTGCTGTTCTGTTATGAAACTAGAATATCTTTTGCAGATTCTGGAAGTGATTGCGATCGCAAAGCTCTATTAGTTGCTTTGGAATCGACTTTTGAAAATGAGAGGGCGTAAAATTCGCCCAAAAAATTTGGCGACGATATCGAGCACATGCCTTCATAAAAGGGCTCTCCTGGCCAAATGGTTTAACTTTGGCAGGTCCCTGCTGTTCTGTTATGAAAGTAGACTTCGTGGGGCAGATTCTGGAAGTGATTGCGATCGCAAAGCTCTATTAGTTGCTTTGGAATCGGCTTTTGAAAAAAATTCTGTGAAAATCGCAAAAATTTTGGGTATCGAAATCGGGCAAAGTCTGCATAAAAGGGCTCTCCTGGCCAAATGGTTTAACTTTGGCAGGTCCCTGCTGTTCTGTTATGAAACTAGAATATCTTTTGCAGATTCTGGAAGTGATTGCGATCGCAAAGCTCTATTAGTTGCTTTGGAATCGACTTTTGAAAATGAGAGGGCGTAAAATTCGCCCAAAAAATTTGGCGACGATATCGAGCACATGCCGTCATAAAAGGGCTCTCCTGGCCAAATGGTTTAACTTTGGCAGGTCCCTGCTGTTCTGTTATGAAAGTAGACTTCGTGGGGCAGATTCTGGAAGTGATTGCGATCGCAAAGCTCTATTAGTTGCTTTGGAATCGGCTTTTGAAAAAAATTCTGTGAAAATCGCAAAAATTTTGGGTATCGAAATCGGGCAAAGTCTGCATAAAAGGGCTCTCCTGGCCAAATGGTTTAACTTTGGCAGGTCCCTGCTGTTCTGTTATGAAACTAGAATATCTTTTGCAGATTCTGGAAGTGATTGCGATCGCAAAGCTCTATTAGTTGCTTTGGAATCGACTTTTGAAAATGAGAGGGCGTAAAATTCGCCCAAAAAATTTGGCGACGATATCGAGCACATGCCTTCATAAAAGGGCTCTCCTGGCCAAATGGTTTAACTTTGGCAGGTCCCTGCTGTTCTGTTATGAAAGTAGACTTCGTGGGGCAGATTCTGGAAGTGATTGCGATCGCAGAGCTCTATTAGTTGCTTTGGAAACAGCTTTTGAAAAAAATTCTGTGAAAATCGCAAAAATTTTGGGTATCGAAATCGGGCAAAGTCTGCATAAAAGGGCTCTCCTGGCCAAATGGTTTAACTTTGGCAGGTCCCTGCTGTTCTGTTATGAAACTAGAATATCTTTTGCAGATTCTGGAAGTGATTGCGATCGCAAAGCTCTATTAGTTGCTTTGGAATCGACTTTTGAAAATGAGAGGGCGTAAAATTCGCCCAAAAAATTTGGCGACGATATCGAGCACATGCCTTCATAAAAGGGCTCTCCTGGCCAAATGGTTTAACTTTGGCAGGTCCCTGCTGTTCTGTTATGAAAGTAGACTTCGTGGGGCAGATTCTGGAAGTGATTGCGATCGCAAAGCTCTATTAGTTGCTTTGGAATCGGCTTTTGAAAAAAATTCTGTGAAAATCGCAAAAATTTTGGGTATCGAAATCGGGCAAAGTCTGCATAAAAGGGCTCTCCTGGCCAAATGGTTTAACTTTGGCAGGTCCCTGCTGTTCTGTTATGAAACTAGAATATCTTTTGCAGATTCTGGAAGTGATTGCGATCGCAAAGCTCTATTAGTTGCTTTGGAATCGACTTTTGAAAATGAGAGGGCGTAAAATTCGCTCAAAAAATTTGGCGACGATATCGAGCACATGCCTTCATAAAAGGGCTCTCCTGGCCAAATGGTTTAACTTTGGCAGGTCCCTGCTGTTCTGTTATGAAAGTAGACTTCGTGGGGCAGATTCTGGAAGTGATTGCGATCGCAGAGCTCTATTAGTTGCTTTGGAATCGGCTTTTGAAAAAAATTCTGTGAAAATCGCAAAAATTTTGGGTATCGAAATCGGGCAAAGTCTGCATAAAAGGGCTCTCCTGGCCAAATGGTTTAACTTTGGCAGGTCCCTGCTGTTCTGTTATGAAACTAGAATATCTTTTGCAGATTCTGGAAGTGATTGCGATCGCAAAGCTCTATTAGTTGCTTTGGAATCGAATTTTGAAAATGAGAGGGCGTAAAATTCGCCCAAAAAATTTGGCGACGATATCGAGCACATGCCTTCATAAAAGGGCTCTCCTGGCCAAATGGTTTAACTTTGGCAGGTCCCTGCTGTTCTGTTATGAAAGTAGACTTCGTGGGGCAGATTCTGGAAGTGATTGCGATCGCAGAGCTCTATTAGTTGCTTTGGAATCGGCTTTTGAAAAAAATTCTGTGAAAATCGCAAAAATTTTGGGTATCGAAATCGGGCAAAGTCTGCATAAAAGGGCTCTCCTGGCCAAATGGTTTAACTTTGGCAGGTCCCTGCTGTTCTGTTATGAAACTAGAATATCTTTTGCAGATTCTGGAAGTGATTGCGATCGCAAAGCTCTATTAGTTGCTTTGGAATCGACTTTTGAAAATGAGAGGGCGTAAAATTCGCCCAAAAAATTTGGCGACGATATCGAGCACATGCCTTCATAAAAGGGCTCTCCTGGCCAAATGGTTTAACTTTGGCAGGTCCCTGCTGTTCTGTTATGAAAGTAGACTTCGTGGGGCAGATTCTGGAAGTGATTGCGATCGCAAAGCTCTATTAGTTGCTTTGGAATCGGCTTTTGAAAAAAATTCTGTGAAAATCGCAAAAATTTTGGGTATCGAAATCGGGCAAAGTCTGCATAAAAGGGCTCTCCTGGCCAAATGGTTTAACTTTGGCAGGTCCCTGCTGTTCTGTTATGAAACTAGAATATCTTTTGCAGATTCTGGAAGTGATTGCGATCGCAAAGCTCTATTAGTTGCTTTGGAATCGACTTTTGAAAATGAGAGGGCGTAAAATTCGCCCAAAAAATTTGGCGACGATATCGAGCACATGCCTTCATAAAAGGGCTCTCCTGGCCAAATGGTTTAACTTTGGCAGGTCCCTGCTGTTCTGTTATGAAAGTAGACTTCGTGGGGCAGATTCTGGAAGTGATTGCGATCGCAAAGCTCTATTAGTTGCTTTGGAATCGGCTTTTGAAAAAAATTCTGTGAAAATCGCAAAAATTTTGGGTATCGAAATCGGGCAAAGTCTGCATAAAAGGGCTCTCCTGGCCAAATGGTTTAACTTTGGCAGGTCCCTGCTGTTCTGTTATGAAACTAGAATATCTTTTGCAGATTCTGGAAGTGATTGCGATCGCAAAGCTCTATTAGTTGCTTTGGAATCGACTTTTGAAAATGAGAGGGCGTAAAATTCGCCCAAAAAATTTGGCGACGATATCGAGCACATGCCTTCATAAAAGGGCTCTCCTGGCCAAATGGTTTAACTTTGGCAGGTCCCTGCTGTTCTGTTATGAAAGTAGACTTCGTGGGGCAGATTCTGGAAGTGATTGCGATCGCAAAGCTCTATTAGTTGCTTTGGAATCGGCTTTTGAAAAAAATTCTGTGAAAATCGCAAAAATTTTGGGTATCGAAATCGGGCAAAGTCTGCATAAAAGGGCTCTCCTGGCCAAATGGTTTAACTTTGGCAGGTCCCTGCTGTTCTGTTATGAAACTAGAATATCTTTTGCAGATTCTGGAAGTGATTGCGATCGCAAAGCTCTATTAGTTGCTTTGGAATCGACTTTTGAAAATGAGAGGGCGTAAAATTCGCCCAAAAAATTTGGCGACGATATCGAGCACATGCCTTCATAAAAGGGCTCTCCTGGCCAAATGGTTTAACTTTGGCAGGTCCCTGCTGTTCTGTTATGAAAGTAGACTTCGTGGGGCAGATTCTGGAAGTGATTGCGATCGCAAAGCTCTATTAGTTGCTTTGGAATCGGCTTTTGAAAAAAATTCTGTGAAAATCGCAAAAATTTTGGGTATCGAAATCGGGCAAAGTCTGCATAAAAGGGCTCTCCTGGCCAAATGGTTTAACTTTGGCAGGTCCCTGCTGTTCTGTTATGAAACTAGAATATCTTTTGCAGATTCTGGAAGTGATTGCGATCGCAAAGCTCTATTAGTTGCTTTGGAATCGACTTTTGAAAATGAGAGGGCGTAAAATTCGCCCAAAAAATTTGGCGACGATATCGAGCACATGCCTTCATAAAAGGGCTCTCCTGGCCAAATGGTTTAACTTTGGCAGGTCCCTGCTGTTCTGTTATGAAAGTAGACTTCGTGGGGCAGATTCTGGAAGTGATTGCGATCGCAAAGCTCTATTAGTTGCTTTGGAATCGGCTTTTGAAAAAAATTCTGTGAAAATCGCAAAAATTTTGGGTATCGAAATCGGGCAAAGTCTGCATAAAAGGGCTCTCCTGGCCAAATGGTTTAACTTTGGCAGGTCCCTGCTGTTCTGTTATGAAACTAGAATATCTTTTGCAGATTCTGGAAGTGATTGCGATCGCAAAGCTCTATTAGTTGCTTTGGAATCGACTTTTGAAAATGAGAGGGCGTAAAATTCGCCCAAAAAATTTGGCGACGATATCGAGCACATGCCTTCATAAAAGGGCTCTCCTGGCCAAATGGTTTAACTTTGGCAGGTCCCTGCTGTTCTGTTATGAAAGTAGACTTCGTGGGGCAGATTCTGGAAGTGATTGCGATCGCAAAGCTCTATTAGTTGCTTTGGAATCGGCTTTTGAAAAAAATTCTGTGAAAATCGCAAAAATTTTGGGTATCGAAATCGGGCAAAGTCTGCATAAAAGGGCTCTCCTGGCCAAATGGTTTCACTTTGGTAGGTCCCTGCTGTTCTGTTATGAAACTAGAATATCTTTTGCAGATTCTGGAAGTGATTGCGATCGCAAAGCTCTATTAGTTGCTTTGGAATCGACTTTTGAAAATGAGAGGGCGTAAAATTCGCCCAAAAAATTTGGCGACGATATCGAGCACATGCCTTCATAAAAGGGCTCTCCTGGCCAAATGGTTTAACTTTGGCAGGTCCCTGCTGTTCTGTTATGAAAGTAGACTTCGTGGGGCAGATTCTGGAAGTGATTGCGATCGCAAAGCTCTATTAGTTGCTTTGGAATCGGCTTTTGAAAAAAATTCTGTGAAAATCGCAAAAATTTTGGGTATCGAAATCGGGCAAAGTCTGCATAAAAGGGTTCTCTTGGCCAAATGGTTTAACTTTGGCAGGTCCCTGCTGTTCTGTTATGAAACTAGAATATCTTTTGCATATTCTGGAAGTGATTGCGATCGCAAAGCTCTATTATTTGCTTTGGAATCGACTTTTGAAAATGAGAGGGCGTAAAATTCGCCCAAAAAATTTGGCGACGATATCGAGCACAAGCCTTCATAAAAGGGCTCTCCTGGCCAAATGGTTTAACTTTGGCAGGTCCCTGCTGTTCTGTTATGAAAGTAGACTTCGTGGGGCAGATTCTGGAAGTGATTGCGATCGCAAAGCTCTATTAGTTGCTTTGGAATCGGCTTTTGAAAAAAATTCTGTGAAAATCGCAAAAATTTTGGGTATCGAAATCGGGCAAAGTCTGCATAAAAGGGCTCTCCTGGCCAAATGGTTTAACTTTGGCAGGTCCCTGCTGTTCTGTTATGAAACTAGAATATCTTTTGCAGATTCTGGAAGTGATTGCGATCGCAAAGCTCTATTAGTTGCTTTGGAATCGACTTTTGAAAATGAGAGGGCGTAAAATTCGCCCAAAAAATTTGGCGACGATATCGAGCACATGCCTTCATAAAAGGGCTCTCCTGGCCAAATGGTTTAACTTTGGCAGGTCCCTGCTGTTCTGTTATGAAAGTAGACTTCGTGGGGCAGATTCTGGAAGTGATTGCGATCGCAAAGCTCTATTAGTTGCTTTGGAATCGGCTTTTGAAAAAAATTCTGTGAAAATCGCAAAAATTTTGGGTATCGAAATCGGGCAAAGTCTGCATAAAAGGGCTCTCCTGGCCAAATGGTTTAACTTTGGCAGGTCCCTGCTGTTCTGTTATGAAACTAGAATATCTTTTGCAGATTCTGGAAGTGATTGCGATCGCAAAGCTCTATTAGTTGCTTTGGAATCGACTTTTGAAAATGAGAGGGCGTAAAATTCGCCCAAAAAATTTGGCGACGATATCGAGCACATGCCTTCATAAAAGGGCTCTCCTGGCCAAATGGTTTAACTTTGGCAGGTCCCTGCTGTTCTGTTATGAAAGTAGACTTCGTGGGGCAGATTCTGGAAGTGATTGCGATCGCAAAGCTCTATTAGTTGCTTTGGAATCGGCTTTTGAAAAAAATTCTGTGAAAATCGCAAAAATTTTGGGTATCGAAATCGGGCAAAGTCTGCATAAAAGGGCTCTCCTGGCCAAATGGTTTAACTTTGGCAGGTCCCTGCTGTTCTGTTATGAAACTAGAATATCTTTTGCAGATTCTGGAAGTGATTGCGATCGCAAAGCTCTATTAGTTGCTTTGGAATCGACTTTTGAAAATGAGAGGGCGTAAAATTCGCCCAAAAAATTTGGCGACGATATCGAGCACATGCCTTCATAAAAGGGCTCTCCTGGCCAAATGGTTTAACTTTGGCAGGTCCCTGCTGTTCTGTTATGAAAGTAGACTTCGTGGGGCAGATTCTGGAAGTGATTGCGATCGCAAAGCTCTATTAGTTGCTTTGGAATCGGCTTTTGAAAAAAATTCTGTGAAAATCGCAAAAATTTTGGGTATCGAAATCGGGCAAAGTCTGCATAAAAGGGCTCTCCTGGCCAAATGGTTTAACTTTGGCAGGTCCCTGCTGTTCTGTTATGAAACTAGAATATCTTTTGCAGATTCTGGAAGTGATTGCGATCGCAAAGCTCTATTAGTTGCTTTGGAATCGACTTTTGAAAATGAGAGGGCGTAAAATTCGCCCAAAAAATTTGGCGACGATATCGAGCACATGCCTTCATAAAAGGGCTCTCCTGGCCAAATGGTTTAACTTTGGCAGGTCCCTGCTGTTCTGTTATGAAAGTAGACTTCGTGGGGCAGATTCTGGAAGTGATTGCGATCGCAAAGCTCTATTAGTTGCTTTGGAATCGGCTTTTGAAAAAAATTCTGTGAAAATCGCAAAAATTTTGGGTATCGAAATCGGGCAAAGTCTGCATAAAAGGGCTCTCCTGGCCAAATGGTTTCACTTTGGTAGGTCCCTGCTGTTCTGTTATGAAACTAGAATATCTTTTGCAGATTCTGGAAGTGATTGCGATCGCAAAGCTCTATTAGTTGCTTTGGAATCGACTTTTGAAAATGAGAGGGCGTAAAATTCGCCCAAAAAATTTGGCGACGATATCGAGCACATGCCTTCATAAAAGGGCTCTCCTGGCCAAATGGTTTAACTTTGGCAGGTCCCTGCTGTTCTGTTATGAAAGTAGACTTCGTGGGGCAGATTCTGGAAGTGATTGCGATCGCAAAGCTCTATTAGTTGCTTTGGAATCGGCTTTTGAAAAAAATTCTGTGAAAATCGCAAAAATTTTGGGTATCGAAATCGGGCAAAGTCTGCATAAAAGGGTTCTCTTGGCCAAATGGTTTAACTTTGGCAGGTCCCTGCTGTTCTGTTATGAAACTAGAATATCTTTTGCATATTCTGGAAGTGATTGCGATCGCAAAGCTCTATTATTTGCTTTGGAATCGACTTTTGAAAATGAGAGGGCGTAAAATTCGCCCAAAAAATTTGGCGACGATATCGAGCACAAGCCTTCATAAAAGGGCTCTCCTGGCCAAATGGTTTAACTTTGGCAGGTCCCTGCTGTTCTGTTATGAAAGTAGACTTCGTGGGGCAGATTCTGGAAGTGATTGCGATCGCAAAGCTCTATTAGTTGCTTTGGAATCGGCTTTTGAAAAAAATTCTGTGAAAATCGCAAAAATTTTGGGTATCGAAATCGGGCAAAGTCTGCATAAAAGGGCTCTCCTGGCCAAATGGTTTAACTTTGGCAGGTCCCTGCTGTTCTGTTATGAAACTAGAATATCTTTTGCAGATTCTGGAAGTGATTGCGATCGCAAAGCTCTATTAGTTGCTTTGGAATCGACTTTTGAAAATGAGAGGGCGTAAAATTCGCCCAAAAAATTTGGCGACGATATCGAGCACATGCCTTCATAAAAGGGCTCTCCTGGCCAAATGGTTTAACTTTGGCAGGTCCCTGCTGTTCTGTTATGAAAGTAGACTTCGTGGGGCAGATTCTGGAAGTGATTGCGATCGCAGAGCTCTATTAGTTGCTTTGGAATCGGCTTTTGAAAAAAATTCTGTGAAAATCGCAAAAATTTTGGGTATCGAAATCGGGCAAAGTCTGCATAAAAGGGCTCTCCTGGCCAAATGGTTTAACTTTGGCAGGTCCCTGCTGTTCTGTTATGAAACTAGAATATCTTTTGCAGATTCTGGAAGTGATTGCGATCGCAAAGCTCTATTAGTTGCTTTGGAATCGACTTTTGAAAATGAGAGGGCGTAAAATTCGCCCAAAAAATTTGGCGACGATATCGAGCACATGCCTTCATAAAAGGGCTCTCCTGGCCAAATGGTTTAACTTTGGCAGGTCCCTGCTGTTCTGTTATGAAAGTAGACTTCGTGGGGCAGATTCTGGAAGTGATTGCGATCGCAAAGCTCTATTAGTTGCTTTGGAATCGGCTTTTGAAAAAAATTCTGTGAAAATCGCAAAAATTTTGGTTATCGAAATCGGGCAAAGTCTGCATAAAAGGGCTCTCCTGGCCAAATGGTTTAACTTTGGCAGGTCCCTGCTGTTCTGTTATGAAACTAGAATATCTTTTGCAGATTCTGGAAGTGATTGCGATCGCAAAGCTCTATTAGTTGCTTTGGAATCGACTTTTGAAAATGAGAGGGCGTAAAATTCGCCCAAAAAATTTGGCGACGATATCGAGCACATGCCTTCATAAAAGGGCTCTCCTGGCCAAATGGTTTAACTTTGGCAGGTCCCTGCTGTTCTGTTATGAAAGTAGACTTCGTGGGGCAGATTCTGGAAGTGATTGCGATCGCAAAGCTCTATTAGTTGCTTTGGAATCGGCTTTTGAAAAAAATTCTGTGAAAATCGCAAAAATTTTGGGTATCGAAATCGGGCAAAGTCTGCATAAAAGGGCTCTCCTGGCCAAATGGTTTAACTTTGGCAGGTCCCTGCTGTTCTGTTATGAAACTAGAATATCTTTTGCAGATTCTGGAAGTGATTGCGATCGCAAAGCTCTATTAGTTGCTTTGGAATCGACTTTTGAAAATGAGAGGGCGTAAAATTCGCCCAAAAAATTTGGCGACGATATCGAGCACATGCCTTCATAAAAGGGCTCTCCTGGCCAAATGGTTTAACTTTGGCAGGTCCCTGCTGTTCTGTTATGAAAGTAGACTTCGTGGGGCAGATTCTGGAAGTGATTGCGATCGCAAAGCTCTATTAGTTGCTTTGGAATCGGCTTTTGAAAAAAATTCTGTGAAAATCGCAAAAATTTTGGGTATCGAAATCGGGCAAAGTCTGCATAAAAGGGCTCTCCTGGCCAAATGGTTTAACTTTGGCAGGTCCCTGCTGTTCTGTTATGAAACTAGAATATCTTTTGCAGATTCTGGAAGTGATTGCGATCGCAAAGCTCTATTAGTTGCTTTGGAATCGACTTTTGAAAATGAGAGGGCGTAAAATTCGCCCAAAAAATTTGGCGACGATATCGAGCACATGCCGTCCTAAAAGGGCTCTCCTGGCCAAATGGTTTAACTTTGGCAGGTCCCTGCTGTTCTGTTATGAAAGTAGACTTCGTGGGGCAGATTCTGGAAGTGATTGCGATCGCAAAGCTCTATTAGTTGCTTTGGAATCGGCTTTTGAAAAAAATTCTGTGAAAATCGCAAAAATTTTGGGTATCGAAATCGGGCAAAGTCTGCATAAAAGGGCTCTCCTGGCCAAATGGTTTAACTTTGGCAGGTCCCTGCTGTTCTGTTATGAAACTAGAATATCTTTTGCAGATTCTGGAAGTGATTGCGATCGCAAAGCTCTATTAGTTGCTTTGGAATCGACTTTTGAAAATGAGAGGGCGTAAAATTCGCCCAAAAAATTTGGCGACGATATCGAGCACATGCCTTCATAAAAGGGCTCTCCTGGCCAAATGGTTTAACTTTGGCAGGTCCCTGCTGTTCTGTTATGAAAGTAGACTTCGTGGGGCAGATTCTGGAAGTGATTGCGATCGCAGAGCTCTATTAGTTGCTTTGGAAACAGCTTTTGAAAAAAATTCTGTGAAAATCGCAAAAATTTTGGGTATCGAAATCGGGCAAAGTCTGCATAAAAGGGCTCTCCTGGCCAAATGGTTTAACTTTGGCAGGTCCCTGCTGTTCTGTTATGAAACTAGAATATCTTTTGCAGATTCTGGAAGTGATTGCGATCGCAAAGCTCTATTAGTTGCTTTGGAATCGACTTTTGAAAATGAGAGGGCGTAAAATTCGCCCAAAAAATTTGGCGACGATATCGAGCACATGCCTTCATAAAAGGGCTCTCCTGGCCAAATGGTTTAACTTTGGCAGGTCCCTGCTGTTCTGTTATGAAAGTAGACTTCGTGGGGCAGATTCTGGAAGTGATTGCGATCGCAAAGCTCTATTAGTTGCTTTGGAATCGGCTTTTGAAAAAAATTCTGTGAAAATCGCAAAAATTTTGGGTATCGAAATCGGGCAAAGTCTGCATAAAAGGGCTCTCCTGGCCAAATGGTTTAACTTTGGCAGGTCCCTGCTGTTCTGTTATGAAACTAGAATATCTTTTGCAGATTCTGGAAGTGATTGCGATCGCAAAGCTCTATTAGTTGCTTTGGAATCGACTTTTGAAAATGAGAGGGCGTAAAATTCGCTCAAAAAATTTGGCGACGATATCGAGCACATGCCTTCATAAAAGGGCTCTCCTGGCCAAATGGTTTAACTTTGGCAGGTCCCTGCTGTTCTGTTATGAAAGTAGACTTCGTGGGGCAGATTCTGGAAGTGATTGCGATCGCAGAGCTCTATTAGTTGCTTTGGAATCGGCTTTTGAAAAAAATTCTGTGAAAATCGCAAAAATTTTGGGTATCGAAATCGGGCAAAGTCTGCATAAAAGGGCTCTCCTGGCCAAATGGTTTAACTTTGGCAGGTCCCTGCTGTTCTGTTATGAAACTAGAATATCTTTTGCAGATTCTGGAAGTGATTGCGATCGCAAAGCTCTATTAGTTGCTTTGGAATCGAATTTTGAAAATGAGAGGGCGTAAAATTCGCCCAAAAAATTTGGCGACGATATCGAGCACATGCCTTCATAAAAGGGCTCTCCTGGCCAAATGGTTTAACTTTGGCAGGTCCCTGCTGTTCTGTTATGAAAGTAGACTTCGTGGGGCAGATTCTGGAAGTGATTGCGATCGCAGAGCTCTATTAGTTGCTTTGGAATCGGCTTTTGAAAAAAATTCTGTGAAAATCGCAAAAATTTTGGGTATCGAAATCGGGCAAAGTCTGCATAAAAGGGCTCTCCTGGCCAAATGGTTTAACTTTGGCAGGTCCCTGCTGTTCTGTTATGAAACTAGAATATCTTTTGCAGATTCTGGAAGTGATTGCGATCGCAAAGCTCTATTAGTTGCTTTGGAATCGACTTTTGAAAATGAGAGGGCGTAAAATTCGCCCAAAAAATTTGGCGACGATATCGAGCACATGCCTTCATAAAAGGGCTCTCCTGGCCAAATGGTTTAACTTTGGCAGGTCCCTGCTGTTCTGTTATGAAAGTAGACTTCGTGGGGCAGATTCTGGAAGTGATTGCGATCGCAAAGCTCTATTAGTTGCTTTGGAATCGGCTTTTGAAAAAAATTCTGTGAAAATCGCAAAAATTTTGGGTATCGAAATCGGGCAAAGTCTGCATAAAAGGGCTCTCCTGGCCAAATGGTTTAACTTTGGCAGGTCCCTGCTGTTCTGTTATGAAACTAGAATATCTTTTGCAGATTCTGGAAGTGATTGCGATCGCAAAGCTCTATTAGTTGCTTTGGAATCGACTTTTGAAAATGAGAGGGCGTAAAATTCGCCCAAAAAATTTGGCGACGATATCGAGCACATGCCTTCATAAAAGGGCTCTCCTGGCCAAATGGTTTAACTTTGGCAGGTCCCTGCTGTTCTGTTATGAAAGTAGACTTCGTGGGGCAGATTCTGGAAGTGATTGCGATCGCAAAGCTCTATTAGTTGCTTTGGAATCGGCTTTTGAAAAAAATTCTGTGAAAATCGCAAAAATTTTGGGTATCGAAATCGGGCAAAGTCTGCATAAAAGGGCTCTCCTGGCCAAATGGTTTAACTTTGGCAGGTCCCTGCTGTTCTGTTATGAAACTAGAATATCTTTTGCAGATTCTGGAAGTGATTGCGATCGCAAAGCTCTATTAGTTGCTTTGGAATCGACTTTTGAAAATGAGAGGGCGTAAAATTCGCCCAAAAAATTTGGCGACGATATCGAGCACATGCCTTCATAAAAGGGCTCTCCTGGCCAAATGGTTTAACTTTGGCAGGTCCCTGCTGTTCTGTTATGAAAGTAGACTTCGTGGGGCAGATTCTGGAAGTGATTGCGATCGCAAAGCTCTATTAGTTGCTTTGGAATCGGCTTTTGAAAAAAATTCTGTGAAAATCGCAAAAATTTTGGGTATCGAAATCGGGCAAAGTCTGCATAAAAGGGCTCTCCTGGCCAAATGGTTTAACTTTGGCAGGTCCCTGCTGTTCTGTTATGAAACTAGAATATCTTTTGCAGATTCTGGAAGTGATTGCGATCGCAAAGCTCTATTAGTTGCTTTGGAATCGACTTTTGAAAATGAGAGGGCGTAAAATTCGCCCAAAAAATTTGGCGACGATATCGAGCACATGCCTTCATAAAAGGGCTCTCCTGGCCAAATGGTTTAACTTTGGCAGGTCCCTGCTGTTCTGTTATGAAAGTAGACTTCGTGGGGCAGATTCTGGAAGTGATTGCGATCGCAAAGCTCTATTAGTTGCTTTGGAATCGGCTTTTGAAAAAAATTCTGTGAAAATCGCAAAAATTTTGGGTATCGAAATCGGGCAAAGTCTGCATAAAAGGGCTCTCCTGGCCAAATGGTTTCACTTTGGTAGGTCCCTGCTGTTCTGTTATGAAACTAGAATATCTTTTGCAGATTCTGGAAGTGATTGCGATCGCAAAGCTCTATTAGTTGCTTTGGAATCGACTTTTGAAAATGAGAGGGCGTAAAATTCGCCCAAAAAATTTGGCGACGATATCGAGCACATGCCTTCATAAAAGGGCTCTCCTGGCCAAATGGTTTAACTTTGGCAGGTCCCTGCTGTTCTGTTATGAAAGTAGACTTCGTGGGGCAGATTCTGGAAGTGATTGCGATCGCAAAGCTCTATTAGTTGCTTTGGAATCGGCTTTTGAAAAAAATTCTGTGAAAATCGCAAAAATTTTGGGTATCGAAATCGGGCAAAGTCTGCATAAAAGGGTTCTCTTGGCCAAATGGTTTAACTTTGGCAGGTCCCTGCTGTTCTGTTATGAAACTAGAATATCTTTTGCATATTCTGGAAGTGATTGCGATCGCAAAGCTCTATTATTTGCTTTGGAATCGACTTTTGAAAATGAGAGGGCGTAAAATTCGCCCAAAAAATTTGGCGACGATATCGAGCACAAGCCTTCATAAAAGGGCTCTCCTGGCCAAATGGTTTAACTTTGGCAGGTCCCTGCTGTTCTGTTATGAAAGTAGACTTCGTGGGGCAGATTCTGGAAGTGATTGCGATCGCAAAGCTCTATTAGTTGCTTTGGAATCGGCTTTTGAAAAAAATTCTGTGAAAATCGCAAAAATTTTGGGTATCGAAATCGGGCAAAGTCTGCATAAAAGGGCTCTCCTGGCCAAATGGTTTAACTTTGGCAGGTCCCTGCTGTTCTGTTATGAAACTAGAATATCTTTTGCAGATTCTGGAAGTGATTGCGATCGCAAAGCTCTATTAGTTGCTTTGGAATCGACTTTTGAAAATGAGAGGGCGTAAAATTCGCCCAAAAAATTTGGCGACGATATCGAGCACATGCCTTCATAAAAGGGCTCTCCTGGCCAAATGGTTTAACTTTGGCAGGTCCCTGCTGTTCTGTTATGAAAGTAGACTTCGTGGGGCAGATTCTGGAAGTGATTGCGATCGCAAAGCTCTATTAGTTGCTTTGGAATCGGCTTTTGAAAAAAATTCTGTGAAAATCGCAAAAATTTTGGGTATCGAAATCGGGCAAAGTCTGCATAAAAGGGCTCTCCTGGCCAAATGGTTTCACTTTGGTAGGTCCCTGCTGTTCTGTTATGAAACTAGAATATCTTTTGCAGATTCTGGAAGTGATTGCGATCGCAAAGCTCTATTAGTTGCTTTGGAATCGACTTTTGAAAATGAGAGGGCGTAAAATTCGCCCAAAAAATTTGGCGACGATATCGAGCACATGCCTTCATAAAAGGGCTCTCCTGGCCAAATGGTTTAACTTTGGCAGGTCCCTGCTGTTCTGTTATGAAAGTAGACTTCGTGGGGCAGATTCTGGAAGTGATTGCGATCGCAAAGCTCTATTAGTTGCTTTGGAATCGGCTTTTGAAAAAAATTCTGTGAAAATCGCAAAAATTTTGGGTATCGAAATCGGGCAAAGTCTGCATAAAAGGGTTCTCTTGGCCAAATGGTTTAACTTTGGCAGGTCCCTGCTGTTCTGTTATGAAACTAGAATATCTTTTGCATATTCTGGAAGTGATTGCGATCGCAAAGCTCTATTATTTGCTTTGGAATCGACTTTTGAAAATGAGAGGGCGTAAAATTCGCCCAAAAAATTTGGCGACGATATCGAGCACAAGCCTTCATAAAAGGGCTCTCCTGGCCAAATGGTTTAACTTTGGCAGGTCCCTGCTGTTCTGTTATGAAAGTAGACTTCGTGGGGCAGATTCTGGAAGTGATTGCGATCGCAGAGCTCTATTAGTTGCTTTGGAATCGGCTTTTGAAAAAAATTCTGTGAAAATCGCAAAAATTTTGGGTATCGAAATCGGGCAAAGTCTGCATAAAAGGGCTCTCCTGGCCAAATGGTTTAACTTTGGCAGGTCCCTGCTGTTCTGTTATGAAACTAGAATATCTTTTGCAGATTCTGGAAGTGATTGCGATCGCAAAGCTCTATTAGTTGCTTTGGAATCGACTTTTGAAAATGAGAGGGCGTAAAATTCGCCCAAAAAATTTGGCGACGATATCGAGCACATGCCTTCATAAAAGGGCTCTCCTGGCCAAATGGTTTAACTTTGGCAGGTCCCTGCTGTTCTGTTATGAAAGTAGACTTCGTGGGGCAGATTCTGGAAGTGATTGCGATCGCAAAGCTCTATTAGTTGCTTTGGAATCGGCTTTTGAAAAAAATTCTGTGAAAATCGCAAAAATTTTGGGTATCGAAATCGGGCAAAGTCTGCATAAAAGGGCTCTCCTGGCCAAATGGTTTAACTTTGGCAGGTCCCTGCTGTTCTGTTATGAAACTAGAATATCTTTTGCAGATTCTGGAAGTGATTGCGATAGCAAAGCTCTATTAGTTGCTTTGGAATCGACTTTTGAAAATGAGAGGGCGTAAAATTCGCCCAAAAAATTTGGCGACGATATCGAGCACATGCCTTCATAAAAGGGCTCTCCTGGCCAAATGGTTTAACTTTGGCAGGTCCCTGCTGTTCTGCTATGAAAGTAGACTTCGTGGGGCAGATTCTGGAAGTGATTGCGATCGCAGAGCTCTATTAGTTGCTTTGGAATCGGCTTTTGAAAAAAATTCTGTGAAAATCGCAAAAATTTTGGGTATCGAAATCGGGCAAAGTCTGCATAAAAGGGCTCTCCTGGCCAAATGGTGTAACTTTGGCAGGTCCCTGCTGTTCTGTTATGAAACTAGAATATCTTTTGCAGATTCTGGAAGTGATTGCGATCGCAAAGCTCTATTAGTTGCTTTGGAATCGACTTTTGAAAATGAGAGGGCGTAAAATTCGCCCAAAAAATTTGGCGACGATATCGAGCACATGCCTTCATAAAAGGGCTCTCCTGGCCAAATGGTTTAACTTTGGCAGGTCCCTGCTGTTCTGTTATGAAAGTAGACTTCGTGGGGCAGATTCTGGAAGTGATTGCGATCGCAAAGCTCTATTAGTTGCTTTGGAATCGGCTTTTGAAAAAAATTCTGTGAAAATCGCAAAAATTTTGGGTATCGAAATCGGGCAAAGTCTGCATAAAAGGGCTCTCCTGGCCAAATGGTTTAACTTTGGCAGGTCCCTGCTGTTCTGTTATGAAACTAGAATATCTTTTGCAGATTCTGGAAGTGATTGCGATCGCAAAGCTCTATTAGTTGCTTTGGAATCGACTTTTGAAAATGAGAGGGCGTAAAATTCGCCCAAAAAATTTGGCGACGATATCGAGCACATGCCTTCATAAAAGGGCTCTCCTGGCCAAATGGTTTAACTTTGGCAGGTCCCTGCTGTTCTGTTATGAAAGTAGACTTCGTGGGGCAGATTCTGGAAGTGATTGCGATCGCAAAGCTCTATTAGTTGCTTTGGAATCGGCTTTTGAAAAAAATTCTGTGAAAATCGCAAAAATTTTGGGTATCGAAATCGGGCAAAGTCTGCATAAAAGGGCTCTCCTGGCCAAATGGTTTAACTTTGGCAGGTCCCTGCTGTTCTGTTATGAAACTAGAATATCTTTTGCAGATTCTGGAAGTGATTGCGATCGCAAAGCTCTATTAGTTGCTTTGGAATCGACTTTTGAAAATGAGAGGGCGTAAAATTCGCCCAAAAAATTTGGCGACGATATCGAGCACATGCCTTCATAAAAGGGCTCTCCTGGCCAAATGGTTTAACTTTGGCAGGTCCCTGCTGTTCTGTTATGAAAGTAGACTTCGTGGGGCAGATTCTGGAAGTGATTGCGATCGCAGAGCTCTATTAGTTGCTTTGGAATCGGCTTTTGAAAAAAATTCTGTGAAAATCGCAAAAATTTTGGGTATCGAAATCGGGCAAAGTCTGCATAAAAGGGCTCTCCTGGCCAAATGGTTTAACTTTGGCAGGTCCCTGCTGTTCTGTTATGAAACTAGAATATCTTTTGCAGATTCTGGAAGTGATTGCGATCGCAAAGCTCTATTAGTTGCTTTGGAATCGACTTTTGAAAATGAGAGGGCGTAAAATTCGCCCAAAAAATTTGGCGACGATATCGGGCACATGCCTTCATAAAAGGGCTCTCCTGGCCAAATGGTTTAACTTTGGCAGGTCCCTGCTGTTCTGTTATGAAAGTAGACTTCGTGGGGCAGATTCTGGAAGTGATTGCGATCGCAGAGCTCTATTAGTTGCTTTGGAATCGGCTTTTGAAAAAAATTCTGTGAAAATCGCAAAAATTTTGGGTATCGAAATCGGGCAAAGTCTGCATAAAAGGGCTCTCCTGGCCAAATGGTTTAACTTTGGCAGGTCCCTGCTGTTCTGTTATGAAACTAGAATATCTTTTGCAGATTCTGGAAGTGATTGCGATCGCAAAGCTCTATTAGTTGCTTTGGAATCGACTTTTGAAAATGAGAGGGCGTAAAATTCGCCCAAAAAATTTGGCGACGATATCGAGCACATGCCTTCATAAAAGGGCTCTCCTGGCCAAATGGTTTAACTTTGGCAGGTCCCTGCTGTTCTGTTATGAAAGTAGACTTCGTGGGGCAGATTCTGGAAGTGATTGCGATCGCAAAGCTCTATTAGTTGCTTTGGAATCGGCTTTTGAAAAAAATTCTGTGAAAATCGCAAAAATTTTGGGTATCGAAATCGGGCAAAGTCTGCATAAAAGGGCTCTCCTGGCCAAATGGTTTAACTTTGGCAGGTCCCTGCTGTTCTGTTATGAAACTAGAATATCTTTTGCAGATTCTGGAAGTGATTGCGATAGCAAAGCTCTATTAGTTGCTTTGGAATCGACTTTTGAAAATGAGAGGGCGTAAAATTCGCCCAAAAAATTTGGCGACGATATCGAGCACATGCCTTCATAAAAGGGCTCTCCTGGCCAAATGGTTTAACTTTGGCAGGTCCCTGCTGTTCTGCTATGAAAGTAGACTTCGTGGGGCAGATTCTGGAAGTGATTGCGATCGCAGAGCTCTATTAGTTGCTTTGGAATCGGCTTTTGAAAAAAATTCTGTGAAAATCGCAAAAATTTTGGGTATCGAAATCGGGCAAAGTCTGCATAAAAGGGCTCTCCTGGCCAAATGGTGTAACTTTGGCAGGTCCCTCCTGTTCTGTTATGAAACTAGAATATCTTTTGCAGATTCTGGAAGTGATTGCGATCGCAAAGCTCTATTAGTTGCTTTGGAATCGACTTTTGAAAATGAGAGGGCGTAAAATTCGCCCAAAAAATTTGGCGACGATATCGAGCACATGCCTTCATAAAAGGGCTCTCCTGGCCAAATGGTTTAACTTTGGCAGGTCCCTGCTGTTCTGTTATGAAAGTAGACTTCGTGGGGCAGATTCTGGAAGTGATTGCGATCGCAAAGCTCTATTAGTTGCTTTGGAATCGGCTTTTGAAAAAAATTCTGTGAAAATCGCAAAAATTTTGGGTATCGAAATCGGGCAAAGTCTGCATAAAAGGGCTCTCCTGGCCAAATGGTTTAACTTTGGCAGGTCCCTGCTGTTCTGTTATGAAACTAGAATATCTTTTGCAGATTCTGGAAGTGATTGCGATCGCAAAGCTCTATTAGTTGCTTTGGAATCGACTTTTGAAAATGAGAGGGCGTAAAATTCGCCCAAAAAATTTGGCGACGATATCGAGCACATGCCTTCATAAAAGGGCTCTCCTGGCCAAATGGTTTAACTTTGGCAGGTCCCTGCTGTTCTGTTATGAAAGTAGACTTCGTGGGGCAGATTCTGGAAGTGATTGCGATCGCAGAGCTCTATTAGTTGCTTTGGAATCGGCTTTTGAAAAAAATTCTGTGAAAATCGCAAAAATTTTGGGTATCGAAATCGGGCAAAGTCTGCATAAAAGGGCTCTCCTGGCCAAATGGTTTAACTTTGGCAGGTCCCTGCTGTTCTGTTATGAAACTAGAATATCTTTTGCAGATTCTGGAAGTGATTGCGATCGCAAAGCTCTATTAGTTGCTTTGGAATCGACTTTTGAAAATGAGAGGGCATAAAATTCGCCCAAAAAATTTGGCGACGATATCGAGCACATGCCTTCATAAAAGGGCTCTCCTGGCCAAATGGTTTAACTTTGGCAGGTCCCTGCTGTTCTGTTATGAAAGTAGACTTCGTGGGGCAGATTCTGGAAGTGATTGCGATCGCAAAGCTCTATTAGTTGCTTTGGAATCGGCTTTTGAAAAAAATTCTGTGAAAATCGCAAAAATTTTGGGTATCGAAATCGGGCAAAGTCTGCATAAAAGGGCTCTCCTGGCCAAATGGTTTATCTTTGGCAGGTCCCTGCTGTTCTGTTATGAAACTAGAATATCTTTTGCAGATTCTGGAAGTGATTGCGATCGCAAAGCTCTATTAGTTGCTTTGGAATCGACTTTTGAAAATGAGAGGGCGTAAAATTCGCCCAAAAAATTTGGCGACGATATCGAGCACATGCCTTCATAAAAGGGCTCTCCTGGCCAAATGGTTTAACTTTGGCAGGTCCCTGCTGTTCTGTTATGAAAGTAGACTTCGTGGGGCAGATTCTGGAAGTGATTGCGATCGCAAAGCTCTATTAGTTGCTTTGGAATCGGCTTTTGAAAAAAATTCTGTGAAAATCGCAAAAATTTTGGGTATCGAAATCGGGCAAAGTCTGCATAAAAGGGCTCTCCTGGCCAAATGGTTTAACTTTGGCAGGTCCCTGCTGTTCTGTTATGAAACTAGAATATCTTTTGCAGATTCTGGAAGTGATTGCGATCGCAAAGCTCTATTAGTTGCTTTGAAATCGACTTTTGAAAATGAGAGGGCGTAAAATTCGCCCAAAAAATTTGGCGACGATATCGAGCACATGCCTTCATAAAAGGGCTCTCCTGGCCAAATGGTTTAACTTTGGCAGGTCCCTGCTGTTCTGTTATGAAAGTAGACTTCGTGGGGCAGATTCTGGAAGTGATTGCGATCGCAAAGCTCTATTAGTTGCTTTGGAATCGGCTTTTGAAAAAAATTCTGTGAAAATCGCAAAAATTTTGGGTATCGAAATCGGGCAAAGTCTGCATAAAAGGGCTCTCCTGGCCAAATGGTTTAACTTTGGCAGGTCCCTGCTGTTCTGTTATGAAAGTAGACTTCGTGGGGCAGATTCTGGAAGTGATTGCGATCGCAAAGCTCTATTAGTTGCTTTGGAATCGGCTTTTGAAAAAAATTCTGTGAAAATCGCAAAAATTTTGGGTATCGAAATCGGGCAAAGTCTGCATAAAAGGGCTCTCCTGGCCAAATGGTTTAACTTTGGCAGGTCCCTGCTGTTCTGTTATGAAACTAGAATATCTTTTGCAGATTCTGGATGTGATTGCGATCGCAAAGCTCTATTAGTTGCTTTGGAATCGACTTTTGAAAATGAGAGGGCGTAAAATTCGCCCAAAAAATTTGGCGACGATATCGAGCACATGCCTTCATAAAAGGGCTCTCCTGGCCAAATGGTTTAACTTTGGCAGGTCCCTGCTGTTCTGTTATGAAAGTAGACTTCGTGGGGCAGATTCTGGAAGTGATTGCGATCGCAAAGCTCTATTAGTTGCTTTGGAATCGGCTTTTGAAAAAAATTCTGTGAAAATCGCAAAAATTTTGGGTATCGAAATCGGGCAAAGTCTGCATAAAAGGGCTCTCCTGGCCAAATGGTTTAACTTTGGCAGGTCCCTGCTGTTCTGTTATGAAACTAGAATATCTTTTGCAGATTCTGGAAGTGATTGCGATCGCAAAGCTCTATTAGTTGCTTTGGAATCGACTTTTGAAAATGAGAGGGCGTAAAATTCGTCCAAAAAATTTGGCGACGATATCGAGCACATGCCTTCATAAAAGGGCTCTCCTGGCCAAATGGTTTAACTTTGGCAGGTCCCTGCTGTTCTGTTATGAAAGTAGACTTCGTGGGGCAGATTCTGGAAGTGATTGCGATCGCAAAGCTCTATTAGTTGCTTTGGAATCGGCTTTTGAAAAAAATTCTGTGAAAATCGCAAAAATTTTGGGTATCGAAATCGGGCAAAGTCTGCATAAAAGGGCTCTCCTGGCCAAATGGTTTAACTTTGGCAGGTCCCTGCTGTTCTGTTATGAAACTAGAATATCTTTTGCAGATTCTGGAAGTGATTGCGATCGCAAAGCTCTATTAGTTGCTTTGGAATCGACTTTTGAAAATGAGAGGGCGTAAAATTCGTCCAAAAAATTTGGCGACGATATCGAGCACATGCCTTCATAAAAGGGCTCTCCTGGCCAAATGGTTTAACTTTGGCAGGTCCCTGCTGTTCTGTTATGAAAGTAGACTTCGTGGGGCAGATTCTGGAAGTGATTGCGATCGCAAAGCTCTATTAGTTGCTTTGGAATCGGCTTTTGAAAAAAATTCTGTGAAAATCGCAAAAATTTTGGGTATCGAAATCGGGCAAAGTCTGCATAAAAGGGCTCTCCTGGCCAAATGGTTTAACTTTGGCAGGTCCCTGCTGTTCTGTTATGAAACTAGAATATCTTTTGCAGATTCTGGAAGTGATTGCGATCGCAAAGCTCTATTAGTTGCTTTGGAATCGACTTTTGAAAATGAGAGGGCGTAAAATTCGCCCAAAAAATTTGGCGACGATATCGAGCACATGCTTTCATAAAAGGGCTCTCCTGGCCAAATGGTTTAACTTTGGCAGGTCCCTGCTGTTCTGTTATGAAAGTAGACTTCGTGGGGCAGATTCTGGAAGTGATTGCGATCGCAGAGCTCTATTAGTTGCTTTGGAATCGGCTTTTGAAAAAAATTCTGTGAAAATCGCAAAAATTTTGGGTATCGAAATCGGGCAAAGTCTGCATAAAAGGGCTCTCCTGGCCAAATGGTTTAACTTTGGCAGGTCCCTGCTGTTCTGTTATGAAACTAGAATATCTTTTGCAGATTCTGGAAGTGATTGCGATCGCAAAGCTCTATTAGTTGCTTTGGAATCGACTTTTGAAAATGAGAGGGCGTAAAATTCGCCCAAAAAATTTGGCGACGATATCGAGCACATGCCTTCATAAAAGGGCTCTCCTGGCCAAATGGTTTAACTTTGGCAGGTCCCTGCTGTTCTGTTATGAAAGTAGACTTCGTGGGGCAGATTCTGGAAGTGATTGCGATCGCAAAGCTCTATTAGTTGCTTTGGAATCGGCTTTTGAAAAAAATTCTGTGAAAATCGCAAAAATTTTGGGTATCGAAATCGGGCAAAGTCTGCATAAAAGGGCTCTCCTGGCCAAATGGTTTAACTTTGGCAGGTCCCTGCTGTTCTGTTATGAAACTAGAATATCTTTTGCAGATTCTGGATGTGATTGCGATCGCAAAGCTCTATTAGTTGCTTTGGAATCGACTTTTGAAAATGAGAGGGCGTAAAATTCGCCCAAAAAATTTGGCGACGATATCGAGCACATGCCTTCATAAAAGGGCTCTCCTGGCCAAATGGTTTAACTTTGGCAGGTCCCTGCTGTTCTGTTATGAAAGTAGACTTCGTGGGGCAGATTCTGGAAGTGATTGCGATCGCAAAGCTCTATTAGTTGCTTTGGAATCGGCTTTTGAAAAAAATTCTGTGAAAATCGCAAAAATTTTGGGTATCGAAATCGGGCAAAGTCTGCATAACAGGGCTCTCCTGGCCAAATGGTTTAACTTTGGCAGGTCCCTGCTGTTCTGTTATGAAACTAGAATATCTTTTGCAGATTCTGGAAGTGATTGCGATCGCAAAGCTCTATTAGTTGCTTTGGAATCGACTTTTGAAAATGAGAGGGCGTAAAATTCGTCCAAAAAATTTGGCGACGATATCGAGCACATGCCTTCATAAAAGGGCTCTCCTGGCCAAATGGTTTAACTTTGGCAGGTCCCTGCTGTTCTGTTATGAAAGTAGACTTCGTGGGGCAGATTCTGGAAGTGATTGCGATCGCAAAGCTCTATTAGTTGCTTTGGAATCGGCTTTTGAAAAAAATTCTGTGAAAATCGCAAAAATTTTGGGTATCGAAATCGGGCAAAGTCTGCATAAAAGGGCTCTCCTGGCCAAATGGTTTAACTTTGGCAGGTCCCTGCTGTTCTGTTATGAAACTAGGATATCTTTTGCAGATTCTGGAAGTGATTGCGATCGCAAAGCTCTATTAGTTGCTTTGGAATCGACTTTTGAAAATGAGAGGGCGTAAAATTCGTCCAAAAAATTTGGCGACGATATCGAGCACATGCCTTCATAAAAGGGCTCTCCTGGCCAAATGGTTTACCTTAGGCAGGTCCCTGCTGTTCTGTTATGAAAGTAGACTTCGTGGGGCAGATTCTGGAAGTGATTGCGATCGCAAAGCTCTATTAGTTGCTTTGGAATCGGCTTTTGAAAAAAATTCTGTGAAAATCGCAAAAATTTT
Organism: Salticus scenicus; assembly: GCA_963930645.1. Lineage (NCBI taxonomy): Eukaryota > Metazoa > Arthropoda > Arachnida > Araneae > Salticidae > Salticus > Salticus scenicus. The sequence goes on from CAWVNO010003024.1 coordinate 94,187, forward strand.
GGGTATCGAAATCGGGCAAAGTCTGCATAAAAGGGCTCTCCTGGCCAAATGGTTTAACTTTGGCAGGTCCCTGCTGTTCTGTTATGAAACTAGAATATCTTTTGCAGATTCTGGAAGTGATTGCGATCGCAAAGCTCTATTAGTTGCTTTGGAATCGACTTTTGAAAATGAGAGGGCGTAAAATTCGCCCAAAAAATTTGGCGACGATATCGAGCACATGCCTTCATAAAAGGGCTCTCCTGGCCAAATGGTTTAACTTTGGCAGGTCCCTGCTGTTCTGTTATGAAAGTAGACTTCGTGGGGCAGATTCTGGAAGTGATTGCGATCGCAGAGCTCTATTAGTTGCTTTGGAATCGGCTTTTGAAAAAAATTCTGTGAAAATCGCAAAAATTTTGGGTATCGAAATCGGGCAAAGTCTGCATAAAAGGGCTCTCCTGGCCAAATGGTTTAACTTTGGCAGGTCCCTGCTGTTCTGTTATGAAACTAGAATATCTTTTGCAGATTCTGGAAGTGATTGCGATCGCAAAGCTCTATTAGTTGCTTTGGAATCGACTTTTGAAAATGAGAGGGCGTAAAATTCGCCCAAAAAATTTGGCGACGATATCGAGCACATGCCTTCATAAAAGGGCTCTCCTGGCCAAATGGTTTAACTTTGGCAGGTCCCTGCTGTTCTGTTATGAAAGTAGACTTCGTGGGGCAGATTCTGGAAGTGATTGCGATCGCAGAGCTCTATTAGTTGCTTTGGAATCGGCTTTTGAAAAAAATTCTGTGAAAATCGCAAAAATTTTGCGTATCGAAATCGGGCAAAGTCTGCATAAAAGGGCTCTCCTGGCCAAATGGTTTAACTTTGGCAGGTCCCTGCTGTTCTGTTATGAAACTAGAATATCTTTTGCAGATTCTGGAAGTGATTGCGATCGCAAAGCTCTATTAGTTGCTTTGGAATCGACTTTTGAAAATGAGAGGGCGTAAAATTCGCCCAAAAAATTTGGCGACGATATCGAGCACATGCCTTCATAAAAGGGCTCTCCTGGCCAAATGGTTTAACTTTGGCAGGTCCCTGCTGTTCTGTTATGAAAGTAGACTTCGTGGGGCAGATTCTGGAAGTGATTGCGATCGCAAAGCTCTATTAGTTGCTTTGGAATCGGCTTTTGAAAAAAATTCTGTGAAAATCGCAAAAATTTTGGGTATCGAAATCGGGCAAAGTCTGCATAAAAGGGCTCTCCTGGCCAAATGGTTTAACTTTGGCAGGTCCCTGCTGTTCTGTTATGAAACTAGAATATCTTTTGCAGATTCTGGAAGTGATTGCGATCGCAAAGCTCTATTAGTTGCTTTGGAATCGACTTTTGAAAATGAGAGGGCGTAAAATTCGCCCAAAAAATTTGGCGACGATATCGAGCACATGCCTTCATAAAAGGGCTCTCCTGGCCAAATGGTTTAACTTTGGCAGGTCCCTGCTGTTCTGTTATGAAAGTAGACTTCGTGGGGCAGATTCTGGAAGTGATTGCGATCGCAGAGCTCTATTAGTTGCTTTGGAATCGGCTTTTGAAAAAAATTCTGTGAAAATCGCAAAAATTTTGGGTATCGAAATCGGGCAAAGTCTGCATAAAAGGGCTCTCCTGGCCAAATGGTTTAACTTTGGCAGGTCCCTGCTGTTCTGTTATGAAACTAGAATATCTTTTGCAGATTCTGGAAGTGATTGCGATCGCAAAGCTCTATTAGTTGCTTTGGAATCGACTTTTGAAAATGAGAGGGCATAAAATTCGCCCAAAAAATTTGGCGACGATATCGAGCACATGCCTTCATAAAAGGGCTCTCCTGGCCAAATGGTTTAACTTTGGCAGGTCCCTGCTGTTCTGTTATGAAAGTAGACTTCGTGGGGCAGATTCTGGAAGTGATTGCGATCGCAAAGCTCTATTAGTTGCTTTGGAATCGGCTTTTGAAAAAAATTTTGTGAAAATCGCAAAAATTTTGGGTATCGAAATCGGGCAAAGTCTGCATAAAAGGGCTCTCCTGGCCAAATGGTTTAACTTTGGCAGGTCCCTGCTGTTCTGTTATGAAACTAGAATATCTTTTGCAGATTCTGGAAGTGATTGCGATCGCAAAGCTCTATTAGTTGCTTTGGAATCGACTTTTGAAAATGAGAGGGCGTAAAATTCGCCCAAAAAATTTGGCGACGATATCGAGCACATGCCTTCATAAAAGGGCTCTCCTGGCCAAATGGTTTAACTTTGGCAGGTCCCTGCTGTTCTGTTATGAAAGTAGACTTCGTGGGGCAGATTCTGGAAGTGATTGCGATCGCAGAGCTCTATTAGTTGCTTTGGAATCGGCTTTTGAAAAAAATTCTGTGAAAATCGCAAAAATTTTGGGTATCGAAATCGGGCAAAGTCTGCATAAAAGGGCTCTCCTGGCCAAATGGTTTAACTTTGGCAGGTCCCTGCTGTTCTGTTATGAAACTAGAATATCTTTTGCAGATTCTGGAAGTGATTGCGATCGCAAAGCTCTATTAGTTGCTTTGGAATCGACTTTTGAAAATGAGAGGGCGTAAAATTCGCCCAAAAAATTTGGCGACGATATCGAGCACATGCCTTCATAAAAGGGCTCTCCTGGCCAAATGGTTTAACTTTGGCAGGTCCCTGCTGTTCTGTTATGAAAGTAGACTTCGTGGGGCAGATTCTGGAAGTGATTGCGATCGCAGAGCTCTATTAGTTGCTTTGGAATCGGCTTTTGAAAAAAATTCTGTGAAAATCGCAAAAATTTTGGGTATCGAAATCGGGCAAAGTCTGCATAAAAGGGCTCTCCTGGCCAAATGGTTTAACTTTGGCAGGTCCCTGCTGTTCTGTTATGAAACTAGAATATCTTTTGCAGATTCTGGAAGTGATTGCGATCGCAAAGCTCTATTAGTTGCTTTGGAATCGACTTTTGAAAATGAGAGGGCGTAAAATTCGCCCAAAAAATTTGGCGACGATATCGAGCACATGCCTTCATAAAAGGGCTCTCCTGGCCAAATGGTTTAACTTTGGCAGGTCCCTGCTGTTCTGTTATGAAAGTAGACTTCGTGGGGCAGATTCTGGAAGTGATTGCGATCGCAAAGCTCTATTAGTTGCTTTGGAATCGGCTTTTGAAAAAAATTCTGTGAAAATCGCAAAAATTTTGGGTATCGAAATCGGGCAAAGTCTGCATAAAAGGGCTCTCCTGGCCAAATGGTTTAACTTTGGCAGGTCCCTGCTGTTCTGTTATGAAACTAGAATATCTTTTGCAGATTCTGGAAGTGATTGCGATAGCAAAGCTCTATTAGTTGCTTTGGAATCGACTTTTGAAAATGAGAGGGCGTAAAATTCGCCCAAAAAATTTGGCGACGATATCGAGCACATGCCTTCATAAAAGGGCTCTCCTGGCCAAATGGTTTAACTTTGGCAGGTCCCTGCTGTTCTGTTATGAAAGTAGACTTCGTGGGGCAGATTCTGGAAGTGATTGCGATCGCAGAGCTCTATTAGTTGCTTTGGAATCGGCTTTTGAAAAAAATTCTGTGAAAATCGCAAAAATTTTGGGTATCGAAATCGGGCAAAGTCTGCATAAAAGGGCTCTCCTGGCCAAATGGTTTAACTTTGGCAGGTCCCTGCTGTTCTGTTATGAAACTAGAATATCTTTTGCAGATTCTGGAAGTGATTGCGATCGCAAAGCTCTATTAGTTGCTTTGGAATCGACTTTTGAAAATGAGAGGGCATAAAATTCGCCCAAAAAATTTGGCGATGATATCGAGCACATGCCTTCATAAAAGGGCTCTCCTGGCCAAATGGTTTAACTTTGGCAGGTCCCTGCTGTTCTGTTATGAAAGTAGATTTCGTGGGGCAGATTCTGGAAGTGATTGCGATCGCAAAGCTCTATTAGTTGCTTTGGAATCGGCTTTTGAAAAAAATTCTGTGAAAATCGCAAAAATTTTGGGTATCGAAATCGGGCAAAGTCTGCATAAAAGGGCTCTCCTGGCCAAATGGTTTAACTTTGGCAGGTCCCTGCTGTTCTGTTATGAAACTAGAATATCTTTTGCAGATTCTGGAAGTGATTGCGATCGCAAAGCTCTATTAGTTGCTTTGGAATCGACTTTTGAAAATGAGAGGGCGTAAAATTCGCCCAAAAAATTTGGCGACGATATCGAGCACATGCCTTCATAAAAGGGCTCTCCTGGCCAAATGGTTTAACTTTGGCAGGTCCCTGCTGTTCTGTTATGAAAGTAGACTTCGTGGGGCAGATTCTGGAAGTGATTGCGATCGCAAAGCTCTATTAGTTGCTTTGGAATCGGCTTTTGAAAAAAATTCTGTGAAAATCGCAAAAATTTTGGGTATCGAAATCGGGCAAAGTCTGCATAAAAGGGCTCTCCTGGCCAAATGGTTTAACTTTGGCAGGTCCCTGCTGTTCTGTTATGAAACTAGAATATCTTTTGCAGATTCTGGAAGTGATTGCGATCGCAAAGCTCTATTAGTTGCTTTGGAATCGACTTTTGAAAATGAGAGGGCGTAAAATTCGCCCAAAAAATTTGGCGACGATATCGAGCACATGCCTTCATAAAAGGGCTCTCCTGGCCAAATGGTTTAACTTTGGCAGGTCCCTGCTGTTCTGTTATGAAAGTAGACTTCGTGGGGCAGATTCTGGAAGTGATTGCGATCGCAAAGCTCTATTAGTTGCTTTGGAATCGGCTTTTGAAAAAAATTCTGTGAAAATCGCAAAAATTTTGGGTATCGAAATCGGGCAAAGTCTGCATAAAAGGGCTCTCCTGGCCAAATGGTTTAACTTTGGCAGGTCCCTGCTGTTCTGTTATGAAACTAGAATATCTTTTGCAGATTCTGGAAGTGATTGCGATCGCAAAGCTCTATTAGTTGCTTTGGAATCGACTTTTAAAAATGAGAGGGCGTAAAATTCGCCCAAAAAATTTGGCGACGATATCGAGCACATGCCTTCATAAAAGGGCTCTCCTGGCCAAATGGTTTAACTTTGGCAGGTCCCTGCTGTTCTGTTATGAAAGTAGACTTCGTGGGGCAGATTCTGGAAGTGATTGCGATCGCAAAGCTCTATTAGTTGCTTTGGAATCGGCTTTTGAAAAAAATTCTTTGAAAATCGCAAAAATTTTGGGTATCGAAATCGGGCAAAGTCTGCATAAAAGGGCTCTCCTGGCCAAATGGTTTAACTTTGGCAGGTCCCTGCTGTTCTGTTATGAAACTAGAATATCTTTTGCAGATTCTGGAAGTGATTGCGATCGCAAAGCTCTATTAGTTGCTTTGGAATCGACTTTTGAAAATGAGAGGGCGTAAAATTCGCCCAAAAAATTTGGCGACGATATCGAGCACATGCCTTCATAAAAGGGCTCTCCTGGCCAAATGGTTTAACTTTGGCAGGTCCCTGCTGTTCTGTTATGAAAGTAGACTTCGTGGGGCAGATTCTGGAAGTGATTGCGATCGCAAAGCTCTATTAGTTGCTTTGGAATCGGCTTTTGAAAAAAATTCTGTGAAAATCGCAAAAATTTTGGGTATCGAAATCGGGCAAAGTCTGCATAAAAGGGCTCTCCTGGCCAAATGGTTTAACTTTGGCAGGTCCCTGCTGTTCTGTTATGAAACTAGAATATCTTTTGCAGATTCTGGATGTGATTGCGATCGCAAAGCTCTATTAGTTGCTTTGGAATCGACTTTTGAAAATGAGAGGGCGTAAAATTCGCCCAAAAAATTTGGCGACGATATCGAGCACATGCCTTCATAAAAGGGCTCTCCTGGCCAAATGGTTTAACTTTGGCAGGTCCCTGCTGTTCTGTTATGAAAGTAGACTTCGTGGGGCAGATTCTGGAAGTGATTGCGATCGCAAAGCTCTATTAGTTGCTTTGGAATCGGCTTTTGAAAAAAATTCTGTGAAAATCGCAAAAATTTTGGGTATCGAAATCGGGCAAAGTCTGCATAAAAGGGCTCTCCTGGCCAAATGGTTTAACTTTGGCAGGTCCCTGCTGTTCTGTTATGAAACTAGAATATCTTTTGCAGATTCTGGAAGTGATTGCGATCGCAAAGCTCTATTAGTTGCTTTGGAATCGACTTTTGAAAATGAGAGGGCGTAAAATTCGCCCAAAAAATTTGGCGACGATATCGAGCACATGCCTTCATAAAAGGGCTCTCCTGGCCAAATGGTTTAACTTTGGCAGGTCCCTGCTGTTCTGCTATGAAAGTAGACTTCGTGGGGCAGATTCTGGAAGTGATTGCGATCGCAAAGCTCTATTAGTTGCTTTGGAATCGGCTTTTGAAAAAAATTCTGTGAAAATCGCAAAAATTTTGGGTATCGAAATCGGGCAAAGTCTGCATAAAAGGGCTCTCCTGGCCAAATGGTTTAACTTTGGCAGGTCCCTGCTGTTCTGTTATGAAACTAGAATATCTTTTGCAGATTCTGGAAGTGATTGCGATCGCAAAGCTCTATTAGTTGCTTTGGAATCGACTTTTGAAAATGAGAGGGCGTAAAATTCGCCCAAAAAATTTGGCGACGATATCGAGCACATGCCTTCATAAAAGGGCTCTCCTGGCCAAATGGTTTAACTTTGGCAGGTCCCTGCTGTTCTGTTATGAAAGTAGACTTCGTGGGGCAGATTCTGGAAGTGATTGCGATCGCAAAGCTCTATTAGTTGCTTTGGAATCGGCTTTTGAAAAAAATTCTGTGAAAATCGCAAAAATTTTGGGTATCGAAATCGGGCAAAGTCTACATAAAAGGGCTCTCCTGGCCAAATGGTTTAACTTTGGCAGGTCCCTGCTGTTCTGTTATGAAACTAGAATATCTTTTGCAGATTCTGGAAGTGATTGCGATCGCAAAGCTCTATTAGCTGCTTTGGAATCGACTTTTAAAAATGAGAGGGCGTAAAATTCGCCCAAAAAATTTGGCGACGATATCGAGCACATGCCTTCATAAAAGGGCTCTCCTGGCCAAATGGTTTAACTTTGGCAGGTCCCTGCTGTTCTGTTATGAAAGTAGACTTCGTGGGGCAGATTCTGGAAGTGATTGCGATCGCAAAGCTCTATTAGTTGCTTTGGAATCGGCTTTTGAAAAAAATTCTGTGAAAATCGCAAAAATTTTGGGTATCGAAATCGGGCAAAGTCTGCATAAAAGGGCTCTCCTGGCCAAATGGTTTAACTTTGGCAGGTCCCTGCTGTTCTGTTATGAAACTAGAATATCTTTTGCAGATTCTGGAAGTGATTGCGATCGCAAAGCTCTATTAGTTGCTTTGGAATCGACTTTTGAAAATGAGAGGGCGTAAAATTCGCCCAAAAAATTTGGCGACGATATCGAGCACATGCCTTCATAAAAGGGCTCTCCTGGCCAAATGGTTTAACTTTGGCAGGTCCCTGCTGTTCTGTTATGAAAGTAGACTTCGTGGGGCAGATTCTGGAAGTGATTGCGATCGCAAAGCTCTATTAGTTGCTTTGGAATCGGCTTTTGAAAAAAATTCTGTGAAAATCGCAAAAATTTTGGGTATCGAAATCGGGCAAAGTCTGCATAAAAGGGCTCTCCTGGCCAAATGGTTTAACTTTGGCAGGTCCCTGCTGTTCTGTTATGAAACTAGAATATCTTTTGCAGATTCTGGAAGTGATTGCGATCGCAAAGCTCTATTAGTTGCTTTGGAATCGACTTTTGAAAATGAGAGGGCGTAAAATTCGCCCAAAAAATTTGGCGACGATATCGAGCACATGCCTTCATAAAAGGGCTCTCCTGGCCAAATGGTTTAACTTTGGCAGGTCCCTGCTGTTCTGTTATGAAAGTAGACTTCGTGGGGCAGATTCTGGAAGTGATTGCGATCGCAAAGCTCTATTAGTTGCTTTGGAATCGGCTTTTGAAAAAAATTCTGTGAAAATCGCAAAAATGTTGGGTATCGAAATCGGGCAAAGTCTGCATAAAAGGGCTCTCCTGGCCAAATGGTTTAACTTTGGCAGGTCCCTGCTGTTCTGTTATGAAACTAGAATATCTTTTGCAGATTCTGGAAGTGATTGCGATCGCAAAGCTCTATTAGTTGCTTTGGAATCGACTTTTGAAAATGAGAGGGCGTAAAATTCGCCCAAAAAATTTGGCGACGATATCGAGCACATGCCTTCATAAAAGGGCTCTCCTGGCCAAATGGTTTAACTTTGGCAGGTCCCTGCTGTTCTGTTATGAAACTAGAATATCTTTTGCAGATTCTGGAAGTGATTGCGATCGCAAAGCTCTATTAGTTGCTTTGGAATCGGCTTTTGAAAAAAATTCTGTGAAAATCGCAAAAATTTTGGGTATCGAAATCGGGCAAAGTCTACATAAAAGGGCTCTCCTGGCCAAATGGTTTAACTTTGGCAGGTCCCTGCTGTTCTGTTATGAAACTAGAATATCTTTTGCAGATTCTGGAAGTGATTGCGATCGCAAAGCTCTATTAGTTGCTTTGGAATCGACTTTTGAATATGAGAGGGCGTAAAATTCGCCCAAAAAATTTGGCGACGATATCGAGCACATGCCTTCATAAAAGGGCTCTCCTGGCCAAATGGTTTAACTTTGGCAGGTCCCTGCTGTTCTGTTATGAAAGTAGACTTCGTGGGGCAGATTCTGGAAGTGATTGCGATCGCAAAGCTCTATTAGTTGCTTTGGAATCGGCTTTTGAAAAAAATTCTGTGAAAATCGCAAAAATTTTGGGTATCGAAATCGGGCAAAGTCTGCATAAAAGGGCTCTCCTGGCCAAATGGTTTAACTTTGGCAGGTCCCTGCTGTTCTGTTATGAAACTAGAATATCTTTTGCAGATTCTGGAAGTGATTGCGATCGCAAAGCTCTATTAGTTGCTTTGGAATCGACTTTTGAAAATGAGAGGGCGTAAAATTCGCCCAAAAAATTTGGCGACGATATCGAGCACATGCCTTCATAAAAGGGCTCTCCTGGCCAAATGGTTTAACTTTGGCAGGTCCCTGCTGTTCTGTTATGAAAGTAGACTTCGTGGGGCAGATTCTGGAAGTGATTGCGATCGCAAAGATCTATTAGTTGCTTTGGAATCGGCTTTTGAAAAAAATTCTGTGAAAATCGCAAAAATTTTGGGTATCGAAATCGGGCAAAGACTGCATAAAAGGGCTCTCCTGGCCAAATGGTTTAACTTTGGCAGGTCCCTGCTGTTCTGTTATGAAACTAGAATATCTTTTGCAGATTCTGGAAGTGATTGCGATCGCAAAGCTCTATTAGTTGCTTTGGAATCGACTTTTAAAAATGAGAGGGCGTAAAATTCGCCCAAAAAATTTGGCGACTATATCGAGCACATGCCTTCATAAAAGGGCTCTCCTGGCCAAATGGTTTAACTTTGGCAGGTCCCTGCTGTTCTGTTATGAAAGTAGACTTCGTGGGGCAGATTCTGGAAGTGATTGCGATCGCAAAGCTCTATTAGTTGCTTTGGAATCGGCTTTTGAAAAAAATTCTGTGAAAATCGCAAAAATTTTGGGTATCGAAATCGGGCAAAGTCTGCATAAAAGGGCTCTCCTGGCCAAATGGTTTAACTTTGGCAGGTCCCTGCTGTTCTGTTATGAAACTAGAATATCTTTTGCAGATTCTGGAAGTGATTGCGATCGCAAAGCTCTATTAGTTGCTTTGGAATCGACTTTTGAAAATGAGAGGGCGTAAAATTCGCCCAAAAAATTTGGCGACGATATCGAGCACATGCCTTCATAAAAGGGCTCTCCTGGCCAAATGGTTTAACTTTGGCAGGTCCCTGCTGTTCTGTTATGAAAGTAGACTTCGTGGGGCAGATTCTGGAAGTGATTGCGATCGCAAAGCTCTATTAGTTGCTTTGGAATCGGCTTTTGAAAAAAATTCTGTGAAAATCGCAAAAATTTTGGGTATCGAAATCGGGCAAAGTCTGCATAAAAGGGCTCTCCTGGCCAAATGGTTTAACTTTGGCAGGTCCCTGCTGTTCTGTTATGAAACTAGAATATCTTTTGCAGATTCTGGAAGTGATTGCGATCGCAAAGCTCTATTAGTTGCTTTGGAATCGACTTTTGAAAATGAGAGGGCGTAAAATTCGCCCAAAAAATTTGGCGACGATATCGAGCACATGCCTTCATAAAAGGGCTCTCCTGGCCAAATGGTTTAACTTTGGCAGGTCCCTGCTGTTCTGTTATGAAAGTAGACTTCGTGGGGCAGATTCTGGAAGTGATTGCGATCGCAAAGCTCTATTAGTTGCTTTGGAATCGGCTTTTGAAAAAAATTCTGTGAAAATCGCAAAAATTTTGGGTATCGAAATCGGGCAAAGTCTGCATAAAAGGGCTCTCCTGGCCAAATGGTTTAACTTTGGCAGGTCCCTGCTGTTCTGTTATGAAACTAGAATATCTTTTGCAGATTCTGGAAGTGATTGCGATCGCAAAGCTCTATTAGTTGCTTTGGAATCGACATTTGAAAATGAGAGGGCGTAAAATTCGCCCAAAAAATTTGGCGACGATATCGAGCACATGCCTTCATAAAAGGGCTCTCCTGGCCAAATGGTTTAACTTTGGCAGGTCCCTGCTGTTCTGTTATGAAACTAGAATATCTTTTGCAGATTCTGGAAGTGATTGCGATCGCAAAGCTCTATTAGTTGCTTTGGAATCGGCTTTTGAAAAAAATTCTGTGAAAATCGCAAAAATTTTGGGTATCGAAATCGGGCAAAGTCTACATAAAAGGGCTCTCCTGGCCAAATGGTTTAACTTTGGCAGGTCCCTGCTGTTCTGTTATGAAACTAGAATATCTTTTGCAGATTCTGGAAGTGATTGCGATCGCAAAGCTCTATTAGTTGCTTTGGAATCGACTTTTGAAAATGAGAGGGCGTAAAATTCGCCCAAAAAATTTGGCGACGATATCGAGCACATGCCTTCATAAAAGGGCTCTCCTGGCCAAATGGTTTAACTTTGGCAGGTCCCTGCTGTTCTGTTATGAAAGTAGACTTCGTGGGGCAGATTCTGGAAGTGATTGCGATCGCAAAGCTCTATTAGTTGCTTTGGAATCAGCTTTTGAAAAAAATTCTGTGAAAATCGCAAAAATTTTGGGTATCGAAATCGGGCAAAGTCTGCATAAAAGGGCTCTCCTGGCCAAATGGTTTAACTTTGGCAGGTCCCTGCTGTTCTGTTATGAAACTAGAATATCTTTTGCAGATTCTGGAAGTGATTGCGATCGCAAAGCTCTATTAGTTGCTTTGGAATCGACTTTTAAAAATGAGAGGGCGTAAAATTCGCCCAAAAAATTTGGCGACGATATCGAGCACATGCCTTCATAAAAGGGCTCTCCTGGCCAAATGGTTTAACTTTGGCAGGTCCCTGCTGTTCTGTTATGAAAGTAGACTTCGTGGGGCAGATTCTGGAAGTGATTGCGATCGCAAAGCTCTATTAGTTGCTTTGGAATCGGCTTTTGAAAAAAATTCTGTGAAAATCGCAAAAATTTTGGGTATCGAAATCGGGCAAAGTCTGCATAAAAGGGCTCTCCTGGCCAAATGGTTTAACTTTGGCAGGTCCCTGCTGTTCTGTTATGAAACTAGAATATCTTTTGCAGATTCTGGAAGTGATTGCGATCGCAAAGCTCTATTAGTTGCTTTGGAATCGACTTTTGAAAATGAGAGGGCGTAAAATTCGCCCAAAAAATTTGGCGACGATATCGAGCACATGCCTTCATAAAAGGGCTCTCCTGGCCAAATGGTTTAACTTTGGCAGGTCCCTGCTGTTCTGTTATGAAAGTAGACTTCGTGGGGCAGATTCTGGAAGTGATTGCGATCGCAAAGCTCTATTAGTTGCTTTGGAATCGGCTTTTGAAAAAAATTCTGTGAAAATCGCAAAAATTTTGGGTATCGAAATCGGGCAAAGTCTGCATAAAAGGGCTCTCCTGGCCAAATGGTTTAACTTTGGCAGGTCCCTGCTGTTCTGTTATGAAACTAGAATATCTTTTGCAGATTCTGGAAGTGATTGCGATCGCAAAGCTCTATTAGTTGCTTTGGAATCGACTTTTGAAAATGAGAGGGCGTAAAATTCGCCCAAAAAATTTGGCGACGATATCGAGCACATGCCTTCATAAAAGGGCTCTCCTGGCCAAATGGTTTAACTTTGGCAGGTCCCTGCTGTTCTGTTATGAAAGTAGACTTCGTGGGGCAGATTCTGGAAGTGATTGCGATCGCAAAGCTCTATTAGTTGCTTTGGAATCGGCTTTTGAAAAAAATTCTGTGAAAATCGCAAAAATTTTGGGTATCGAAATCGGGCAAAGTCTGCATAAAAGGGCTCTCCTGGCCAAATGGTTTAACTTTGGCAGGTCCCTGCTGTTCTGTTATGAAACTAGAATATCTTTTGCAGATTCTGGAAGTGATTGCGATCGCAAAGCTCTATTAGTTGCTTTGGAATCGACTTTTGAAAATGAGAGGGCGTAAAATTCGCCCAAAAAATTTGGCGACGATATCGAGCACATGCCTTCATAAAAGGGCTCTCCTGGCCAAATGGTTTAACTTTGGCAGGTCCCTGCTGTTCTGTTATGAAAGTAGACTTCGTGGGGCAGATTCTGGAAGTGATTGCGATCGCAAAGCTCTATTAGTTGCTTTGGAATCGGCTTTTGAAAAAAATTCTGTGAAAATCGCAAAAATTTTGGGTATCGAAATCGGGCAAAGTCTGCATAAAAGGGCTCTCCTGTCCAAATGGTTTAACTTTGGCAGGTCCCTGCTGTTCTGTTATGAAACTAGAATATCTTTTGCAGATTCTGGAAGTGATTGCGATCGCAAAGCTCTATTAGTTGCTTTGGAATCGACTTTTGAAAATGAGAGGGCGTAAAATTCGCCCAAAAAATTTGGCGACGATATCGAGCACATGCCTTCATAAAAGGGCTCTCCTGGCCAAATGGTTTAACTTTGGCAGGTCCCTGCTGTTCTGTTATGAAAGTAGACTTCGTGGGGCAGATTCTGGAAGTGATTGCGATCGCAAAGCTCTATTAGTTGCTTTGGAATCGGCTTTTGAAAAAAATTCTGTGAAAATCGCAAAAATTTTGGGTATCGAAATCGGGCAAAGTCTGCATAAAAGGGCTCTCCTGGCCAAATGGTTTAACTTTGGCAGGTCCCTGCTGTTCTGTTATGAAACTAGAATATCTTTTGCAGATTCTGGAAGTGATTGCGATCGCAAAGCTCTATTAGTTGCTTTGGAATCGACTTTTGAAAATGAGAGGGCGTAAAATTCGCCCAAAAAATTTGGCGACGATATCGAGCACATGCCTTCATAAAAGGGCTCTCCTGGCCAAATGGTTTAACTTTGGCAGGTCCCTGCTGTTCTGTTATGAAAGTAGACTTCGTGGGGCAGATTCTGGAAGTGATTGCGATCGCAAAGCTCTATTACTTGCTTTGGAATCGGCTTTTGAAAAAAATTCTGTGAAAATCGCAAAAATTTTGGGTATCGAAATCGGGCAAAGTCTACATAAAAGGGCTCTCCTGGCCAAATGGTTTAACTTTGGCAGGTCCCTGCTGTTCTGTTATGAAACTAGAATATCTTTTGCAGATTCTGGAAGTGATTGCGATCGCAAAGCTCTATTAGTTGCTTTGGAATCGACTTTTGAAAATGAGAGGGCGTAAAATTCGCCCAAAAAATTTGGCGACGATATCGAGCACATGCCTTCATAAAAGGGCTCTCCTGGCCAAATGGTTTAACTTTGGCAGGTCCCTGCTGTTCTGTTATGAAAGTAGACTTCGTGGGGCAGATTCTGGAAGTGATTGCGATCGCAAAGCTCTATTAGTTGCTTTGGAATCGGCTTTTGAAAAAAATTCTGTGAAAATCGCAAAAATTTTGGGTATCGAAATCGGGCAAAGTCTGCATAAAAGGGCTCTCCTGGCCAAATGGTTTAACTTTGGCAGGTCCCTGCTGTTCTGTTATGAAACTAGAATATCTTTTGCAGATTCTGGAAGTGATTGCGATCGCAAAGCTCTATTAGTTGCTTTGGAATCGACTTTTAAAAATGAGAGGGCGTAAAATTCGCCCAAAAAATTTGGCGACGATATCGAGCACATGCCTTCATAAAAGGGCTCTCCTGGCCAAATGGTTTAACTTTGGCAGGTCCCTGCTGTTCTGTTATGAAAGTAGACTTCGTGGGGCAGATTCTGGAAGTGATTGCGATCGCAAAGCTCTATTAGTTGCTTTGGAATCGGCTTTTGAAAAAAATTCTGTGAAAATCGCAAAAATTTTGGGTATCGAAATCGGGCAAAGTCTGCATAAAAGGGCTCTCCTGGCCAAATGGTTTAACTTTGGCAGGTCCCTGCTGTTCTGTTATGAAACTAGAATATCTTTTGCAGATTCTGGAAGTGATTGCGATCGCAAAGCTCTATTAGTTGCTTTGGAATCGACTTTTGAAAATGAGAGGGCGTAAAATTCGCCCAAAAAATTTGGCGACGATATCGAGCACATGCCTTCATAAAAGGGCTCTCCTGGCCAAATGGTTTAACTTTGGCAGGTCCCTGCTGTTCTGTTATGAAAGTAGACTTCGTGGGGCAGATTCTGGAAGTGATTGCGATCGCAAAGCTCTATTAGTTGCTTTGGAATCGGCTTTTGAAAAAAATTCTGTGAAAATCGCAAAAATTTTGGGTATCGAAATCGGGCAAAGTCTGCATAAAAGGGCTCTCCTGGCCAAATGGTTTAACTTTGGCAGGTCCCTGCTGTTCTGTTATGAAACTAGAATATCTTTTGCAGATTCTGGAAGTGATTGCGATCGCAAAGCTCTATTAGTTGCTTTGGAATCGACTTTTGAAAATGAGAGGGCGTAAAATTCGCCCAAAAAATTTGGCGACGATATCGAGCACATGCCTTCATAAAAGGGCTCTCCTGGCCAAATGGTTTAACTTTGGCAGGTCCCTGCTGTTCTGTTATGAAAGTAGACTTCGTGGGGCAGATTCTGGAAGTGATTGCGATCGCAAAGCTCTATTAGTTGCTTTGGAATCGGCTTTTGAAAAAAATTCTGTGAAAATCGCAAAAATTTTGGGTATCGAAATCGGGCAAAGTCTGCATAAAAGGGCTCTCCTGGCCAAATGGTTTAACTTTGGCAGGTCCCTGCTGTTCTGTTATGAAACTAGAATATCTTTTGCAGATTCTGGAAGTGATTGCGATCGCAAAGCTCTATTAGTTGCTTTGGAATCGACTTTTGAAAATGAGAGGGCGTAAAATTCGCCCAAAAAATTTGGCGACGATATCGAGCACATGCCTTCATAAAAGGGCTCTCCTGGCCAAATGGTTTAACTTTGGCAGGTCCCTGCTGTTCTGTTATGAAAGTAGACTTCGTGGGGCAGATTCTGGAAGTGATTGCGATCGCAAAGCTCTATTACTTGCTTTGGAATCGGCTTTTGAAAAAAATTCTGTGAAAATCGCAAAAATTTTGGGTATCGAAATCGGGCAAAGTCTACATAAAAGGGCTCTCCTGGCCAAATGGTTTAACTTTGGCAGGTCCCTGCTGTTCTGTTATGAAACTAGAATATCTTTTGCAGATTCTGGAAGTGATTGCGATCGCAAAGCTCTATTAGTTGCTTTGGAATCGACTTTTGAAAATGAGAGGGCGTAAAATTCGCCCAAAAAATTTGGCGACGATATCGAGCACATGCCTTCATAAAAGGGCTCTCCTGGCCAAATGGTTTAACTTTGGCAGGTCCCTGCTGTTCTGTTATGAAAGTAGACTTCGTGGGGCAGATTCTGGAAGTGATTGCGATCGCAAAGCTCTATTAGTTGCTTTGGAATCGGCTTTTGAAAAAAATTCTGTGAAAATCGCAAAAATTTTGGGTATCGAAATCGGGCAAAGTCTGCATAAAAGGGCTCTCCTGGCCAAATGGTTTAACTTTGGCAGGTCCCTGCTGTTCTGTTATGAAACTAGAATATCTTTTGCAGATTCTGGAAGTGATTGCGATCGCAAAGCTCTATTAGTTGCTTTGGAATCGACTTTTAAAAATGAGAGGGCGTAAAATTCGCCCAAAAAATTTGGCGACGATATCGAGCACATGCCTTCATAAAAGGGCTCTCCTGGCCAAATGGTTTAACTTTGGCAGGTCCCTGCTGTTCTGTTATGAAAGTAGACTTCGTGGGGCAGATTCTGGAAGTGATTGCGATCGCAAAGCTCTATTAGTTGCTTTGGAATCGGCTTTTGAAAAAAATTCTGTGAAAATCGCAAAAATTTTGGGTATCGAAATCGGGCAAAGTCTGCATAAAAGGGCTCTCCTGGCCAAATGGTTTAACTTTGGCAGGTCCCTGCTGTTCTGTTATGAAACTAGAATATCTTTTGCAGATTCTGGAAGTGATTGCGATCGCAAAGCTCTATTAGTTGCTTTGGAATCGACTTTTGAAAATGAGAGGGCGTAAAATTCGCCCAAAAAATTTGGCGACGATATCGAGCACATGCCTTCATAAAAGGGCTCTCCTGGCCAAATGGTTTAACTTTGGCAGGTCCCTGCTGTTCTGTTATGAAAGTAGACTTCGTGGGGCAGATTCTGGAAGTGATTGCGATCGCAAAGCTCTATTAGTTGCTTTGGAATCGGCTTTTGAAAAAAATTCTGTGAAAATCGCAAAAATTTTGGGTATCGAAATCGGGCAAAGTCTGCATAAAAGGGCTCTCCTGGCCAAATGGTTTAACTTTGGCAGGTCCCTGCTGTTCTGTTATGAAACTAGAATATCTTTTGCAGATTCTGGAAGTGATTGCGATCGCAAAGCTCTATTAGTTGCTTTGGAATCGACTTTTGAAAATGAGAGGGCGTAAAATTCGCCCAAAAAATTTGGCGACGATATCGAGCACATGCCTTCATAAAAGGGCTCTCCTGGCCAAATGGTTTAACTTTGGCAGGTCCCTGCTGTTCTGTTATGAAAGTAGACTTCGTGGGGCAGATTCTGGAAGTGATTGCGATCGCAAAGCTCTATTAGTTGCTTTGGAATCGGCTTTTGAAAAAAATTCTGTGAAAATCGCAAAAATTTTGGGTATCGAAATCGGGCAAAGTCTGCATAAAAGGGCTCTCCTGGCCAAATGGTTTAACTTTGGCAGGTCCCTGCTGTTCTGTTATGAAACTAGAATATCTTTTGCAGATTCTGGAAGTGATTGCGATCGCAAAGCTCTATTAGTTGCTTTGGAATCGACTTTTGAAAATGAGAGGGCGTAAAATTCGCCCAAAAAATTTGGCGACGATATCGAGCACATGCCTTCATAAAAGGGCTCTCCTGGACAAATGGTTTAACTTTGGCAGGTCCCTGCTGTTCTGTTATGAAAGTAGATTTCGTGGGGCAGATTCTGGAAGTGATTGCGATCGCAAAGCTCTATTAGTTGCTTTGGAATCGGCTTTTGAAAAAAATTCTGTGAAAATCGCAAAAATTTTGGGTATCGAAATCGGGCAAAGTCTGCATAAAAGGGCTCTCCTGGCCAAATGGTTTAACTTTGGCAGGTCCCTGCTGTTCTGTTATGAAACTAGAATATCTTTTGCAGATTCTGGAAGTGATTGCGATCGCAAAGCTCTATTAGTTGCTTTGGAATCGACTTTTGAAAATCAGAGGGCGTAAAATTCGCCCAAAAGATTTGGCGACGATATCGAGCACATGCCTTCATAAAAGGGCTCTCCTGGCCAAATGGTTTAACTTTGGCAGGTCCCTGCTGTTCTGCTATGAAAGTAGACTTCGTGGGGCAGATTCTGGAAGTGATTGCGATCGCAAAGCTCTATTAGTTGCTTTGGAATCGGCTTTTGAAAAAAATTCTGTGAAAATCGCAAAAATTTTGGGTATCGAAATCGGGCAAAGTCTGCATAAAAGGGCTCTCCTGGCCAAATGGTTTAACTTTGGCAGGTCCCTGCTGTTCTGTTATGAAACTAGAATATCTTTTAAAGATTCTGGAAGTGATTGCGATCGCAAAGCTCTATTAGTTGCTTTGGAATCGACTTTTGAAAATGAGAGGGCGTAAAATTCGCCCAAAAAATTTGGCGACGATATCGAGCACATGCCTTCATAAAAGGGCTCTCCTGGCCAAATGGTTTAACTTTGACAGGTCCCTGCTGTTCTGTTATGAAAGTAGACTTCGTGGGGCAGATTCTGGAAGTGATTGCGATCGCAAAGCTCTATTAGTTGCTTTGGAATCGGCTTTTGAAAAAACTTCTGTGAAAATCGCAAAAATTTTGGGTATCGAAATCGGGCAAAGTCTGCATAAAAGGGCTCTCCTGGCCAAATGGTTTAACTTTGGCAGGTCCCTGCTGTTCTGTTATGAAACTAGAATATCTTTTGCAGATTCTGGAAGTGATTGCGATCTCAAAGCTCTATTAGTTGCTTTGGAATCGACTTTTGAAAATGAGAGGGCGTAAAATTCGCCCAAAAGATTTGGCGACGATATCGAGCACATGCCTTCATAAAAGGGCTCTCCTGGCCAAATGGTTTAACTTTGGCAGGTCCCTGCTGTTCTGTTATGAAAGTAGACTTCGTGGGGCAGATTCTGGAAGTGATTGCGATCGCAAAGCTCTATTAGTTGCTTTGGAATCGGCTTTTGAAAAAACTTCTGTGAAAATCGCAAAAATTTTGAGTATCGAAATCGGGCAAAGTCTGCATAAAAGGGCTCTCCTGGCCAAATGGTTTAACTTTGGCAGGTCCCTGCTGTTCTGTTATGAAACTAGAATATCTTTTGCAGATTCTGGAAGTGATTGCGATCGCAAAGCTCTATTAGTTGCTTTGGAATCGACTTTTGAAAAAAATTCTGTGAAAATCGCAAAAATTTTGGAAATCGAAATCGGGCAAAGTCTGCATAAAAGGGCTCTCCTGGCCAAATGGTTTAACTTTGGCAGGTCCCTGCTGTTCTGTTATGAAACTAGAATATCTTTTGCAGATTCTGGAAGTGATTGCGATCGCAAAGCTCTATTAGTTGCTTTGGAATCGACTTTTGAAAATGAGAGGGCGTAAAATTCGCCCAAAAAATTTGGCGACGATATCGAGCACATGCCTTCATAAAAGGGCTCTCCTGGCCAAATGGTTTAACTTTGGCAGGTCCCTGCTGTTCTGTTATGAAAGTAGACTTCGTGGGGCAGATTCTGGAAGTGATTGCGATCGCAAAGCTCTATTAGTTGCTTTGGAATCGGCTTTTGAAAAAAATTCTGTGAAAATCGCAAAAATTTTGGGTATCGAAATCGGGCAAAGTCTGCATAAAAGGGCTCTCCTGGCCAAATGGTTTAACTTTGGCAGGTCCCTGCTGTTCTGTTATGAAACTAGAATATCTTTTGCAGATTCTGGAAGTGATTGCGATCGCAAAGCTCTATTAGTTGCTTTGGAATCGACTTTTGAAAATGAGAGGGCGTAAAATTCGCCCAAAAAATTTGGCGACGATATCGAGCACATGCCTTCATAAAAGGGCTCTCCTGGCCAAATGGTTTAACTTTGGCAGGTCCCTGCTGTTCTGTTATGAAAGTAGACTTCGTGGGGCAGATTCTGGAAGTAATTGCGATCGCAAAGCTCTATTAGTTGCTTTGGAATCGGCTTTTGAAAAAAATTCTGTGAAAATCGCAAAAATTTTGGGTATCGAAATCGGGCAAAGTCTGCATAAAAGGGCTCTCCTGGCCAAATGGTTTAACTTTGGCAGGTCCCTGCTGTTCTGTTATGAAACTAGAATATCTTTTGCAGATTCTGGAAGTGATTGCGATCGCAAAGCTCTATTAGTTGCTTTGGAATCGACTTTTGAAAATGAGAGGGCGTAAAATTCGCCCAAAAAATTTGGCGACGATATCGAGCACATGCCTTCATAAAAGGGCTCTCCTGGCCAAATGGTTTAACTTTGGCAGGTCCCTGCTGTTCTGTTATGAAAGTAGACTTCGTGGGGCAGATTCTGGAAGTGATTGCGATCGCAAAGCTCTATTAGTTGCTTTGGAATCGGCTTTTGAAAAAAATTCTGTGAAAATCGCAAAAATTTTGGGTATCGAAATCGGGCAAAGTCTGCATAAAAGGGCTCTCCTGGCCAAATGGTTTAACTTTGGCAGGTCCCTGCTGTTCTGTTATGAAACTAGAATATCTTTTGCAGATTCTGGAAGTGATTGCGATCGCAAAGCTCTATTAGTTGCTTTGGAATCGACTTTTGAAAATGAGAGGGCATAAAATTCGCCCAAAAAATTTGGCGACGATATCGAGCACATGCCTTCATAAAAGGGCTCTCCTGGCCAAATGGTTTAACTTTGGCAGGTCCCTGCTGTTCTGTTATGAAAGTAGACTTCGTGGGGCAGATTCTGGAAGTGATTGCGATCGCAAAGCTCTATTACTTGCTTTGGAATCGGCTTTTGAAAAAAATTCTGTGAAAATCGCAAAAATTTTGGGTATCGAAATCGGGCAAAGTCTACATAAAAGGGCTCTCCTGGCCAAATGGTTTAACTTTGGCAGGTCCCTGCTGTTCTGTTATGAAACTAGAATATCTTTTGCAGATTCTGGAAGTGATTGCGATCGCAAAGCTCTATTAGTTGCTTTGGAATCGACTTTTGAAAATGAGAGGGCGTAAAATTCGCCCAAAAAATTTGGCGACGATATCGAGCACATGCCTTCATAAAAGGGCTCTCCTGGCCAAATGGTTTAACTTTGGCAGGTCCCTGCTGTTCTGTTATGAAAGTAGACTTCGTGGGGCAGATTCTGGAAGTGATTGCGATCGCAAAGCTCTATTAGTTGCTTTGGAATCGGCTTTTGAAAAAAATTCTGTGAAAATCGCAAAAATTTTGGGTATCGAAATCGGGCAAAGTCTGCATAAAAGGGCTCTCCTGGCCAAATGGTTTAACTTTGGCAGGTCCCTGCTGTTCTGTTATGAAACTAGAATATCTTTTGCAGATTCTGGAAGTGATTGCGATCGCAAAGCTCTATTAGTTGCTTTGGAATCGACTTTTAAAAATGAGAGGGTGTAAAATTCGCCCAAAAAATTTGGCGACGATATCGAGCACATGCCTTCATAAAAGGGCTCTCCTGGCCAAATGGTTTAACTTTGGCAGGTCCCTGCTGTTCTGTTATGAAAGTAGACTTCGTGGGGCAGATTCTGGAAGTGATTGCGATCGCAAAGCTCTATTAGTTGCTTTGGAATCGGCTTTTGAAAAAAATTCTGTGAAAATCGCAAAAATTTTGGGTATCGAAATCGGGCAAAGTCTGCATAAAAGGGCTCTCCTGGCCAAATGGTTTAACTTTGGCAGGTCCCTGCTGTTCTGTTATGAAACTAGAATATCTTTTGCAGATTCTGGAAGTGATTGCGATCGCAAAGCTCTATTAGTTGCTTTGGAATCGACTTTTGAAAATGAGAGGGCGTAAAATTCGCCCAAAAAATTTGGCGACGATATCGAGCACATGCCTTCATAAAAGGGCTCTCCTGGCCAAATGGTTTAACTTTGGCAGGTCCCTGCTGTTCTGTTATGAAAGTAGACTTCGTGGGGCAGATTCTGGAAGTGATTGCGATCGCAAAGCTCTATTAGTTGCTTTGGAATCGGCTTTTGAAAAAAATTCTGTGAAAATCGCAAAAATTTTGGGTATCGAAATCGGGCAAAGTCTGCATAAAAGGGCTCTCCTGGCCAAATGGTTTAACTTTGGCAGGTCCCTGCTGTTCTGTTATGAAACTAGAATATCTTTTGCAGATTCTGGAAGTGATTGCGATCGCAAAGCTCTATTAGTTGCTTTGGAATCGACTTTTGAAAATGAGAGGGCGTAAAATTCGCCCAAAAAATTTGGCGACGATATCGAGCACATGCCTTCATAAAAGGGCTCTCCTGGCCAAATGGTTTAACTTTGGCAGGTCCCTGCTGTTCTGTTATGAAAGTAGACTTCGTGGGGCAGATTCTGGAAGTGATTGCGATCGCAAAGCTCTATTAGTTGCTTTGGAATCGGCTTTTGAAAAAAATTCTGTGAAAATCGCAAAAATTTTGGGTATCGAAATCGGGCAAAGTCTGCATAAAAGGGCTCTCCTGGCCAAATGGTTTAACTTTGGCAGGTCCCTGCTGTTCTGTTATGAAACTAGAATATCTTTTGCAGATTCTGGAAGTGATTGCGATCGCAAAGCTCTATTAGTTGCTTTGGAATCGACTTTTGAAAATGAGAGGGCGTAAAATTCGCCCAAAAGATTTGGCGACGATATCGAGCACATGCCTTCATAAAAGGGCTCTCCTGGCCAAATGGTTTAACTTTGGCAGGTCCCTGCTGTTCTGTTATGAAAGTAGACTTCGTGGGGCAGATTCTGGAAGTGATTGCGATCGCAAAGCTCTATTAGTTGCTTTGGAATCGGCTTTTGAAAAAACTTCTGTGAAAATCGCAAAAATTTTGAGTATCGAAATCGGGCAAAGTCTGCATAAAAGGGCTCTCCTGGCCAAATGGTTTAACTTTGGCAGGTCCCTGCTGTTCTGTTATGAAACTAGAATATCTTTTGCAGATTCTGGAAGTGATTGCGATCGCAAAGCTCTATTAGTTGCTTTGGAATCGACTTTTGAAAAAAATTCTGTGAAAATCGCAAAAATTTTGGAAATCGAAATCGGGCAAAGTCTGCATAAAAGGGCTCTCCTGGCCAAATGGTTTAACTTTGGCAGGTCCCTGCTGTTCTGTTATGAAACTAGAATATCTTTTGCAGATTCTGGAAGTGATTGCGATCGCAAAGCTCTATTAGTTGCTTTGGAATCGACTTTTGAAAATGAGAGGGCGTAAAATTCGCCCAAAAAATTTGGCGACGATATCGAGCACATGCCTTCATAAAAGGGCTCTCCTGGCCAAATGGTTTAACTTTGGCAGGTCCCTGCTGTTCTGTTATGAAAGTAGACTTCGTGGGGCAGATTCTGGAAGTGATTGCGATCGCAAAGCTCTATTAGTTGCTTTGGAATCGGCTTTTGAAAAAAATTCTGTGAAAATCGCAAAAATTTTGGGTATCGAAATCGGGCAAAGTCTGCATAAAAGGGCTCTCCTGGCCAAATGGTTTAACTTTGGCAGGTCCCTGCTGTTCTGTTATGAAACTAGAATATCTTTTGCAGATTCTGGAAGTGATTGCGATCGCAAAGCTCTATTAGTTGCTTTGGAATCGACTTTTGAAAATGAGAGGGCGTAAAATTCGCCCAAAAAATTTGGCGACGATATCGAGCACATGCCTTCATAAAAGGGCTCTCCTGGCCAAATGGTTTAACTTTGGCAGGTCCCTGCTGTTCTGTTATGAAAGTAGACTTCGTGGGGCAGATTCTGGAAGTAATTGCGATCGCAAAGCTCTATTAGTTGCTTTGGAATCGGCTTTTGAAAAAAATTCTGTGAAAATCGCAAAAATTTTGGGTATCGAAATCGGGCAAAGTCTGCATAAAAGGGCTCTCCTGGCCAAATGGTTTAACTTTGGCAGGTCCCTGCTGTTCTGTTATGAAACTAGAATATCTTTTGCAGATTCTGGAAGTGATTGCGATCGCAAAGCTCTATTAGTTGCTTTGGAATCGACTTTTGAAAATGAGAGGGCGTAAAATTCGCCCAAAAAATTTGGCGACGATATCGAGCACATGCCTTCATAAAAGGGCTCTCCTGGCCAAATGGTTTAACTTTGGCAGGTCCCTGCTGTTCTGTTATGAAAGTAGACTTCGTGGGGCAGATTCTGGAAGTGATTGCGATCGCAAAGCTCTATTAGTTGCTTTGGAATCGGCTTTTGAAAAAAATTCTGTGAAAATCGCAAAAATTTTGGGTATCGAAATCGGGCAAAGTCTGCATAAAAGGGCTCTCCTGGCCAAATGGTTTAACTTTGGCAGGTCCCTGCTGTTCTGTTATGAAACTAGAATATCTTTTGCAGATTCTGGAAGTGATTGCGATCGCAAAGCTCTATTAGTTGCTTTGGAATCGACTTTTGAAAATGAGAGGGCATAAAATTCGCCCAAAAAATTTGGCGACGATATCGAGCACATGCCTTCATAAAAGGGCTCTCCTGGCCAAATGGTTTAACTTTGGCAGGTCCCTGCTGTTCTGTTATGAAAGTAGACTTCGTGGGGCAGATTCTGGAAGTGATTGCGATCGCAAAGCTCTATTACTTGCTTTGGAATCGGCTTTTGAAAAAAATTCTGTGAAAATCGCAAAAATTTTGGGTATCGAAATCGGGCAAAGTCTACATAAAAGGGCTCTCCTGGCCAAATGGTTTAACTTTGGCAGGTCCCTGCTGTTCTGTTATGAAACTAGAATATCTTTTGCAGATTCTGGAAGTGATTGCGATCGCAAAGCTCTATTAGTTGCTTTGGAATCGACTTTTGAAAATGAGAGGGCGTAAAATTCGCCCAAAAAATTTGGCGACGATATCGAGCACATGCCTTCATAAAAGGGCTCTCCTGGCCAAATGGTTTAACTTTGGCAGGTCCCTGCTGTTCTGTTATGAAAGTAGACTTCGTGGGGCAGATTCTGGAAGTGATTGCGATCGCAAAGCTCTATTAGTTGCTTTGGAATCGGCTTTTGAAAAAAATTCTGTGAAAATCGCAAAAATTTTGGGTATCGAAATCGGGCAAAGTCTGCATAAAAGGGCTCTCCTGGCCAAATGGTTTAACTTTGGCAGGTCCCTGCTGTTCTGTTATGAAACTAGAATATCTTTTGCAGATTCTGGAAGTGATTGCGATCGCAAAGCTCTATTAGTTGCTTTGGAATCGACTTTTAAAAATGAGAGGGCGTAAAATTCGCCCAAAAAATTTGGCGACGATATCGAGCACATGCCTTCATAAAAGGGCTCTCCTGGCCAAATGGTTTAACTTTGGCAGGTCCCTGCTGTTCTGTTATGAAAGTAGACTTCGTGGGGCAGATTCTGGAAGTGATTGCGATCGCAAAGCTCTATTAGTTGCTTTGGAATCGGCTTTTGAAAAAAATTCTGTGAAAATCGCAAAAATTTTGGGTATCGAAATCGGGCAAAGTCTGCATAAAAGGGCTCTCCTGGCCAAATGGTTTAACTTTGGCAGGTCCCTGCTGTTCTGTTATGAAACTAGAATATCTTTTGCAGATTCTGGAAGTGATTGCGATCGCAAAGCTCTATTAGTTGCTTTGGAATCGACTTTTGAAAATGAGAGGGCGTAAAATTCGCCCAAAAAATTTGGCGACGATATCGAGCACATGCCTTCATAAAAGGGCTCTCCTGGCCAAATGGTTTAACTTTGGCAGGTCCCTGCTGTTCTGTTATGAAAGTAGACTTCGTGGGGCAGATTCTGGAAGTGATTGCGATCGCAAAGCTCTATTAGTTGCTTTGGAATCGGCTTTTGAAAAAAATTCTGTGAAAATCGCAAAAATTTTGGGTATCGAAATCGGGCAAAGTCTGCATAAAAGGGCTCTCCTGGCCAAATGGTTTAACTTTGGCAGGTCCCTGCTGTTCTGTTATGAAACTAGAATATCTTTTGCAGATTCTGGAAGTGATTGCGATCGCAAAGCTCTATTAGTTGCTTTGGAATCGACTTTTGAAAATGAGAGGGCGTAAAATTCGCCCAAAAAATTTGGCGACGATATCGAGCACATGCCTTCATAAAAGGGCTCTCCTGGCCAAATGGTTTAACTTTGGCAGGTCCCTGCTGTTCTGTTATGAAAGTAGACTTCGTGGGGCAGATTCTGGAAGTGATTGCGATCGCAAAGCTCTATTAGTTGCTTTGGAATCGGCTTTTGAAAAAAATTCTGTGAAAATCGCAAAAATTTTGGGTATCGAAATCGGGCAAAGTCTGCATAAAAGGGCTCTCCTGGCCAAATGGTTTAACTTTGGCAGGTCCCTGCTGTTCTGTTATGAAACTAGAATATCTTTTGCAGATTCTGGAAGTGATTGCGATCGCAAAGCTCTATTAGTTGCTTTGGAATCGACTTTTGAAAATGAGAGGGCGTAAAATTCGCCCAAAAAATTTGGCGACGATATCGAGCACATGCCTTCATAAAAGGGCTCTCCTGGCCAAATGGTTTAACTTTGGCAGGTCCCTGCTGTTCTGTTATGAAAGTAGACTTCGTGGGGCAGATTCTGGAAGTGATTGCGATCGCAAAGCTCTATTACTTGCTTTGGAATCGGCTTTTGAAAAAAATTCTGTGAAAATCGCAAAAATTTTGGGTATCGAAATCGGGCAAAGTCTACATAAAAGGGCTCTCCTGGCCAAATGGTTTAACTTTGGCAGGTCCCTGCTGTTCTGTTATGAAACTAGAATATCTTTTGCAGATTCTGGAAGTGATTGCGATCGCAAAGCTCTATTAGTTGCTTTGGAATCGACTTTTGAAAATGAGAGGGCGTAAAATTCGCCCAAAAAATTTGGCGACGATATCGAGCACATGCCTTCATAAAAGGGCTCTCCTGGCCAAATGGTTTAACTTTGGCAGGTCCCTGCTGTTCTGTTATGAAAGTAGACTTCGTGGGGCAGATTCTGGAAGTGATTGCGATCGCAAAGCTCTATTAGTTGCTTTGGAATCGGCTTTTGAAAAAAATTCTGTGAAAATCGCAAAAATTTTGGGTATCGAAATCGGGCAAAGTCTGCATAAAAGGGCTCTCCTGGCCAAATGGTTTAACTTTGGCAGGTCCCTGCTGTTCTGTTATGAAACTAGAATATCTTTTGCAGATTCTGGAAGTGATTGCGATCGCAAAGCTCTATTAGTTGCTTTGGAATCGACTTTTAAAAATGAGAGGGCGTAAAATTCGCCCAAAAAATTTGGCGACGATATCGAGCACATGCCTTCATAAAAGGGCTCTCCTGGCCAAATGGTTTAACTTTGGCAGGTCCCTGCTGTTCTGTTATGAAAGTAGACTTCGTGGGGCAGATTCTGGAAGTGATTGCGATCGCAAAGCTCTATTAGTTGCTTTGGAATCGGCTTTTGAAAAAAATTCTGTGAAAATCGCAAAAATTTTGGGTATCGAAATCGGGCAAAGTCTGCATAAAAGGGCTCTCCTGGCCAAATGGTTTAACTTTGGCAGGTCCCTGCTGTTCTGTTATGAAACTAGAATATCTTTTGCAGATTCTGGAAGTGATTGCGATCGCAAAGCTCTATTAGTTGCTTTGGAATCGACTTTTGAAAATGAGAGGGCGTAAAATTCGCCCAAAAAATTTGGCGACGATATCGAGCACATGCCTTCATAAAAGGGCTCTCCTGGCCAAATGGTTTAACTTTGGCAGGTCCCTGCTGTTCTGTTATGAAAGTAGACTTCGTGGGGCAGATTCTGGAAGTGATTGCGATCGCAAAGCTCTATTAGTTGCTTTGGAATCGGCATTTGAAAAAAATTCTGTGAAAATCGCAAAAATTTTGGGTATCGAAATCGGGCAAAGTCTGCATAAAAGGGCTCTCCTGGCCAAATGGTTTAACTTTGGCAGGTCCCTGCTGTTCTGTTATGAAACTAGAATATCTTTTGCAGATTCTGGAAGTGATTGCGATCGCAAAGCTCTATTAGTTGCTTTGGAATCGACTTTTGAAAATGAGAGGGCGTAAAATTCGCCCAAAAAATTTGGCGACGATATCGAGCACATGCCTTCATAAAAGGGCTCTCCTGGCCAAATGGTTTAACTTTGGCAGGTCCCTGCTGTTCTGTTATGAAAGTAGACTTCGTGGGGCAGATTCTGGAAGTGATTGCGATCGCAAAGCTCTATTAGTTGCTTTGGAATCGGCTTTTGAAAAAAATTCGGTGAAAATCGCAAAAATTTTGGGTATCGAAATCGGGCAAAGTCTGCATAAAAGGGCTCTCCTGGCCAAATGGTTTAACTTTGGCAGGTCCCTGCTGTTCTGTTATGAAACTAGAATATCTTTTGCAGATTCTGGAAGTGATTGCGATCGCAAAGCTCTATTAGTTGCTTTGGAATCGACTTTTGAAAATGAGAGGGCGTAAAATTCGCCCAAAAAATTTGGCGACGATATCGAGCACATGCCTTCATAAAAGGGCTCTCCTGGACAAATGGTTTAACTTTGGCAGGTCCCTGCTGTTCTGTTATGAAAGTAGATTTCGTGGGGCAGATTCTGGAAGTGATTGCGATCGCAAAGCTCTATTAGTTGCTTTGGAATCGGCTTTTGAAAAAAATTCTGTGAAAATCGCAAAAATTTTGGGTATCGAAATCGGGCAAAGTCTGCATAAAAGGGCTCTCCTGGCCAAATGGTTTAACTTTGGCAGGTCCCTGCTGTTCTGTTATGAAACTAGAATATCTTTTGCAGATTCTGGAAGTGATTGCGATCGCAAAGCTCTATTAGTTGCTTTGGAATCGACTTTTGAAAATCAGAGGGCGTAAAATTCGCCCAAAAGATTTGGCGACGATATCGAGCACATGCCTTCATAAAAGGGCTCTCCTGGCCAAATGGTTTAACTTTGGCAGGTCCCTGCTGTTCTGCTATGAAAGTAGACTTCGTGGGGCAGATTCTGGAAGTGATTGCGATCGCAAAGCTCTATTAGTTGCTTTGGAATCGGCTTTTGAAAAAAATTCTGTGAAAATCGCAAAAATTTTGGGTATCGAAATCGGGCAAAGTCTGCATAAAAGGGCTCTCCTGGCCAAATGGTTTAACTTTGGCAGGTCCCTGCTGTTCTGTTATGAAACTAGAATATCTTTTAAAGATTCTGGAAGTGATTGCGATCGCAAAGCTCTATTAGTTGCTTTGGAATCGACTTTTGAAAATGAGAGGGCGTAAAATTCGCCCAAAAAATTTGGCGACGATATCGAGCACATGCCTTCATAAAAGGGCTCTCCTGGCCAAATGGTTTAACTTTGACAGGTCCCTGCTGTTCTGTTATGAAAGTAGACTTCGTGGGGCAGATTCTGGAAGTGATTGCGATCGCAAAGCTCTATTAGTTGCTTTGGAATCGGCTTTTGAAAAAACTTCTGTGAAAATCGCAAAAATTTTGGGTATCGAAATCGGGCAAAGTCTGCATAAAAGGGCTCTCCTGGCCAAATGGTTTAACTTTGGCAGGTCCCTGCTGTTCTGTTATGAAACTAGAATATCTTTTGCAGATTCTGGAAGTGATTGCGATCTCAAAGCTCTATTAGTTGCTTTGGAATCGACTTTTGAAAATGAGAGGGCGTAAAATTCGCCCAAAAGATTTGGCGACGATATCGAGCACATGCCTTCATAAAAGGGCTCTCCTGGCCAAATGGTTTAACTTTGGCAGGTCCCTGCTGTTCTGTTATGAAAGTAGACTTCGTGGGGCAGATTCTGGAAGTGATTGCGATCGCAAAGCTCTATTAGTTGCTTTGGAATCGGCTTTTGAAAAAACTTCTGTGAAAATCGCAAAAATTTTGAGTATCGAAATCGGGCAAAGTCTGCATAAAAGGGCTCTCCTGGCCAAATGGTTTAACTTTGGCAGGTCCCTGCTGTTCTGTTATGAAACTAGAATATCTTTTGCAGATTCTGGAAGTGATTGCGATCGCAAAGCTCTATTAGTTGCTTTGGAATCGACTTTTGAAAAAAATTCTGTGAAAATCGCAAAAATTTTGGAAATCGAAATCGGGCAAAGTCTGCATAAAAGGGCTCTCCTGGCCAAATGGTTTAACTTTGGCAGGTCCCTGCTGTTCTGTTATGAAACTAGAATATCTTTTGCAGATTCTGGAAGTGATTGCGATCGCAAAGCTCTATTAGTTGCTTTGGAATCGACTTTTGAAAATGAGAGGGCGTAAAATTCGCCCAAAAAATTTGGCGACGATATCGAGCACATGCCTTCATAAAAGGGCTCTCCTGGCCAAATGGTTTAACTTTGGCAGGTCCCTGCTGTTCTGTTATGAAAGTAGACTTCGTGGGGCAGATTCTGGAAGTGATTGCGATCGCAAAGCTCTATTAGTTGCTTTGGAATCGGCTTTTGAAAAAAATTCTGTGAAAATCGCAAAAATTTTGGGTATCGAAATCGGGCAAAGTCTGCATAAAAGGGCTCTCCTGGCCAAATGGTTTAACTTTGGCAGGTCCCTGCTGTTCTGTTATGAAACTAGAATATCTTTTGCAGATTCTGGAAGTGATTGCGATCGCAAAGCTCTATTAGTTGCTTTGGAATCGACTTTTGAAAATGAGAGGGCGTAAAATTCGCCCAAAAAATTTGGCGACGATATCGAGCACATGCCTTCATAAAAGGGCTCTCCTGGCCAAATGGTTTAACTTTGGCAGGTCCCTGCTGTTCTGTTATGAAAGTAGACTTCGTGGGGCAGATTCTGGAAGTAATTGCGATCGCAAAGCTCTATTAGTTGCTTTGGAATCGGCTTTTGAAAAAAATTCTGTGAAAATCGCAAAAATTTTGGGTATCGAAATCGGGCAAAGTCTGCATAAAAGGGCTCTCCTGGCCAAATGGTTTAACTTTGGCAGGTCCCTGCTGTTCTGTTATGAAACTAGAATATCTTTTGCAGATTCTGGAAGTGATTGCGATCGCAAAGCTCTATTAGTTGCTTTGGAATCGACTTTTGAAAATGAGAGGGCGTAAAATTCGCCCAAAAAATTTGGCGACGATATCGAGCACATGCCTTCATAAAAGGGCTCTCCTGGCCAAATGGTTTAACTTTGGCAGGTCCCTGCTGTTCTGTTATGAAAGTAGACTTCGTGGGGCAGATTCTGGAAGTGATTGCGATCGCAAAGCTCTATTAGTTGCTTTGGAATCGGCTTTTGAAAAAAATTCTGTGAAAATCGCAAAAATTTTGGGTATCGAAATCGGGCAAAGTCTGCATAAAAGGGCTCTCCTGGCCAAATGGTTTAACTTTGGCAGGTCCCTGCTGTTCTGTTATGAAACTAGAATATCTTTTGCAGATTCTGGAAGTGATTGCGATCGCAAAGCTCTATTAGTTGCTTTGGAATCGACTTTTGAAAATGAGAGGGCATAAAATTCGCCCAAAAAATTTGGCGACGATATCGAGCACATGCCTTCATAAAAGGGCTCTCCTGGCCAAATGGTTTAACTTTGGCAGGTCCCTGCTGTTCTGTTATGAAAGTAGACTTCGTGGGGCAGATTCTGGAAGTGATTGCGATCGCAAAGCTCTATTAGTTGCTTTGGAATCGGCTTTTGAAAAAAATTCTGTGAAAATCGCAAAAATTTTGGGTATCGAAATCGGGCAAAGTCTGCATAAAAGGGCTCTCCTGGCCAAATGGTTTAACTTTGGCAGGTCCCTGCTGTTCTGTTATGAAACTAGAATATCTTTTGCAGATTCTGGAAGTGATTGCGATCGCAAAGCTCTATTAGTTGCTTTGGAATCGACTTTTGAAAATGAGAGGGCGTAAAATTCGCCCAAAAAATTTGGCGACGATATCGAGCACATGCCTTCATAAAAGGGCTCTCCTGGCCAAATGGTTTAACTTTGGCAGGTCCCTGCTGTTCTGTTATGAAAGTAGATTTCGTGGGGCAGATTCTGGAAGTGATTGCGATCGCAAAGCTCTATTAGTTGCTTTGGAATCGGCTTTTGAAAAAAATTCTGTGAAAATCGCAAAAATTTTGGGTATCGAAATCGGGCAAAGTCTGCATAAAAGGGCTCTCCTGGCCAAATGGTTTAACTTTGGCAGGTCCCTGCTGTTCTGTTATGAAACTAGAATATCTTTTGCAGATTCTGGAAGTGATTGCGATCGCAAAGCTCTATTAGTTGCTTTGGAATCGACTTTTGAAAATGAGAGGGCGTAAAATTCGCCCAAAAGATTTGGCGACGATATCGAGCACATGCCTTCATAAAAGGGCTCTCCTGGCCAAATGGTTTAACTTTGGCAGGTCCCTGCTGTTCTGTTATGAAAGTAGACTTCGTGGGGCAGATTCTGGAAGTGATTGCGATCGCAAAGCTCTATTAGTTGCTTTGGAATCGGCTTTTGAAAAAAATTCTGTGAAAATCGCAAAAATTTTGGGTATCGAAATCGGGCAAAGTCTGCATAAAAGGGCTCTCCTGGCCAAATGGTTTAACTTTGGCAGGTCCCTGCTGTTCTGTTATGAAACTAGAATATCTTTTAAAGATTCTGGAAGTGATTGCGATCGCAAAGCTCTATTAGTTGCTTTGGAATCGACTTTTGAAAATGAGAGGGCGTAAAATTCGCCCAAAAAATTTGCCGACGATATCGATCACATGCCTTCATAAAAGGGCTCTCCTGGCCAAATGGTTTAACTTTGACAGGTCCCTGCTGTTCTGTTATGAAAGTAGACTTCGTGGGGCAGATTCTGGAAGTGATTGCGATCGCAAAGCTCTATTAGTTGCTTTGGAATCGGCTTTTGAAAAAACTTCTGTGAAAATCGCAAAAATTTTGGGTATCGAAATCGGGCAAAGTCTGCATAAAAGGGCTCTCCTGGCCAAATGGTTTAACTTTGGCAGGTCCCTGCTGTTCTGTTATGAAACTAGAATATCTTTTGCAGATTCTGGAAGTGATTGCGATCTCAAAGCTCTATTAGTTGCTTTGGAATCGACTTTTGAAAATGAGAGGGCGTAAAATTCGCCCAAAAGATTTGGCGACGATATCGAGCACATGCCTTCATAAAAGGGCTCTCCTGGCCAAATGGTTTAACTTTGTCAGGTCCCTGCTGTTCTGTTATGAAAGTAGACTTCGTGGGGCAGATTCTGGAAGTGATTGCGATCGCAAAGCTCTATTAGTTGCTTTGGAATCGGCTTTTGAAAAAACTTCTGTGAAAATCGCAAAAATTTTGGGTATCGAAATCGGGCAAAGTCTGCATAAAAGGGCTCTCCTGGCCAAATGGTTTAACTTTGGCAGGTCCCTGCTGTTCTGTTATGAAACTAGAATATCTTTTGCAGATTGTGGAAGTGATTGCGATCGCAAAGCTCTATTAGTTGCTTTGGAATCGACTTTTGAAAATGAGAGGGCGTAAAATTCGCCCAAAAGATTTGGCGATGATATCGAGCACATGCCTTCATAAAAGGGCTCTCCTGGCCAAATGGTTTAACTTTGGCAGGTCCCTGCTGTTCTGTTATGAAAGTAGACTTCGTGGGGCAGATTCTGGAAGTGATTGCGATCGCAAAGCTCTATTAGTTGCTTTGGAATCGGCTTTTGAAAAAAATTCTGTGAAAATCGCAAAAATTTTGGGTATCGAAATCGGGCAAAGTCTGCATAAAAGGGCTCTCCTGGCCAAATGGTTTAACTTTGGCAGGTCCCTGCTGTTCTGTTATGAAACTAGAATATCTTTTGCAGATTCTGGAAGTGATTGCGATCGCAAAGCTCTATTAGTTGCTTTGGAATCGACTTTTGAAAATGAGAGGGCGTAAAATTCGCCCAAAAAATTTGCCGACGATATCGATCACATGCCTTCATAAAAGGGCTCTCCTGGCCAAATGGTTTAACTTTGACAGGTCCCTGCTGTTCTGTTATGAAAGTAGACTTCGTGGGGCAGATTCTGGAAGTGATTGCGATCGCAAAGCTCTATTAGTTGCTTTGGAATCGGCTTTTGAAAAAACTTCTGTGAAAATCGCAAAAATTTTGGGTATCGAAATCGGGCAAAGTCTGCATAAAAGGGCTCTCCTGGCCAAATGGTTTAACTTTGGCAGGTCCCTGCTGTTCTGTTATGAAACTAGAATATCTTTTGCAGATTCTGGAAGTGATTGCGATCTCAAAGCTCTATTAGTTGCTTTGGAATCGACTTTTGAAAATGAGAGGGCGTAAAATTCGCCCAAAAGATTTGGCGACGATATCGAGCACATGCCTTCATAAAAGGGCTCTCCTGGCCAAATGGTTTAACTTTGGCAGGTCCCTGCTGTTCTGTTATGAAAGTAGACTTCGTGGGGCAGATTCTGGAAGTGATTGCGATCGCAAAGCTCTATTAGTTGCTTTGGAATCGGCTTTTGAAAAAACTTCTGTGAAAATCGCAAAAATTTTGGGTATCGAAATCGGGCAAAGTCTGCATAAAAGGGCTCTCCTGGCCAAATGGTTTAACTTTGGCAGGTCCCTGCTGTTCTGTTATGAAACTAGAATATCTTTTGCAGATTCTGGAAGTGATTGCGATCGCAAAGCTCTATTAGTTGCTTTGGAATCGACTTTTGAAAATGAGAGGGCGTAAAATTCGCCCAAAAGATTTGGCGATGATATCGAGCACATGCCTTCATAAAAGGGCTCTCCTGGCCAAATGGTTTAACTTTGGCAGGTCCCTGCTGTTCTGTTATGAAAGTAGACTTCGTGGGGCAGATTCTGGAAGTGATTGCGATCGCAAAGCTCTATTAGTTGCTTTGGAATCGGCTTTTGAAAAAAATTCTGTGAAAATCGCAAAAATTTTGGGTATCGAAATCGGGCAAAGTCTGCATAAAAGGGCTCTCCTGGCCAAATGGTTTAACTTTGGCAGGTCCCTGCTGTTCTGTTATGAAACTAGAATATCTTTTGCAGATTCTGGAAGTGATTGCGATCGCAAAGCTCTATTAGTTGCTTTGGAATCGACTTTTGAAAATGAGAGAGCGTAAAATTCGCCCAAAAAATTTGGCGACGATATCGAGCACATGCCTTCATAAAAGGGCTCTCCTGGCCAAATGGTTTAACTTTGACAGGTCCCTGCTGTTCTGTTATGAAAGTAGACTTCGTGGGGCAGATTCTGGAAGTGATTGCGATCGCAAAGCTCTATTAGTTGCTTTGGAATCGGCTTTTGAAAAAAATTCTGTGAAAATCGCAAAAATTTTGGGTATCGAAATCGGGCAAAGTCTGCATAAAAGGGCTCTCCTGGCCAAATGGTTTACCTTTGGCAGGTCCCTGCTGTTCTGTTATGAAACTAGAATATCTTTTGCAGATTCTGGAAGTGATTGCGATCGCAAAGCTCTATTAGTTGCTTTGGAATCGACTTTTGAAAATGAGAGGGCGTAAAATTCGCCCAAAAAATTTGGCGACGATATCGAGCACATGCCTTCATAAAAGGGCTCTCCTGGCCAAATGGTTTAACTTTGGCAGGTCCCTGCTGTTCTGTTATGAAAGTAGACTTCGTGGGGCAGATTCTGGAAGTGATTGCGATCGCAAAGCTCTATTAGTTGCTTTGGAATCGGCTTTTGAAAAAAATTCTGTGAAAATCGCAAAAATTTTGGGTATCGAAATCGGGCAAAGTCTGCATAAAAGGGCTCTCCTGGCCAAATGGTTTAACTTTGGCAGGTCCCTGCTGTTCTGTTATGAAACTAGAATATCTTTTGCAGATTGTGGAAGTGATTGCGATCGCAAAGCTCTATTAGTTGCTTTGGAATCGACTTTTGAAAATGAGAGGGCGTAAAATTCGCCCAAAAAATTTGGCGACGATATCGAGCACATGCCTTCATAAAAGGGCTCTCCTGGCCAAATGGTTTAACTTTGGCAGGTCCCTGCTGTTCTGTTATGAAAGTAGACTTCGTGGGGCAGATTCTGGAAGTGATTGCGATCGCAAAGCTCTATTAGTTGCTTTGGAATCGGCTTTTGAAAAAAATTCTGTGAAAATCGCAAAAATTTTGGGTATCGAAATCGGGCAAAGTCTGCATAAAAGGGCTCTCCTGGCCAAATGGTTTAACTTTGGCAGGTCCCTGCTGTTCTGTTATGAAACTAGAATATCTTTTGCAGATTCTGGAAGTGATTGCGATCGCAAAGCTCTATTAGTTGCTTTGGAATCGACTTTTGAAAATGAGAGGGCGTAAAATTCGCCCAAAAAATTTGGCGACGATATCGAGCACATGCCTTCATAAAAGGGCTCTCCTGGCCAAATGGTTTAACTTTGGCAGGTCCCTGCTGTTCTGTTATGAAAGTAGACTTCGTGGGGCAGATTCTGGAAGTGATTGCGATCGCAAAGCTCTATTAGTTGCTTTGGAATCGGCTTTTGAAAAAAATTCTGTGAGAATCGCAAAAATTTTGGGTATCGAAATCGGGCAAAGTCTGCATAAAAGGGCTCTCCTGGCCAAATGGTTTAACTTTGGCAGGTCCCTGCTGTTCTGTTATGAAACTAGAATATCTTTTGCAGATTCTGGAAGTGATTGCGATCGCAAAGCTCTATTAGTTGCTTTGGAATCGACTTTTGAAAATGAGAGGGCGTAAAATTCGCCCAAAAAATTTGGCGACGATATCGAGCACATGCCTTCATAAAAGGGCTCTCCTGGCCAAATGGTTTAAATTTGGCAGGTCCCTGCTGTTCTGTTATGAAAGTAGACTTCGTGGGGCAGATTCTGGACGTGATTGCGATCGCAAAGCTCTATTAGTTGCTTTGGAATCGGCTTTTGAAAAAAATTCTGTGAAAATCGCAAAAATTTTGGGTATCGAAATCGGGCAAAGTCTGCATAAAAGGGCTCTCCTGGCCAAATGGTTTAACTTTGGCAGGTCCCTGCTGTTCTGTTATGAAACTAGAATATCTTTTGCAGATTCTGGAAGAGATTGCGATCGCAAAGCTCTATTAGTTGCTTTGGAATCGACTTTTGAATATGAGAGGGCGTAAAATTCGCCCAAAAAATTTGGCGACGATATCGAGCACATGCCTTCATAAAAGGGCTCTCCTGGCCAAATGGTTTAACTTTGGCAGGTCCCTGCTGTTCTGTTATGAAAGTAGACTTCGTGGGGCAGATTCTGGAAGTGATTGCGATCGCAAAGCTCTATTAGTTGCTTTGGAATCGGCTTTTGAAAAAAATTCTGTGAAAATCGCAAAAATTTTGGGTATCGAAATCGGGCAAAGTCTGCATAAAAGGGCTCTCCTGGCCAAATGGTTTAACTTTGGCAGGTCCCTGCTGTTCTGTTATGAAACTAGAATATCTTTTGCAGATTCTGGAAGTGATTGCGATCGCAAAGCTCTATTAGTTGCTTTGGAATCGACTTTTAAAAATGAGAGGGCGTAAAATTCGCCCAAAAATTTTGGCGACGATATCGAGCACATGCCTTCATAAAAGGGCTCTCCTGGCCAAATGGTTTAACTTTGGCAGGTCCCTGCTGTTCTGTTATGAAAGTAGACTTCGTGGGGCAGATTCTGGAAGTGATTGCGATCGCAAAGCTCTATTAGTTGCTTTGGAATCGGCTTTTGAAAAAAATTCTGTGAAAATCGCAAAAATTTTGGGTATCGAAATCGGGCAAAGTCTGCATAAAAGGGCTCTCCTGGCCAAATGGTTTAACTTTGGCAGGTCCCTGCTGTTCTGTTATGAAACTAGAATATCTTTTGCAGATTCTGGAAGTGATTGCGATCGCAAAGCTCTATTAGTTGCTTTGGAATCGACTTTTGAAAATGAGAGGGCGTAAAATTCGCCCAAAAAATTTGGCGACGATATGGAGCACATGCCTTCATAAAAGGGCTCTCCTGGCCAAATGGTTTAACTTTGGCAGGTCCCTGCTGTTCTGTTATGAAAGTAGACTTCGTGGGGCAGATTCTGGAAGTGATTGCGATCGCAAAGCTCTATTAGTTGCTTTGGAATCGGCTTTTGAAAAAAATTCTGTGAAAATCGCAAAAATTTTGGGTATCGAAATCGGGCAAAGTCTGCATAAAAGGGCTCTCCTGGCCAAATGGTTTAACTTTGGCAGGTCCCTGCTGTTCTGTTATGAAACTAGAATATCTTTTGCAGATTCTGGAAGTGATTGCGATCGCAAAGCTCTATTAGTTGCTTTGGAATCGACTTTTGAAAATGAGAGGGCGTAAAATTCGCCCAAAAAATTTGGCGACGATATCGAGCACATGCCTTCATAAAAGGGCTCTCCTGGCCAAATGGTTTAACTTTGGCAGGTCCCTGCTGTTCTGTTATGAAAGTAGATTTCGTGGGGCAGATTCTGGAAGTGATTGCGATCGCAAAGCTCTATTAGTTGCTTTGGAATCGGCTTTTGAAAAAAATTCTGTGAAAATCGCAAAAATTTTGGGTATCGAAATCGGGCAAAGTCTGCATAAAAGGGCTCTCCTGGCCAAATGGTTTAACTTTGGCAGGTCCCTGCTGTTCTGTTATGAAACTAGAATATCTTTTGCAGATTCTGGAAGTGATTGCGATCGCAAAGCTCTATTAGTTGCTTTGGAATCGACTTTTGAAAATGAGAGGGCGTAAAATTCGCCCAAAAGATTTGGCGACGATATCGAGCACATGCCTTCATAAAAGGGCTCTCCTGGCCAAATGGTTTAACTTTGGCAGGTCCCTGCTGTTCTGTTATGAAAGTAGACTTCGTGGGGCAGATTCTGGAAGTGATTGCGATCGCAAAGCTCTATTAGTTGCTTTGGAATCGGCTTTTGAAAAAAATTCTGTGAAAATCGCAAAAATTTTGGGTATCGAAATCGGGCAAAGTCTGCATAAAAGGGCTCTCCTGGCCAAATGGTTTAACTTTGGCAGGTCCCTGCTGTTCTGTTATGAAACTAGAATATATTTTAAAGATTCTGGAAGTGATTGCGATCGCAAAGCTCTATTAGTTGCTTTGGAATCGACTTTTGAAAATGAGAGGGCGTAAAATTCGCCCAAAAAATTTGGCGACGATATCGAGCACATGCCTTCATAAAAGGGCTCTCCTGGCCAAATGGTTTAACTTTGACAGGTCCCTGCTGTTCTGTTATGAAAGTAGACTTCGTGGGGCAGATTCTGGAAGTGATTGCGATCGCAAAGCTCTATTAGTTGCTTTGGAATCGGCTTTTGAAAAAACTTCTGTGAAAATCGCAAAAATTTTGGGTATCGAAATCGGGCAAAGTCTGCATAAAAGGGCTCTCCTGGCCAAATGGTTTAACTTTGGCAGGTCCATGCTGTTCTGTTATGAAACTAGAATATCTTTTGCAGATTCTGGAAGTGATTGCGATCTCAAAGCTCTATTAGTTGCTTTGGAATCGACTTTTGAAAATGAGAGGGCGTAAAATTAGCCCAAAAGATTTGGCGACGATATCGAGCACATGCCTTCATAAAAGGGCTCTCCTGGCCAAATGGTTTAACTTTGGCAGGTCCCTGCTGTTCTGTTATGAAAGTAGACTTCGTGGGGCAGATTCTGGAAGTGATTGCGATCGCAAAGCTCTATTAGTTGCTTTGGAATCGGCTTTTGAAAAAACTTCTGTGAAAATCGCAAAAATTTTGAGTATCGAAATCGGGCAAAGTCTGCATAAAAGGGCTCTCCTGGCCAAATGGTTTAACTTTGGCAGGTCCCTGCTGTTCTGTTATGAAACTAGAATATCTTTTGCAGATTCTGGAAGTGATTGCGATCGCAAAGCTCTATTAGTTGCTTTGGAATCGACTTTTGAAAAAAATTCTGTGAAAATCGCAAAAATTTTGGAAATCGAAATCGGGCAAAGTCTGCATAAAAGGGCTCTCCTGGCCAAATGGTTTAACTTTGGCAGGTCCCTGCTGTTCTGTTATGAAACTAGAATATCTTTTGCAGATTCTGGAAGTGATTGCGATCGCAAAGCTCTATTAGTTGCTTTGGAATCGACTTTTGAAAATGAGAGGGCGTAAAATTCGCCCAAAAAATTTGGCGACGATATCGAGCACATGCCTTCATAAAAGGGCTCTCCTGGCCAAATGGTTTAACTTTGGCAGGTCCCTGCTGTTCTGTTATGAAAGTAGACTTCGTGGGGCAGATTCTGGAAGTGATTGCGATCGCAAAGCTCTATTAGTTGCTTTGGAATCGGCTTTTGAAAAAAATTCTGTGAAAATCGCAAAAATTTTGGGTATTGAAATCGGGCAAAGTCTGCATAAAAGGGCTCTCCTGGCCAAATGGTTTAACTTTGGCAGGTCCCTGCTGTTCTGTTATGAAACTAGAATATCTTTTGCAGATTCTGGAAGTGATTGCGATCGCAAAGCTCTATTAGTTGCTTTGGAATCGACTTTTGAAAATGAGAGGGCGTAAAATTCGCCCAAAAAATTTGGCGACGATATCGAGCACATGCCTTCATAAAAGGGCTCTCCTGGCCAAATGGTTTAACTTTGGCAGGTCCCTGCTGTTCTGTTATGAAAGTAGACTTCGTGGGGCAGATTCTGGAAGTGATTGCGATCGCAAAGCTCTATTAGTTGCTTTGGAATCGGCTTTTGAAAAAAATTCTGTGAAAATCGCAAAAATTTTGGGTATCGAAATCGGGCAAAGTCTGCATAAAAGGGCTCTCCTGGCCAAATGGTTTAACTTTGGCAGGTCCCTGCTGTTCTGTTATGAAACTAGAATATCTTTTGCAGATTCTGGAAGTGATTGCGATCGCAAAGCTCTATTAGTTGCTTTGGAATCGACTTTTGAAAATGAGAGGGCGTAAAATTCGCCCAAAAAATTTGGCGACGATATCGAGCACATGCCTTCATAAAAGGGCTCTCCTGGCCAAATGGTTTAACTTTGGCAGGTCCCTGCTGTTCTGTTATGAAAGTAGACTTCGTGGGGCAGATTCTGGAAGTGATTGCGATCGCAAAGCTCTATTAGTTGCTTTGGAATCGGCTTTTGAAAAAAATTCTGTGAAAATCGCAAAAATTTTGGGTATCGAAATCGGGCAAAGTCTGCATAAAAGGGCTCTCCTGGCCAAATGGTTTAACTTTGGCAGGTCCCTGCTGTTCTGTTATGAAACTAGAATATCTTTTAAAGATTCTGGAAGTGATTGCGATCGCAAAGCTCTATTAGTTGCTTTGGAATCGACTTTTGAAAATGAGAGGGCGTAAAATTCGCCCAAAAAATTTGCCGACGATATCGAGCACATGCCTTCATAAAAGGGCTCTCCTGGCCAAATGGTTTAACTTTGACAGGTCCCTGCTGTTCTGTTATGAAAGTAGACTTCGTGGGGCAGATTCTGGAAGTGATTGCGATCGCAAAGCTCTATTAGTTGCTTTGGAATCGGCTTTTGAAAAAACTTCTGTGAAAATCGCAAAAATTTTGGGTATCGAAATCGGGCAAAGTCTGCATAAAAGGGCTCTCCTGGCCAAATGGTTTAACTTTGGCAGGTCCCTGCTGTTCTGTTATGAAACTAGAATATCTTTTGCAGATTCTGGAAGTGATTGCGATCTCAAAGCTCTATTAGTTGCTTTGGAATCGACTTTTGAAAATGAGAGGGCGTAAAATTCGCCCAAAAGATTTGGCGACGATATCGAGCACATGCCTTCATAAAAGGGCTCTCCTGGCCAAATGGTTTAACTTTGGCAGGTCCCTGCTGTTCTGTTATGAAAGTAGACTTCGTGGGGCAGATTCTGGAAGTGATTGCGATCGCAAAGCTCTATTAGTTGCTTTGGAATCGGCTTTTGAAAAAACTTCTGTGAAAATCGCAAAAATTTTGGGTATCGAAATCGGGCAAAGTCTGCATAAAAGGGCTCTCCTGGCCAAATGGTTTAACTTTGGCAGGTCCCTGCTGTTCTGTTATGAAACTAGAATATCTTTTGCAGATTCTGGAAGTGATTGCGATCGCAAAGCTCTATTAGTTGCTTTGGAATCGACTTTTGAAAATGAGAGGGCGTAAAATTCGCCGAAAAGATTTGGCGATGATATCGAGCACATGCCTTCATAAAAGGGCTCTCCTGGCCAAATGGTTTAACTTTGGCAGGTCCCTGCTGTTCTGTTATGAAAGTAGACTTCGTGGGGCAGATTCTGGAAGTGATTGCGATCGCAAAGCTCTATTAGTTGCTTTGGAATCGGCTTTTGAAAAAAATTCTGTGAAAATCGCAAAAATTTTGGGTATCGAAATCGGGCAAAGTCTGCATAAAAGGGCTCTCCTGGCCAAATGGTTTAACTTTGGCAGGTCCCTGCTGTTCTGTTATGAAACTAGAATATCTTTTGCAGATTCTGGAAGTGATTGCGATCGCAAAGCTCTATTAGTTGCTTTGGAATCGACTTTTGAAAATGAGAGGGCGTAAAATTCGCCCAAAAAATTTGGCGACGATATCGAGCACATGCCTTCATAAAAGGGCTCTCCTGGCCAAATGGTTTAACTTTGACAGGTCCCTGCTGTTCTGTTATGAAAGTAGACTTCGTGGGGCAGATTCTGGAAGTGATTGCGATCGCAAAGCTCTATTAGTTGCTTTGGAATCGGCTTTTGAAAAAAATTCTGTGAAAATCGCAAAAATTTTGGGTATCGAAATCGGGCAAAGTCTGCATAAAAGGGCTCTCCTGGCCAAATGGTTTACCTTTGGCAGGTCCCTGCTGTTCTGTTATGAAACTAGAATATCTTTTGCAGATTCTGGAAGTGATTGCGATCGCAAAGCTCTATTAGTTGCTTTGGAATCGACTTTTGAAAATGAGAGGGCGTAAAATTCGCCCAAAAAATTTGGCGACGATATCGAGCACATGCCTTCATAAAAGGGCTCTCCTGGCCAAATGGTTTAACTTTGGCAGGTCCCTGCTGTTCTGTTATGAAAGTAGACTTCGTGGGGCAGATTCTGGAAGTGATTGCGATCGCAAAGCTCTATTAGTTGCTTTGGAATCGGCTTTTGAAAAAAATTCTGTGAGAATCGCAAAAATTTTGGGTATCGAAATCGGGCAAAGTCTGCATAAAAGGGCTCTCCTGGCCAAATGGTTTAACTTTGGCAGGTCCCTGCTGTTCTGTTATGAAACTAGAATATCTTTTGCAGATTCTGGAAGTGATTGCGATCGCAAAGCTCTATTAGTTGCTTTGGAATCGACTTTTGAAAATGAGAGGGCGTAAAATTCGCCCAAAAAATTTGGCGACGATATCGAGCACATGCCTTCATAAAAGGGCTCTCCTGGCCAAATGGTTTAACTTTGACAGGTCCCTGCTGTTCTGTTATGAAAGTAGACTTCGTGGGGCAGATTCTGGAAGTGAT
The DNA here is from genome assembly GCA_963930645.1 of Salticus scenicus. NCBI lineage: Eukaryota > Metazoa > Arthropoda > Arachnida > Araneae > Salticidae > Salticus > Salticus scenicus. The sequence goes on from CAWVNO010003024.1 coordinate 136,657, forward strand.
TGCGATCGCAAAGCTCTATTAGTTGCTTTGGAATCGGCTTTTGAAAAAAATTCTGTGAAAATCGCAAAAATTTTGGGTATCGAAATCGGGCAAAGTCTGCATAAAAGGGCTCTCCTGGCCAAATGGTTTAACTTTGGCAGGTCCCTGCTGTTCTGTTATGAAACTAGAATATCTTTTGCAGATTCTGGAAGTGATTGCGATCGCAAAGCTCTATTAGTTGCTTTGGAATCGACTTTTGAAAATGAGAGGGCGTAAAATTCGCCCAAAAAATTTGGCGACGATATCGAGCACATGCCTTCATAAAAGGGCTCTCCTGGCCAAATGGTTTAACTTTGGCAGGTCCCTGCTGTTCTGTTATGAAAGTAGACTTCGTGGGGCAGATTCTGGAAGTGATTGCGATCGCAAAGCTCTATTAGTTGCTTTGGAATCGGCTTTTGAAAAAAATTCTGTGAGAATCGCAAAAATTTTGGGTATCGAAATCGGGCAAAGTCTGCATAAAAGGGCTCTCCTGGCCAAATGGTTTAACTTTGGCAGGTCCCTGCTGTTCTGTTATGAAACTAGAATATCTTTTGCAGATTCTGGAAGTGATTGCGATCGCAAAGCTCTATTAGTTGCTTTGGAATCGACTTTTGAAAATGAGAGGGCGTAAAATTCGCCCAAAAAATTTGGCGACGATATCGAGCACATGCCTTCATAAAAGGGCTCTCCTGGCCAAATGGTTTAACTTTGGCAGGTCCCTGCTGTTCTGTTATGAAAGTAGACTTCGTGGGGCAGATTCTGGAAGTGATTGCGATCGCAAAGCTCTATTAGTTGCTTTGGAATCGGCTTTTGAAAAAAATTCTGTGAGAATCGCAAAAATTTTGGGTATCGAAATCGGGCAAAGTCTGCATAAAAGGGCTCTCCTGGCCAAATGGTTTAACTTTGGCAGGTCCCTGCTGTTCTGTTATGAAACTAGAATATCTTTTGCAGATTCTGGAAGTGATTGCGATCGCAAAGCTCTATTAGTTGCTTTGGAATCGACTTTTGAAAATGAGAGGGCGTAAAATTCGCCCAAAAAATTTGGCGACGATATCGAGAACATGCCTTCATAAAAGGGCTCTCCTGGCCAAATGGTTTAAATTTGGCAGGTCCCTGCTGTTCTGTTATGAAAGTAGACTTCGTGGGGCAGATTCTGGACGTGATTGCGATCGCAAAGCTCTATTAGTTGCTTTGGAATCGGCTTTTGAAAAAAATTCTGTGAAAATCGCAAAAATTTTGGGTATCGAAATCGGGCAAAGTCTGCATAAAAGGGCTCTCCTGGCCAAATGGTTTAACTTTGGCAGGTCCCTGCTGTTCTGTTATGAAACTAGAATATCTTTTGCAGATTCTGGAAGAGATTGCGATCGCAAAGCTCTATTAGTTGCTTTGGAATCGACTTTTGAATATGAGAGGGCGTAAAATTCGCCCAAAAAATTTGGCGACGATATCGAGCACATGCCTTCATAAAAGGGCTCTCCTGGCCAAATGGTTTAACTTTGGCAGGTCCCTGCTGTTCTGTTATGAAAGTAGACTTCGTGGGGCAGATTCTGGAAGTGATTGCGATCGCAAAGCTCTATTAGTTGCTTTGGAATCGGCTTTTGAAAAAAATTCTGTGAAAATCGCAAAAATTTTGGGTATCGAAATCGGGCAAAGTCTGCATAAAAGGGCTCTCCTGGCCAAATGGTTTAACTTTGGCAGGTCCCTGCTGTTCTGTTATGAAACTAGAATATCTTTTGCAGATTCTGGAAGTGATTGCGATCGCAAAGCTCTATTAGTTGCTTTGGAATCGACTTTTGAAAATGAGAGGGCGTAAAATTCGCCCAAAAAATTTGGCGACGATATCGAGCACATGCCTTCATAAAAGGGCTCTCCTGGCCAAATGGTTTAACTTTGGCAGGTCCCTGCTGTTCTGTTATGAAAGTAGACTTCGTGGGGCAGATTCTGGAAGTGATTGCGATCGCAAAGCTCTATTAGTTGCTTTGGAATCGGCTTTTGAAAAAAATTCTGTGAGAATCGCAAAAATTTTGGGTATCGAAATCGGGCAAAGTCTGCATAAAAGGGCTGTCCTGGCCAAATGGTTTAACTTTGGCAGGTCCCTGCTGTTCTGTTATGAAACTAGAATATCTTTTGCAGATTCTGGAAGTGATTGCGATCGCAAAGCTCTATTAGTTGCTTTGGAATCGACTTTTGAAAATGAGAGGGCGTAAAATTCGCCCAAAAAATTTGGCGACGATATCGAGCACATGCCTTCATAAAAGGGCTCTCCTGGCCAAATGGTTTAAATTTGGCAGGTCCCTGCTGTTCTGTTATGAAAGTAGACTTCGTGGGGCAGATTCTGGACGTGATTGCGATCGCAAAGCTCTATTAGTTGCTTTGGAATCGGCTTTTGAAAAAAATTCTGTGAAAATCGCAAAAATTTTGGGTATCGAAATCGGGCAAAGTCTGCATAAAAGGGCTCTCCTGGCCAAATGGTTTAACTTTGGCAGGTCCCTGCTGTTCTGTTATGAAACTAGAATATCTTTTGCAGATTCTGGAAGAGATTGCGATCGCAAAGCTCTATTAGTTGCTTTGGAATCGACTTTTGAATATGAGAGGGCGTAAAATTCGCCCAAAAAATTTGGCGACGATATCGAGCACATGCCTTCATAAAAGGGCTCTCCTGGCCAAATGGTTTAACTTTGGCAGGTCCCTGCTGTTCTGTTATGAAAGTTGACTTCGTGGGGCAGATTCTGGAAGTGATTGCGATCGCAAAGCTCTATTAGTTGCTTTGGAATCGGCTTTTGAAAAAAATTCTGTGAAAATCGCAAAAATTTTGGGTATCGAAATCCGGCAAAGTCTGCATAAAAGGGCTCTCCTGGCCAAATGGTTTAACTTTGGCAGGTCCCTGCTGTTCTGTTATGAAACTAGAATATCTTTTGCAGATTCTGGAAGTGATTGCGATCGCAAAGCTCTATTAGTTGCTTTGGAATCGACTTTTGAAAATGAGAGGGCATAAAATTCGCCCAAAAAATTTGGCGACGATATCGAGCACATGCCTTCATAAAAGGGCTCTCCTGGCCAAATGGTTTAACTTTGGCAGGTCCCTGCTGTTCTGTTATGAAAGTAGACTTCGTGGGGCAGATTCTGGAAGTGATTGCGATCGCAAAGCTCTATTAGTTGCTTTGGAATCGGCTTTTGAAAAAAATTCTGTGAAAATCGCAAAAATTTTGGGTATCGAAATCGGGCAAAGTCTGCATAAAAGGGCTCTCCTGGCCAAATGGTTTAACTTTGGCAGGTCCCTGCTGTTCTGTTATGAAACTAGAATATCTTTTGCAGATTCTGGAAGTGATTGCGATCGCAAAGCTCTATTAGTTGCTTTGGAATCGACTTTTGAAAATGAGAGGGCGTAAAATTCGCCCAAAAAATTTGGCGACGATATCGAGCACATGCCTTCATAAAAGGGCTCTCCTGGCCAAATGGTTTAACTTTGGCAGGTCCCTGCTGTTCTGTTATGAAAGTAGATTTCGTGGGGCAGATTCTGGAAGTGATTGCGATCGCAAAGCTCTATTAGTTGCTTTGGAATCGGCTTTTGAAAAAAATTCTGTGAAAATCGCAAAAATTTTGGGTATCGAAATCGGGCAAAGTCTGCATAAAAGGGCTCTCCTGGCCAAATGGTTTAACTTTGGCAGGTCCCTGCTGTTCTGTTATGAAACTAGAATATCTTTTGCAGATTCTGGAAGTGATTGCGATCGCAAAGCTCTATTAGTTGCTTTGGAATCGACTTTTGAAAATGAGAGGGCGTAAAATTCGCCCAAAAGATTTGGCGACGATATCGAGCACATGCCTTCATAAAAGGGCTCTCCTGGCCAAATGGTTTAACTTTGGCAGGTCCCTGCTGTTCTGTTATGAAAGTAGACTTCGTGGGGCAGATTCTGGAAGTGATTGCGATCGCAAAGCTCTATTAGTTGCTTTGGAATCGGCTTTTGAAAAAAATTCTGTGAAAATCGCAAAAATTTTGGGTATCGAAATCGGGCAAAGTCTGCATAAAAGGGCTCTCCTGGCCAAATGGTTTAACTTTGGCAGGTCCCTGCTGTTCTGTTATGAAACTAGAATATCTTTTAAAGATTCTGGAAGTGATTGCGATCGCAAAGCTCTATTAGTTGCTTTGGAATCGACTTTTGAAAATGAGAGGGCGTAAAATTCGCCCAAAAAATTTGCCGACGATATCGAGCACATGCCTTCATAAAAGGGCTCTCCTGGCCAAATGGTTTAACTTTGACAGGTCCCTGCTGTTCTGTTATGAAAGTAGACTTCGTGGGGCAGATTCTGGAAGTGATTGCGATCGCAAAGCTCTATTAGTTGCTTTGGAATCGGCTTTTGAAAAAACTTCTGTGAAAATCGCAAAAATTTTGGGTATCGAAATCGGGCAAAGTCTGCATAAAAGGGCTCTCCTGGCCAAATGGTTTAACTTTGGCAGGTCCCTGCTGATCTGTTATGAAACTAGAATATCTTTTGCAGATTCTGGAAGTGATTGCGATCTCAAAGCTCTATTAGTTGCTTTGGAATCGACTTTTGAAAATGAGAGGGCGTAAAATTCGCCCAAAAGATTTGGCGACGATATCGAGCACATGCCTTCATAAAAGGGCTCTCCTGGCCAAATGGTTTAACTTTGGCAGGTCCCTGCTGTTCTGTTATGAAAGTAGACTTCGTGGGGCAGATTCTGGAAGTGATTGCGATCGCAAAGCTCTATTAGTTGCTTTGGAATCGGCTTTTGAAAAAACTTCTGTGAAAATCGCAAAAATTTTGGGTATCGAAATCGGGCAAAGTCTGCATAAAAGGGCTCTCCTGGCCAAATGGTTTAACTTTGGCAGGTCCCTGCTGTTCTGTTATGAAACTAGAATATCTTTTGCAGATTCTGGAAGTGATTGCGATCGCAAAGCTCTATTAGTTGCTTTGGAATCGACTTTTGAAAATGAGAGGGCGTAAAATTCGCCCAAAAGATTTGGCGATGATATCGAGCACATGCCTTCATAAAAGGGCTCTCCTGGCCAAATGGTTTAACTTTGGCAGGTCCCTGCTGTTCTGTTATGAAAGTAGACTTCGTGGGGCAGATTTTGGAAGTGATTGCGATCGCAAAGCTCTATTAGTTGCTTTGGAATCGGCTTTTGAAAAAAATTCTGTGAAAATCGCAAAAATTTTGGGTATCGAAATCGGGCAAAGTCTGCATAAAAGGGCTCTCCTGGCCAAATGGTTTAACTTTGGCAGGTCCCTGCTGTTCTGTTATGAAACTAGAATATCTTTTGCAGATTCTGGAAGTGATTGCGATCGCAAAGCTCTATTAGTTGCTTTGGAATCGACTTTTGAAAATGAGAGGGCGTAAAATTCGCCCAAAAAATTTGGCGACGATATCGAGCACATGCCTTCATAAAAGGGCTCTCCTGGCCAAATGGTTTAACTTTGACAGGTCCCTGCTGTTCTGTTATGAAAGTAGACTTCGTGGGGCAGATTCTGGAAGTGATTGCGATCGCAAAGCTCTATTAGTTGCTTTGGAATCGGCTTTTGAAAAAAATTCTGTGAAAATCGCAAAAATTTTGGGTATCGAAATCGGGCAAAGTCTGCATAAAAGGGCTCTCCTGGCCAAATGGTTTACCTTTGGCAGGTCCCTGCTGTTCTGTTATGAAACTAGAATATCTTTTGCAGATTCTGGAAGTGATTGCGATCGCAAAGCTCTATTAGTTGCTTTGGAATCGACTTTTGAAAATGAGAGGGCGTAAAATTCGCCCAAAAAATTTGGCGACGATATCGAGCACATGCCTTCATAAAAGGGCTCTCCTGGCCAAATGGTTTAACTTTGGCAGGTCCCTGCTGTTCTGTTATGAAAGTAGACTTCGTGGGGCAGATTCTGGAAGTGATTGCGATCGCAAAGCTCTATTAGTTGCTTTGGAATCGGCTTTTGAAAAAAATTCTGTGAAAATCGCAAAAATTTTGGGTATCGAAATCGGGCAAAGTCTGCATAAAAGGGCTCTCCTGGCCAAATGGTTTAACTTTGGCAGGTCCCTGCTGTTCTGTTATGAAACTAGAATATCTTTTGCAGATTCTGGAAGTGATTGCGATCGCAAAGCTCTATTAGTTGCTTTGGAATCGACTTTTGAAAATGAGAGGGCGTAAAATTCGCCCAAAAAATTTGGCGACGATATCGAGCACATGCCTTCATAAAAGGGCTCTCCTGGCCAAATGGTTTAACTTTGGCAGGTCCCTGCTGTTCTGTTATGAAAGTAGACTTCGTGGGGCAGATTCTGGAAGTGATTGCGATCGCAAAGCTCTATTAGTTGCTTTGGAATCGGCTTTTGAAAAAAATTCTGTGAAAATCGCAAAAATTTTGGGTATCGAAATCGGGCAAAGTCTGCATAAAAGGGCTCTCCTGGCCAAATGGTTTAACTTTGGCAGGTCCCTGCTGTTCTGTTATGAAACTAGAATATCTTTTGCAGATTGTGGAAGTGATTGCGATCGCAAAGCTCTATTAGTTGCTTTGGAATCGACTTTTGAAAATGAGAGGGCGTAAAATTCGCCCAAAAAATTTGGCGTCGATATCGAGCACATGCCTTCATAAAAGGGCTCTCCTGGCCAAATGGTTTAACTTTGGCAGGTCCCTGCTGTTCTGTTATGAAAGTAGACTTCGTGGGGCAGATTCTGGAAGTGATTGCGATCGCAAAGCTCTATTAGTTGCTTTGGAATCGGCTTTTGAAAAAAATTCTGTGAAAATCGCAAAAATTTTGGGTATCGAAATCGGGCAAAGTCTGCATAAAAGGGCTCTCCTGGCCAAATGGTTTAACTTTGGCAGGTCCCTGCTGTTCTGTTATGAAACTAGAATATCTTTTGCAGATTCTGGAAGTGATTGCGATCGCAAAGCTCTATTAGTTGCTTTGGAATCGACTTTTGAAAATGAGAGGGCGTAAAATTCGCCCAAAAAATTTGGCGACGATATCGAGCACATGCCTTCATAAAAGGGCTCTCCTGGCCAAATGGTTTAACTTTGGCAGGTCCCTGCTGTTCTGTTATGAAAGTAGACTTCGTGGGGCAGATTCTGGAAGTGATTGCGATCGCAAAGCTCTATTAGTTGCTTTGGAATCGGCTTTTGAAAAAAATTCTGTGAGAATCGCAAAAATTTTGGGTATCGAAATCGGGCAAAGTCTGCATAAAAGGGCTCTCCTGGCCAAATGGTTTAACTTTGGCAGGTCCCTGCTGTTCTGTTATGAAACTAGAATATCTTTTGCAGATTCTGGAAGTGATTGCGATCGCAAAGCTCTGTTAGTTGCTTTGGAATCGACTTTTGAAAATGAGAGGGCGTAAAATTCGCCCAAAAAATTTGGCGACGATATCGAGCACATGCCTTCATAAAAGGGCTCTCCTGGCCAAATGGTTTAACTTTGGCAGGTCCCTGCTGTTCTGTTATGAAAGTAGACTTCGTGGGGCAGATTCTGGAAGTGATTGCGATCGCAAAGCTCTATTAGTTGCTTTGGAATCGGCTTTTGAAAAAACTTCTGTGAAAATCGCAAAAATTTTGGGTATCGAAATCGGGCAAAGTCTGCATAAAAGGGCTCTCCTGGCCAAATGGTTTAACTTTGGCAGGTCCCTGCTGTTCTGTTATGAAACTAGAATATCTTTTGCAGATTCTGGAAGTGATTGCGATCGCAAAGCTCTATTAGTTGCTTTGGAATCGACTTTTGAAAATGAGAGGGCGTAAAATTCGCCCAAAAGGTTTGGCGATGATATCGAGCACATGCCTTCATAAAAGGGCTCTCCTGGCCAAATGGTTTAACTTTGGCAGGTCCCTGCTGTTCTGTTATGAAAGTAGACTTCGTGGGGCAGATTCTGGAAGTGATTGCGATCGCAAAGCTCTATTAGTTGCTTTGGAATCGGCTTTTGAAAAAAATTCTGTGAAAATCGCAAAAATTTTGGGTATCGAAATCGGGCAAAGTCTGCATAAAAGGGCTCTCCTGGCCAAATGGTTTAACTTTGGCAGGTCCCTGCTGTTCTGTTATGAAACTAGAATATCTTTTGCAGATTCTGGAAGTGATTGCGATCGCAAAGCTCTATTAGTTGCTTTGGAATCGACTTTTGAAAATGAGAGGGCGTAAAATTCGCCCAAAAAATTTGGCGACGATATCGAGCACATGCCTTCATAAAAGGGCTCTCCTGGCCAAATGGTTTAACTTTGACAGGTCCCTGCTGTTCTGTTATGAAAGTAGACTTCGTGGGGCAGATTCTGGAAGTGATTGCGATCGCAAAGCTCTATTAGTTGCTTTGGAATCGGCTTTTGAAAAAAATTCTGTGAAAATCGCAAAAATTTTGGGTATCGAAATCGGGCAAAGTCTGCATAAAAGGGCTCTCCTGGCCAAATGGTTTACCTTTGGCAGGTCCCTGCTGTTCTGTTATGAAACTAGAATATCTTTTGCAGATTCTGGAAGTGATTGCGATCGCAAAGCTCTATTAGTTGCTTTGGAATCGACTTTTGAAAATGAGAGGGCGTAAAATTCGCCCAAAAAATTTGGCGACGATATCGAGCACATGCCTTCATAAAAGGGCTCTCCTGGCCAAATGGTTTAACTTTGGCAGGTCCCTGCTGTTCTGTTATGAAAGTAGACTTCGTGGGGCAGATTCTGGAAGTGATTGCGATCGCAAAGCTCTATTAGTTGCTTTGGAATCGGCTTTTGAAAAAAATTCTGTGAAAATCGCAAAAATTTTGGGTATCGAAATCGGGCAAAGTCTGCATAAAAGGGCTCTCCTGGCCAAATGGTTTAACTTTGGCAGGTCCCTGCTGTTCTGTTATGAAACTAGAATATCTTTTGCAGATTCTGGAAGTGATTGCGATCGCAAAGCTCTATTAGTTGCTTTGGAATCGACTTTTGAAAATGAGAGGGCGTAAAATTCGCCCAAAAAATTTGGCGACGATATCGAGCACATGCCTTCATAAAAGGGCTCTCCTGGCCAAATGGTTTAACTTTGGCAGGTCCCTGCTGTTCTGTTATGAAAGTAGACTTCGTGGGGCAGATTCTGGAAGTGATTGCGATCGCAAAGCTCTATTAGTTGCTTTGGAATCGGCTTTTGAAAAAAATTCTGTGAAAATCGCAAAAATTTTGGGTATCGAAATCGGGCAAAGTCTGCATAAAAGGGCTCTCCTGGCCAAATGGTTTAACTTTGGCAGGTCCCTGCTGTTCTGTTATGAAACTAGAATATCTTTTGCAGATTGTGGAAGTGATTGCGATCGCAAAGCTCTATTAGTTGCTTTCGAATCGACTTTTGAAAATGAGAGGGCGTAAAATTCGCCCAAAAAATTTGGCGTCGATATCGAGCACATGCCTTCATAAAAGGGCTCTCCTGGCCAAATGGTTTAACTTTGGCAGGTCCCTGCTGTTCTGTTATGAAAGTAGACTTCGTGGGGCAGATTCTGGAAGTGATTGCGATCGCAAAGCTCTATTAGTTGCTTTGGAATCGGCTTTTGAAAAAAATTCTGTGAAAATCGCAAAAATTTTGGGTATCGAAATCGGGCAAAGTCTGCATAAAAGGGCTCTCCTGGCCAAATGGTTTAACTTTGGCAGGTCCCTGCTGTTCTGTTATGAAACTAGAATATCTTTTGCAGATTCTGGAAGTGATTGCGATCGCAAAGCTCTATTAGTTGCTTTGGAATCGACTTTTGAAAATGAGAGGGCGTAAAATTCGCCCAAAAAATTTGGCGACGATATCGAGCACATGCCTTCATAAAAGGGCTCTCCTGGCCAAATGGTTTAACTTTGGCAGGTCCCTGCTGTTCTGTTATGAAAGTAGACTTCGTGGGGCAGATTCTGGAAGTGATTGCGATCGCAAAGCTCTATTAGTTGCTTTGGAATCGGCTTTTGAAAAAAATTCTGTGAGAATCGCAAAAATTTTGGGTATCGAAATCGGGCAAAGTCTGCATAAAAGGGCTCTCCTGGCCAAATGGTTTAACTTTGGCAGGTCCCTGCTGTTCTGTTATGAAACTAGAATATCTTTTGCAGATTCTGGAAGTGATTGCGATCGCAAAGCTCTGTTAGTTGCTTTGGAATCGACTTTTGAAAATGAGAGGGCGTAAAATTCGCCCAAAAAATTTGGCGACGATATCGAGCACATGCCTTCATAAAAGGGCTCTCCTGGCCAAATGGTTTAACTTTGGCAGGTCCCTGCTGTTCTGTTATGAAAGTAGAATTCGTGGGGCAGATTCTGGAAGTGATTGCGATCGCAAAGCTCTATTAGTTGCTTTGGAATCGGCTTTTGAAAAAAATTCTGTGAAAATCGCAAAAATTTTGGGTATCGAAATCGGGCAAAGTCTGCATAAAAGGGCTCTCCTGGCCAAATGGTTTAACTTTGGCAGGTCCCTGCTGTTCTGTTATGAAACTAGAATATCTTTTGCAGATTCTGGAAGTGATTGCGATCGCAAAGCTCTATTAGTTGCTTTGGAATCGACTTTTGAAAATGAGAGGGCGTAAAATTCGCCCAAAAAATTTGGCGACGATATCGAGCACATGCCTTCATAAAAGGGCTCTCCTGGCCAAATGGTTTAACTTTGGCAGGTCCCTGCTGTTCTGTTATGAAAGTAGACTTCTTGGGGCAGATTCTGGAAGTGATTGCGATCGCAAAGCTCTATTAGTTGCTTTGGAATCGGCTTTTGAAAAAAATTCTGTGAAAATCGCAAAAATTTTGGGTATCGAAATCGGGCAAAGTCTGCATAAAAGGGCTCTCCTGGCCAAATGGTTTAACTTTGGCAGGTCCCTGCTGTTCTGTTATGAAACTAGAATATCTTTTGCAGATTCTGGAAGTGATTGCGATCGCAAAGCTCTATTAGTTGCTTTGGAATCGACTTTTGAAAATGAGAGGGCGTAAAATTCGCCCAAAAAATTTGGCGACGATATCGAGCACATGCCTTCATAAAAGGGCTCTCCTGGCCAAATGGTTTAACTTTGGCAGGTCCCTGCTGTTCTGTTATGAAAGTAGACTTCGTGGGGCAGATTCTGGAAGTGATTGCGATCGCAAAGCTCTATTAGTTGCTTTGGAATCGGCTTTTGAAAAAAATTCTGTGAAAATCGCAAAAATTTTGGGTATCGAAATCGGGCAAAGTCTGCATAAAAGGGCTCTCCTGGCCAAATGGTTTAACTTTGGCAGGTCCCTGCTGCTCTGTTATGAAACTAGAATATCTTTTGCAGATTCTGGAAGTGATTGCGATCGCAAAGCTCTATTAGTTGCTTTGGAATCGACTTTTGAAAATGAGAGGGCGTAAAATTCGCCCAAAAAATTTGGCGACGATATCGAGCACATGCCTTCATAAAAGGGCTCTCCTGGCCAAATGGTTTAACTTTGGCAGGTCCCTGCTGTTCTGTTATGAAATTAGACTTCGTGGGGCAGATTCTGGAAGTGATTGCGATCGCAAAGCTCTATTAGTTGCTTTGGAATCGGCTTTTGAAAAAAATTCTGTGAAAATCGCAAAAATTTTGCGTATCGAAATCGGGCAAAGTCTGCATAAAAGGGCTCTCCTGGCCAAATGGTTTAACTTTGGCAGGTCCCTGCTGTTCTGTTATGAAACTAGAATATCTTTTGCAGATTCTTTAAGTGATTGCGATCGCAAAGCTCTATTAGTTGCTTTGGAATCGACTTTTGAAAATGAGAGGGCGTAAAATTCGCCCAAAAAATTTGGCGACGATATCGAGCACATGCCTTCATAAAAGGGCTCTCCTGGCCAAATGGTTTAACTTTGGCAGGTCCCTGCTGTTCTGTTATGAAAGTAGACTTCGTGGGGCAGATTCTGGAAGTGATTGCGATCGCAAAGCTCTATTAGTTGCTTTGGAATCGGCTTTTGAAAAAAATTCTGTGAAAATCGCAAAAATTTTGGGTATCGAAATCGGGCAAAGTCTGCATAAAAGGGCTCTCCTGGCCAAATGGTTTAACTTTGGCAGGTCCCTGCTGTTCTGTTATGAAACTAGAATATCTTTTGCAGATTCTGGAAGTGATTGCGATCGCAAAGCTCTATTAGTTGCTTTGGAATCGACTTTTGAAAATGAGAGGGCGTAAAATTCGCCCAAAAAATTTGGCGACGATATCGAGCACATGCCTTCATAAAAGGGCTCTCCTGGCCAAATGGTTTAACTTTGGCAGGTCCCTGCTGTTCTGTTATGAAAGTAGACTTCGTGGGGCAGATTCTGGAAGTGATTGCGATCGCAAAGCTCTATTAGTTGCTTTGGAATCGGCTTTTGAAAAAAATTCTGTGAAAATCGCAAAAATTTTGGGTATCGAAATCGGGCAAAGTCTGCATAAAAGGGCTCTCCTGGCCAAATGGTTTAACTTTGGCAGGTCCCTGCTGTTCTGTTATGAAACTAGAATATCTTTTGCAGATTCTGGAAGTGATTGCGATCGCAAAGCTCTATTAGTTGCTTTGGAATCGACTTTTGAAAATGAGAGGGCGTAAAATTCGCCCAAAAAATTTGGCGACGATATCGAGCACATGCCTTCATAAAAGGGCTCTCCTGGCCAAATGGTTTAACTTTGGCAGGTCCCTGCTGTTCTGTTATGAAAGTAGACTTCTTGGGGCAGATTCTGGAAGTGATTGCGATCGCAAAGCTCTATTAGTTGCTTTGGAATCGGCTTTTGAAAAAAATTCTGTGAAAATCGCAAAAATTTTGGGTATCGAAATCGGGCAAAGTCTGCATAAAAGGGCTCTCCTGGCCAAATGGTTTAACTTTGGCAGGTCCCTGCTGTTCTGTTATGAAACTAGAATATCTTTTGCAGATTCTGGAAGTGATTGCGATCGCAAAGCTCTATTAGTTGCTTTGGAATCGACTTTTGAAAATGAGAGGGCGTAAAATTCGCCCAAAAAATTTGGCGACGATATCGAGCACATGCCTTCATAAAAGGGCTCTCCTGGCCAAATGGTTTAACTTTGGCAGGTCCCTGCTGTTCTGTTATGAAATTAGACTTCGTGGGGCAGATTCTGGAAGTGATTGCGATCGCAAAGCTCTATTAGTTGCTTTGGAATCGGCTTTTGAAAAAAATTCTGTGAAAATCGCAAAAATTTTGCGTATCGAAATCGGGCAAAGTCTGCATAAAAGGGCTCTCCTGGCCAAATGGTTTAACTTTGGCAGGTCCCTGCTGTTCTGTTATGAAACTAGAATATCTTTTGCAGATTCTTTAAGTGATTGCGATCGCAAAGCTCTATTAGTTGCTTTGGAATCGACTTTTGAAAATGAGAGGGCGTAAAATTCGCCCAAAAAATTTGGCGACGATATCGAGCACATGCCTTCATAAAAGGGCTCTCCTGGCCAAATGGTTTAACTTTGGCAGGTCCCTGCTGTTCTGTTATGAAAGTAGACTTCGTGGGGCAGATTCTGGAAGTGATTGCGATCGCAAAGCTCTATTAGTTGCTTTGGAATCGGCTTTTGAAAAAAATTCTGTGAAAATCGCAAAAATTTTGGGTATCGAAATCGGGCAAAGTCTGCATAAAAGGGTTCTCCTGGCCAAATGGTTTAACTTTGGCAGGTCCCTGCTGTTCTGTTATGAAACTAGAATATCTTTTGCAGATTCTGGAAGTGATTGCGATCGCAAAGCTCTATTAGTTGCTTTGGAATCGACTTTTGAAAATGAGAGGGCGTAAAATTCGCCCAAAAAATTTGGCGACGATATCGAGCACATGCCTTCATAAAAGGGCTCTCCTGGCCAAATGGTTTAACTTTGGCAGGTCCCTGCTGTTCTGTTATGAAATTAGACTTCGTGGGGCAGATTCTGGAAGTGATTGCGATCGCAAAGCTCTATTAGTTGCTTTGGAATCGGCTTTTGAAAAAAATTCTGTGAAAATCGCAAAAATTTTGCGTATCGAAATCGGGCAAAGTCTGCATAAAAGGGCTCTCCTGGCCAAATGGTTTAACTTTGGCAGGTCCCTGCTGTTCTGTTATGAAACTAGAATATCTTTTGCAGATTCTGGAAGTGATTGCGATCGCAAAGCTCTATTAGTTGCTTTGGAATCGACTTTTGAAAATGAGAGGGCGTAAAATTCGCCCAAAAAATTTGGCGACGATATCGAGCACATGCCTTCATAAAAGGGCTCTCCTGGCCAAATGGTTTAACTTTGGCAGGTCCCTGCTGTTCTGTTATGAAATTAGACTTCGTGGGGCAGATTCTGGAAGTGATTGCGATCGCAAAGCTCTATTAGTTGCTTTGGAATCGGCTTTTGAAAAAAATTCTGTGAAAATCGCAAAAATTTTGCGTATCGAAATCGGGCAAAGTCTGCATAAAAGGGCTCTCCTGGCCAAATGGTTTAACTTTGGCAGGTCCCTGCTGTTCTGTTATGAAACTAGAATATCTTTTGCAGATTCTTTAAGTGATTGCGATCGCAAAGCTCTATTAGTTGCTTTGGAATCGACTTTTGAAAATGAGAGGGCGTAAAATTCGCCCAAAAAATTTGGCGACGATATCGAGCACATGCCTTCATAAAAGGGCTCTCCTGGCCAAATGGTTTAACTTTGGCAGGTCCCTGCTGTTCTGTTATGAAAGTAGACTTCATGGGGCAGATTCTGGAAGTGATTGCGATCGCAAAGCTCTATTAGTTGCTTTGGAATCGGCTTTTGAAAAAAATTCTGTGAAAATCGCAAAAATTTTGGGTATCGAAATCGGGCAAAGTCTGCATAAAAGGGCTCTCCTGGCCAAATGGTTTAACTTTGGCAGGTCCCTGCTGTTCTGTTATGAAACTAGAATATCTTTTGCAGATTCTGGAAGTGATTGCGATCGCAAAGCTCTATTAGTTGCTTTGGAATCGAATTTGAAAATGAGAGGGCGTAAAATTCGCCCAAAAAATTTGGCGACGATATCGAGCACATGCCTTCATAAAAGGGCTCTCCTGGCCAAATGGTTTAACTTTGGCAGGTCCCTGCTGTTCTGTTATGAAAGTAGACTTCGTGGGGCAGATTCTGGAAGTGATTGCGATCGCAAAGCTCTATTAGTTGCTTTGGAATCGGCTTTTGAAAAAAATTCTGTGAAAATCGCAAAAATTTTGGGTATCGAAATCGGGCAAAGTCTGCATAAAAGGGCTCTCCTGGCCAAATGGTTTAACTTTAGCAGGTCCCTGCTGTTCTGTTATGAAACTAGAATATCTTTTGCAGATTCTGGAAGTGATTGCGATCGCAAAGCTCTATTAGTTGCTTTGGAATCGACTTTTGAAAATGAGAGGGCGTAAAATTCGCCCAAAAAATTTGGCGACGATATCGAGCACATGCCTTCATAAAAGGGCTCTCCTGGCCAAATGGTTTAACTTTGGCAGGTCCCTGCTGTTCTGTTGTGAAAGTAGACTTCGTGGGGCAGATTCTGGAAGTGATTGCGATCGCAAAGCTCTATTAGTTGCTTTGGAATCGGCTTTTGAAAAAAATTCTGTGAAAATCGCAAAAATTTTGGGTATCGAAATCGGGCAAAGTCTGCATAAAAGGGCTCTCCTGGCCAAATGGTTTAACTTTGGCAGGTCCGTGCTGTTCTGTTATGAAACTAGAATATCTTTTGCAGATTCTGGAAGTGATTGCGATCGCAATGCTCTATTAGTTGCTTTGGAATCGACTTTTGAAAATGAGAGGGCGTAAAATTCGCCCAAAAAATTTGGCGACGATATCGAGCACATGCCTTCATAAAAGGGCTCTCCTGGCCAAATGGTTTAACTTTGGCAGGTCCCTGCTGTTCTGTTGTGAAAGTAGACTTCGTGGGGCAGATTCTGGAAGTGATTGCGATCGCAAAGCTCTATTAGTTGCTTTGGAATAGGCTTTTGAAAAAAATTCTGTGAAAATCGCAAAAATTTTGGGTATCGAAATCGGGCAAAGTCTGCATAAAAGGGCTCTCCTGGCCAAATGGTTTAACTTTGGCAGGTCCCTGCTGTTCTGTTATGAAACTAGAATATCTTTTGCAGATTCTGGAAGTGATTGCGATCGCAAAGCTCTATTAGTTGCTTTGGAATCGACTTTTGAAAATGAGAGGGCGTAAAATTCGCCCAAAAAATTTGGCGACGATATCGAGCACATGCCTTCATAAAAGGGCTCTCCTGGCCAAATGGTTTAACTTTGGCAGGTCCCTGCTGTTCTGTTATGAAAGTAGACTTCGTGGGGCAGATTCTGGAAGTGATTGCGATCGCAAAGCTCTATTAGTTGCTTTGGAATCGGCTTTTGAAAAAAATTCTGTGAAAATCGCAAAAATTTTGGGTATCGAAATCGGGCAAAGTCTGCATAAAAGGGCTCTCCTGGCCAAATGGTTTAACTTTGGCAGGTCCCTGCTGTTCTGTTATGAAACTAGAATATCTTTTGCAGATTCTGGAAGTGATTGCGATCGCAAAGCTCTATTAGTTGCTTTGGAATCGACTTTTGAAAATGAGAGGGCGTAAAATTCGCCCAAAAAATTTGGCGACGATATCGAGCACATGCCTTCATAAAAGGGCTCTCCTGGCCAAATGGTTTAACTTTGGCAGGTCCCTGCTGTTCTGTTATGAAAGTAGACTTCGTGGGGCAGATTCTGGAAGTGATTGCGATCGCAAAGCTCTATTAGTTGCTTTGGAATCGGCTTTTGAAAAAAATTCTGTGAAAATCGCAAAAATTTTGGGTATCGAAATCGGGCAAAGTCTGCATAAAAGGGCTCTCCTGGCCAAATGGTTTAACTTTGGCAGGTCCCTGCTGTTCTGTTATGAAACTAGAATATCTTTTGCAGATTCTGGAAGTGATTGCGATCGCAAAGCTCTATTAGTTGCTTTGGAATCGACTTTTGAAAATGAGAGGGCGTAAAATTCGCCCAAAAAATTTGGCGACGATATCGAGCACATGCCTTCATAAAAGGGCTCTCCTGGCCAAATGGTTTAACTTTGGCAGGTCCCTGCTGTTCTGTTATGAAAGTAGACTTCGTGGGGCAGATTCTGGAAGTGATTGCGATCGCAAAGCTCTATTAGTTGCTTTGGAATCGGCTTTTGAAAAAAATTCTGTGAAAATCGCAAAAATTTTTGGTATCGAAATCGGGCAAAGTCTGCATAAAAGGGCTCTCCTGGCCAAATGGTTTAACTTTGGCAGGTCCCAGCTGTTCTGTTATGAAACTAGAATATCTTTTGCAGATTCTGGAAGTGATTGCGATCGCAAAGCTCTATTAGTTGCTTTGGAATCGACTTTTGAAAATGAGAGGGCGTAAAATTCGCCCAAAAAATTTGGCGACGATATCGAGCACATGCCTTCATAAAAGGGCTCTCCTGGCCAAATGGTTTAACTTTGGCAGGTCCCTGCTGTTCTGTTATGAAAGTAGACTTCTTGGGGCAGATTCTGGAAGTGATTGCGATCGCAAAGCTCTATTAGTTGCTTTGGAATCGGCTTTTGAAAAAAATTCTGTGAAAATCGCAAAAATTTTGGGTATCGAAATCGGGCAAAGTCTGCATAAAAGGGCTCTCCTGGCCAAATGGTTTAACTTTGGCAGGTCCCTGCTGTTCTGTTATGAAACTAGAATATCTTTTGCAGATTCTGGAAGTGATTGCGATCGCAAAGCTCTATTAGTTACTTTGGAATCGACTTTTGAAAATGAGAGGGCGTAAAATTCGCCCAAAAAATTTGGCGACGATATCGAGCACATGCCTTCATAAAAGGGCTCTCCTGGCCAAATGGTTTAACTTTGGCAGGTCCCTGCTGTTCTGTTATGAAAGTAGACTTCGTGGGGCAGATTCTGGAAGTGATTGCGATCGCAAAGCTCTATTAGTTGCTTTGGAATCGGCTTTTGAAAAAAATTCTGTGAAAATCGCAAAAATTTTGGGTATCGAAATCGGGCAAAGTCTGCATAAAAGGGCTCTCCTGGCCAAATGGTTTAACTTTGGCAGGTCCCTGCTGTTCTGTTATGAAACTAGAATATCTTTTGCAGATTCTGGAAGTGATTGCGATCGCAAAGCTCTATTAGTTGCTTTGGAATCGACTTTTGAAAATGAGAGGGCGTAAAATTCGCCCAAAAAATTTGGCGACGATATCGAGCACATGCCTTCATAAAAGGGCTCTCCTGGCCAAATGGTTTAACTTTGGCAGGTCCCTGCTGTTCTGTTATGAAAGTAGACTTCGTGGGGCAGATTCTGGAAGTGATTGCGATCGCAAAGCTCTATTAGTTGCTTTGGAATCGGCTTTTGAAAAAAATTCTGTGAAAATCGCAAAAATTTTGGGTATCGAAATCGGGCAAAGTCTGCATAAAAGGGCTCTCCTGGCCAAATGGTTTAACTTTGGCAGGTCCCTGCTGTTCTGTTATGAAACTAGAATATCTTTTGCAGATTCTGGAAGTGATTGCAATCGCAAAGCTCTATTAGTTGCTTTGGAATCGACTTTTGAAAATGAGGGGGCGTAAAATTCGCCCAAAAAATTTGGCGACGATATCGAGCACATGCCTTCATAAAAGGGCTCTCCTGGCCAAATGGTTTAACTTTGGCAGGTCCCTGCTGTTCTGTTATGAAAATAGACTTCGTGGGGCAGATTCTGGAAGTGATTGCGATCGCAAAGCTCTATTAGTTGCTTTGGAATCGGCTTTTGAAAAAAATTCTGTGAAAATCGCAAAAATTTTGGGTATCGAAATCGGGCAAAGTCTGCATAAAAGGGCTCTCCTGGCCAAATGGTTTAACTTTGGCAGGTCCCTGCTGTTCTGTTATGAAACTAGAATATCTTTTGCAGATTCTGGAAGTGATTGCGATCGCAAAGCTCTATTAGTTGCTTTGGAATCGACTTTTGAAAATGAGAGGGCGTAAAATTCGCCCAAAAAATTTGGCGACGATATCGAGCACATGCCTTCATAAAAGGGCTCTCCTGGCCAAATGGTTTAACTTTGGCAGGTCCCTGCTGTTCTGTTATGAAAGTAGACTTCGTGGGGCAGATTCTGGAAGTGATTGCGATCGCAAAGCTCTATTAGTTGCTTTGGAATCGGCTTTTGAAAAAATTCTGTGAAAATCGCAAAAATTTTGGGTATCGAAATCGGGCAAAGTCTGCATAAAAGGGCTCTCCTGGCCAAATGGTTTAACTTTGGCAGGTCCCTGCTGTTCTGTTATGAAACTAGAATATCTTTTGCAGATTCTGGAAGTGATTGCGATCGCAAAGCTCTATTAGTTGCTTTGGAATCGACTTTTGAAAATGAGAGGGCGTAAAATTCGCCCAAAAAATTTGGCGACGATATCGAGCACATGCCTTCATAAAAGGGCTCTCCTGGCCAAATGGTTTAACTTTGGCAGGTCCCTGCTGTTCTGTTATGAAAGTAGACTTCGTGGGGCAGATTCTGGAAGTGATTGCGATCGCAAAGCTCTATTAGTTGCTTTGGAATCGGCTTTTGAAAAAAATTCTGTGAAAATCGCAAAAATTTTGGGTATCGAAATCGGGCAAAGTCTGCATAAAAGGGCTCTCCTGGCCAAATGGTTTAACTTTGGCAGGTCCCTGCTGTTCTGTTATGAAACTAGAATATCTTTTGCAGATTCTGGAAGTGATTGCGATCGCAAAGCTCTATTAGTTGCTTTGGAATCGACTTTTGAAAATGAGAGGGCGTAAAATGCGCCCAAAAAATTTGGCGACGATATCGAGCACATGCCTTCATAAAAGGGCTCTCCTGGCCAAATGGTTTAACTTTGGCAGGTCCCTGCTGTTCTGTTGTGAAAGTAGACTTCGTGGGGCAGATTCTGGAAGTGATTGCGATCGCAAAGCTCTATTAGTTGCTTTGGAATCGGCTTTTGAAAAAAATTCTGTGAAAATCGCAAAAATTTTGGGTATCGAAATCGGGCAAAGTCTGCATAAAAGGGCTCTCCTGGCCAAATGGTTTAACTTTGGCAGGTCCCTGCTGTTCTGTTATGAAACTAGAATATCTTTTGCAGATTCTGGAAGTGATTGCGATCGCAAAGCTCTATTAGTTGCTTTGGAATCGACTTTTGAAAATGAGAGGGCGTAAAATTCGCCCAAAAAATTTGGCGACGATATCGAGCACATGCCTTCATAAAAGGGCTCTCCTGGCCAAATGGTTTAACTTTGGCAGGTCCCTGCTGTTCTGTTATGAAAGTAGACTTCGTGGGGCAGATTCTGGAAGTGATTGCGATCGCAAAGCTCTATTAGTTGCTTTGGAATCGGCTTTTGAAAAAAATTCTGTGAAAATCGCAAAAATTTTGGGTATCGAAATCGGGCAAAGTCTGCATAAAAGGGCTCTCCTGGCCAAATGGTTTAACTTTGGCAGGTCCCTGCTGTTCTGTTATGAAACTAGAATATCTTTTGCAGATTCTGGAAGTGATTGCGATCGCAAAGCTCTATTAGTTGCTTTGGAATCGACTTTTGAAAATGAGAGGGCGTAAAATTCGCCCAAAAAATTTGGCGACGATATCGAGCACATGCCTTCATAAAAGGGCTCTCCTGGCCAAATGGTTTAACTTTGGCAAGTCCCTGCTGTTCTGTTATGAAAGTAGACTTCGTGGGTCAGATTCTGGAAGTGATTGCGATCGCAAAGCTCTATTAGTTGCTTTGGAATCGGCTTTTGAAAAAAATTCTGTGAAAATCGCAAAAATTTTGGGTATCGAAATCGGGCAAAGTCTGCATAAAAGGGCTCTCCTGGCCAAATGGTTTAACTTTGGCAGGTCCCTGCTGTTCTGTTATGAAACTAGAATATCTTTTGCAGATTCTGGAAGTGATTGCGATCGCAAAGCTCTATTAGTTGCTTTGGAATCGACTTTTGAAAATGAGAGGGCGTAAAATTCGCCCAAAAAATTTGGCGACGATATCGAGCACATGCCTTCATAAAAGGGCTCTCCTGGCCAAATGGTTTAACTTTGGCAGGTCCCTGCTGTTCTGTTATGAAAGTAGACTTCGTGGGGCAGATTCTGGAAGTGATTGCGATCGCAAAGCTCTATTAGTTGCTTTGGAATCGGCTTTTGAAAAAAATTCTGTGAAAATCGCAAAAATTTTGGGTATCGAAATCGGGCAAAGTCTGCATAAAAGGGCTCTCCTGGCCAAATGGTTTAACTTTGGCAGGTCCCTGCTGTTCTGTTATGAAACTAGAATATCTTTTGCAGATTCTGGAAGTGATTGCGATCGCAAAGCTCTATTAGTTGCTTTGGAATCGGCTTTTGAAAAAAATTCTGTGAAAATCGCAAAAATTTTGGGTATCGAAATCGGGCAAAGTCTGCATAAAAGGGCTCTCCTGGCCAAATGGTTTAACTTTGGCAGGTCCCTGCTGTTCTGTTATGAAACTAGAATATCTTTTGCAGATTCTGGAAGTGATTGCGATCGCAAAGCTCTATTAGTTGCTTTGGAATCGACTTTTGAAAATGAGAGGGCGTAAAATTCGCCCAAAAAATTTGGCGACGATATCGAGCACATGCCTTCATAAAAGGGCTCTCCTGGCCAAATGGTTTAACTTTGGCAGGTCCCTGCTGTTCTGTTATGAAAGTAGACTTCGTGGGGCAGATTCTGGAAGTGATTGCGATCGCAAAGCTCTATTAGTTGCTTTGGAATCGGCTTTTGAAAAAAATTCTGTGAAAATCGCAAAAATTTTGGGTATCGAAATCGGGCAAAGTCTGCATAAAAGGGCTCTCCTGGCCAAATGGTTTAACTTTGGCAGGTCCCTGCTGTTCTGTTATGAAACTAGAATATCTTTTGCAGATTCTGGAAGTGATTGCGATCGCAAAGCTCTATTAGTTGCTTTGGAATCGACTTTTGAAAATGAGAGGGCGTAAAATTCGCCCAAAAAATTTGGCGACGATATCGAGCACATGCCTTCATAAAAGGGCTCTCCTGGCCAAATGGTTTAACTTTGGCAGGTCCCTGCTGTTCTGTTATGAAAGTAGACTTCGTGGGGCAGATTCTGGAAGTGATTGCGATCGCAAAGCTCTATTAGTTGCTTTGGAATCGGCTTTTGAAAAAAATTCTGTGAAAATCGCAAAAATTTTGGGTATCGAAATCGGGCAAAGTCTGCATAAAAGGGCTCTCCTGGCCAAATGGTTTAACTTTGGCAGGTCCCTGCTGTTCTGTTATGAAACTAGAATATCTTTTGCAGATTCTGGAAGTGATTGCGATCGAAAAGCTCTATTAGTTGTTTTGGAATCGACTTTTGAAAATGAGAGGGCGTAAAATTCGCCCAAAAAATTTGGCGACGATATCGAGCACATGCCTTCATAAAAGGGCTCTCCTGGCCAAATGGTTTAACTTTGGCAGGTCCCTGCTGTTCTGTTATGAAAGTAGACTTCGTGGGGCAGATTCTGGAAGTGATTGCGATCGCAAAGCTCTATTAGTTGCTTTGGAATCGGCTTTTGAAAAAAATTCTGTGAAAATCGCAAAAATTTTGGGTATCGAAATCGGGCAAAGTCTGCATAAAAGGGCTCTCCTGGCCAAATGGTTTAACTTTGGCAGGTCCCTGCTGTTCTGTTATGAAACTAGAATATCTTTTGCAGATTCTGGAAGTGATTGCGATCGCAAAGCTCTATTAGTTGCTTTGGAATCGACTTTTGAAAATGAGAGGGCGTAAAATTCGCCCAAAAAATTTGGCGACGATATCGAGCACATGCCTTCATAAAAGGGCTCTCCTGGCCAAATGGTTTAACTTTGGCAGGTCCCTGCTGTTCTGTTGTGAAAGTAGACTTCGTGGGGCAGATTCTGGAAGTGATTGCGATCGCAAAGCTCTATTAGTTGCTTTGGAATCGGCCTTTGAAAAAAATTCTGTGAAAATCGCAAAAATTTTGGGTATCGAAATCGGGCAAAGTCTGCATAAAAGGGCTCTCCTGGCCAAATGGTTTAACTTTGGCAGGTCCCTGCTGTTCTGTTATGAAACTAGAATATCTTTTGCAGATTCTGGAAGTGATTGCGATCGCAAAGCTCTATTAGTTGCTTTGGAATCGACTTTTGAAAATGAGAGGGCGTAAAATTCGCCCAAAAAATTTGGCGACGATATCGAGCACATGCCTTCATAAAAGGGCTCTCCTGGCCAAATGGTTTAACTTTGGCAGGTCCCTGCTGTTCTGTTATGAAAGTAGACTTCGTGGGGCAGATTCTGGAAGTGATTGCGATCGCAAAGCTCTATTAGTTGCTTTGGAATCGGCTTTTGAAAAAAATTCTGTGAAAATCGCAAAAATTTTGGGTATCGAAATCGGGCAAAGTCTGCATAAAAGGGCTCTCCTGGCCAAATGGTTTAACTTTGGCAGGTCCCTGCTGTTCTGTTATGAAACTAGAATTTCTTTTGCAGATTCTGGAAGTGATTGCGATCGCAAAGCTCTATTAGTTGCTTTGGAATCGACTTTTGAAAATGAGAGGGCGTAAAATTCGCCCAAAAAATTTGGCGACGATATCGAGCACATGCCTTCATAAAAGGGCTCTCCTGGCCAAATGGTTTAACTTTGGCAGGTCCCTGCTGTTCTGTTATGAAAGTAGACTTCGTGGGGCAGATTCTGGAAGTGATTGCGATCGCAAAGCTCTATTAGTTGCTTTGGAATCGGCTTTTGAAAAAAATTCTGTGAAAATCGCAAAAATTTTGGGTATCGAAATCGGGCAAAGTCTGCATAAAAGGGCTCTCCTGGCCAAATGGTTTAACTTTGGCAGGTCCCTGCTGTTCTGTTATGAAACTAGAATATCTTTTGCAGATTCTGGAAGTGATTGCGATCGCAAAGCTCTATTAGTTGCTTTGGAATCGACTTTTGAAAATGAGAGGGCGTAAAATTCGCCCAAAAAATTTGGCGACGATATCGAGCACATGCCTTCATAAAAGGGCTCTCCTGGCCAAATGGTTTAACTTTGGCAGGTCCCTGCTGTTCTGTTATGAAAGTAGACTTCGTGGGGCAGATTCTGGAAGTGATTGCGATCGCAAAGCTCTATTAGTTGCTTTGGAATCGGCTTTTGAAAAAAATTCTGTGAAAATCGCAAAAATTTTGGGTATCGAAATCGGGCAAAGTCTGCATAAAAGGGCTCTCCTGGCCAAATGGTTTAACTTTGGCAGGTCCCTGCTGTTCTGTTATGAAACTAGAATGTCTTTTGCAGATTCTGGAAGTGATTGCGATCGCAAAGCTCTATTAGTTGCTTTGGAATCGACTTTTGAAAATGAGAGGGCGTAAAATTCGCCCAAAAAATTTGGCGACGATATCGAGCACATGCCTTCATAAAAGGGCTCTCCTGGCCAAATGGTTTAACTTTGGCAGGTCCCTGCTGTTCTGTTGTGAAAGTAGACTTCGTGGGGCAGATTCTGGAAGTGATTGCGATCGCAAAGCTCTATTAGTTGCTTTGGAATCGGCTTTTGAAAAAAATTCTGTGAAAATCGCAAAAATTTTGGGTATCGAAATCGGGCAATGTCTGCATAAAAGGGCTCTCCTGGCCAAATGGTTTAACTTTGGCAGGTCCCTGCTGTTCTGTTATGAAACTAGAATATCTTTTGCAGATTCTGGAAGTGATTGCGATCGCAAAGCTCTATTAGTTGCTTTGGAATCGACTTTTGAAAATGAGAGGGCGTAAAATTCGCCCAAAAAATTTGGCGACGATATCGAGCACATGCCTTCATAAAAGGGCTCTCCTGGCCAAATGGTTTAACTTTGGCAGGTCCCTGCTGTTCTGTTGTGAAAGTAGACTTCGTGGGGCAGATTCTGGAAGTGATTGCGATCGCAAAGCTCTATTAGTTGCTTTGGAATCGGCTTTTGAAAAAAATTCTGTGAAAATCGCAAAAATTTTGGGTATCGAAATCGGGCAAAGTCTGCATAAAAGGGCTCTCCTGGCCAAATGGTTTAACTTTGGCAGGTCCCTGCTGTTCTGTTATGAAACTAGAATATCTTTTGCAGATTCTGGAAGTGATTGCGATCGCAAAGCTCTATTAGTTGCTTTGGAATCGACTTTTGAAAATGAGAGGGCGTAAAATTCGCCCAAAAAATTTGGCGACGATATCGAGCACATGCCTTCATAAAAGGGCTCTCCTGGCCAAATGGTTTAACTTTGGCAGGTCCCTGCTGTTCTGTTGTGAAAGTAGACTTCGTGGGGTAGATTCTGGAAGTGATTGCGATCGCAAAGCTCTATTAGTTGCTTTGGAATCGGCTTTTGAAAAAAATTCTGTGAAAATCGCAAAAATTTTGGGTATCGAAATCGGGCAAAGTCTGCATAAAAGGGCTCTCCTGGCCAAATGGTTTAACTTTGGCAGGTCCCTGCTGTTCTGTTATGAAACTAGAATATCTTTTGCAGATTCTGGAAGTGATTGCGATCGCAAAGCTCTATTAGTTGCTTTGGAATCGACTTTTGAAAATGAGAGGGCGTAAAATTCGCCCAAAAAATTTGGCGACGATATCGAGCACATGCCTTCATAAAAGGGCTCTCCTGGCCAAATGGTTTAACTTTGGCAGGTCCCTGCTGTTCTGTTGTGAAAGTAGACTTCGTGGGGCAGATTCTGGAAGTGATTGCGATCGCAAAGCTCTATTAGTTGCTTTGGAATCGGCTTTTGAAAAAAATTCTGTGAAAATCGCAAAAATTTTGGGTATCGAAATCGGGCAATGTCTGCATAAAAGGGCTCTCCTGGCCAAATGGTTTAACTTTGGCAGGTCCCTGCTGTTCTGTTATGAAACTAGAATATCTTTTGCAGATTCTGGAAGTGATTGCGATCGCAAAGCTCTATTAGTTGCTTTGGAATCGACTTTTGAAAATGAGAGGGCGTAAAATTCGCCCAAAAAATTTGGCGACGATATCGAGCACATGCCTTCATAAAAGGGCTCTCCTGGCCAAATGGTTTAACTTTGGCAGGTCCCTGCTGTTCTGTTGTGAAAGTAGACTTCGTGGGGCAGATTCTGAAAGTGATTGCGATCGCAAAGCTCTATTAGTTGCTTTGGAATCGGCTTTTGAAAAAAATTCTGTGAAAATCGCAAAAATTTTGGGTATCGAAATCGGGCAAAGTCTGCATAAAAGGGCTCTCCTGGCCAAATGGTTTAACTTTGGCAGGTCCCTGCTGTTCTGTTATGAAACTAGAATATCTTTTGCAGATTCTGGAAGTGATTGCGATCGCAAAGCTCTATTAGTTGCTTTGGAATCGACTTTTGAAAATGAGAGGGCGTAAAATTCGCCCAAAAAATTTGGCGACGATATCGAGCACATGCCTTCATAAAAGGGCTCTCCTGGCCAAATGGTTTAACTTTGGCAGGTCCCTGCTGTTCTGTTATGAAAGTAGACTTCGTGGGGCAGATTCTGGAAGTGATTGCGATCGCAAAGCTCTATTAGTTGCTTTGGAATCGGCTTTTGAAAAAAATTCTGTGAAAATCGCAAAAATTTTGGGTATCGAAATCGGGCAAAGTCTGCATAAAAGGGCTCTCCTGGCCAAATGGTTTAACTTTGGCAGGTCCCTGCTGTTCTGTTATGAAACTAGAATATCTTTTGCAGATTCTGGAAGTGATTGCGATCGCAAAGCTCTATTAGTTGCTTTGGAATCGACTTTTGAAAATGAGAGGGCGTAAAATTCGCCCAAAAAATTTGGCGACGATATCGAGCACATGCCTTCATAAAAGGGCTCTCCTGGCCAAATGGTTTAACTTTGGCAGGTCCCTGCTGTTCTGTTATGAAAGTAGACTTCGTGGGTCAGATTCTGGAAGTGATTGCGATCGCAAAGCTCTATTAGTTGCTTTGGAATCGGCTTTTGAAAAAAATTCTGTGAAAATCGCAAAAATTTTGGGTATCGAAATCGGGCAAAGTCTGCATAAAAGGGCTCTCCTGGCCAAATGGTTTAACTTTGGCAGGTCCCTGCTGTTCTGTTATGAAACTAGAATATCTTTTGCAGATTCTGGAAGTGATTGCGATCGCAAAGCTCTATTAGTTGCTTTGGAATCGACTTTTGAAAATGAGAGGGCGTAAAATTCGCCCAAAAAATTTGGCGACGATATCGAGCACATGCCTTCATAAAAGGGCTCTCCTGGCCAAATGGTTTAACTTTGGCAGGTCCCTGCTGTTCTGTTATGAAAGTAGACTTCGTGGGGGAGATTCTGGAAGTGATTGCGATCGCAAAGCTCTATTAGTTGCTTTGGAATCGGCTTTTGAAAAAAATTCTGTGAAAATCGCAAAAATTTTGGGTATCGAAATCGGGCAAAGTCTGCATAAAAGGGCTCTCCTGGCCAAATGGTTTAACTTTGGCAGGTCCCTGCTGTTCTGTTATGAAACTAGAATATCTTTTGCAGATTCTGGAAGTGATTGCGATCGCAAAGCTCTATTAGTTGCTTTGGAATCGACTTTTGAAAATGAGAGGGCGTAAAATTCGCCCAAAAAATTTGGCGACGATATCGAGCACATGCCTTCATAAAAGGGCTCTCCTGGCCAAATGGTTTAACTTTGGCAGGTCCCTGCTGTTCTGTTATGAAAGTAGACTTCGTGGGGCAGATTCTGGAAGTGATTGCGATCGCAAAGCTCTATTAGTTGCTTTGGAATCGGCTTTTGAAAAAAATTCTGTGAAAATCGCAAAAATTTTGGGTATCGAAATCGGGCAAAGTCTGCATAAAAGGGCTCTCCTGGCCAAATGGTTTAACTTTGGCAGGTCCCTGCTGTTCTGTTATGAAACTAGAATATCTTTTGCAGATTCTGGAAGTGATTGCGATCGCAAAGCTCTATTAGTTGCTTTGGAATCGACTTTTGAAAATGAGAGGGCGTAAAATTCGCCCAAAAAATTTGGCGACGATATCGAGCACATGCCTTCATAAAAGGGCTCTCCTGGCCAAATGGTTTAACTTTGGCAGGTCCCTGCTGTTCTGTTATGAAAGTAGACTTCGTGGGGCAGATTCTGGAAGTGATTGCGATCGCGAAGCTCTATTAGTTGCTTTGGAATCGGCTTTTGAAAAAAATTCTGTGAAAATCGCAAAAATTTTGGGTATCGAAATCGGGCAAAGTCTGCATAAAAGGGCTCTCCTGGCCAAATGGTTTAACTTTGGCAGGTCCCTGCTGTTCTGTTATGAAACTAGAATATCTTTTGCAGATTCTGGAAGTGATTGCGATCGCAAAGCTCTATTAGTTGCTTTGGAATCGACTTTTGAAAATGAGAGGGCGTAAAATTCGCCCAAAAAATTTGGCGACGATATCGAGCACATGCCTTCATAAAAGGGCTCTCCTGGCCAAATGGTTTAACTTTGGCAGGTCCCTGCTGTTCTGTTATGAAAGTAGACTTCGTGGGGCAGATTCTGGAAGTGATTGCGATCGCAAAGCTCTATTAGTTGCTTTGGAATCGGCTTTTGAAAAAAATTCTGTGAAAATCGCAAAAATTTTGGGTATCGAAATCGGGCAAAGTCTGCATAAAAGGGCTCTCCTGGCCAAATGGTTTAACTTTGGCAGGTCCCTGCTGTTCTGTTATGAAACTAGAATATCTTTTGCAGATTCTGGAAGTGATTGCGATCGCAAAGCTCTATTAGTTGCTTTGGAATCGACTTTTGAAAATGAGAGGGCGTAAAATTCGCCCAAAAAATTTGGCGACGATATCGAGCACATGCCTTCATAAAAGGGCTCTCCTGGCCAAATGGTTTAACTTTGGCAGGTCCCTGCTGTTCTGTTATGAAAGTAGACTTCGTGGGGCAGATTCTGGAAGTGATTGCGATCGCAAAGCTCTATTAGTTGCTTTGGAATCGGCTTTTGAAAAAAATTCTGTGAAAATCGCAAAAATTTTGGGTATCGAAATCCGGCAAAGTCTGCATAAAAGGGCTCTCCTGGCCAAATGGTTTAACTTTGGCAGGTCCCTGCTGTTCTGTTATGAAACTAGAAAATCTTTTGAATTTTCTGGAAGTGATTGCGATCGCAAAGCTCTATTAGTTGCTTTGGAATCGACTTTTGAAAATGAGAGGGCGTAAAATTCGCCCAAAAAATTTGGCGACGATATCGAGCACATGCCTTCATAAAAGGGCTCTCCTGGCCAAATGGTTTAACTTTGGCAGGTCCCTGCTGTTCTGTTGTGAAAGTAGACTTCGTGGGGCAGATTCTGGAAGTGATTGCGATCGCAAAGCTCTATTAGTTGCTTTGGAATCGGCTTTTGAAAAAAATTCTGTGAAAATCGCAAAAATTTTGGGTATCGAAATCGGGCAAAGTCTGCATAAAAGGGCTCTCCTGGCCAAATGGTTTAACTTTGGCAGGTCCCTGCTGTTCTGTTATGAAACTAGAATATCTTTTGCAGATTCTGGAAGTGATTGCGATCGCAAAGCTCTATTAGTTGCTTTGGAATCGACTTTTGAAAATGAGAGGGCGTAAAATTCGCCCAAAAAATTTGGCGACGATATCGAGCACATGCCTTCATAAAAGGGCTCTCCTGGCCAAATGGTTTAACTTTGGCAGGTCCCTGCTGTTCTGTTATGAAAGTAGACTTCGTGGGGCAGATTCTGGAAGTGATTGCGATCGCAAAGCTCTATTAGTTGCTTTGGAATCGGCTTTTGAAAAAAATTCTGTGAAAATCGCAAAAATTTTGGGTATCGAAATCGGGCAAAGTCTGCATAAAAGGGCTCTCCTGGCCAAATGGTTTAACTTTGGCAGGTCCCTGCTGTTCTGTTATGAAACTAGAATATCTTTTGCAGATTCTGGAAGTGATTGCGATCGCAAAGCTCTATTAGTTGCTTTGGAATCGACTTTTGAAAATGAGAGGGCGTAAAATTCGCCCAAAAAATTTGGCGACGATATCGAGCACATGCCTTCATAAAAGGGCTCTCCTGGCCAAATGGTTTAACTTTGGCAGGTCCCTGCTGTTCTGTTATGAAAGTAGACTTCGTGGGGCAGATTCTGGAAGTGATTGCGATCGCAAAGCTCTATTAGTTGCTTTGGAATCGGCTTTTGAAAAAAATTCTGTGAAAATCGCAAAAATTTTGGGTATCGAAATCGGGCAAAGTCTGCATAAAAGGGCTCTCCTGGCCAAATGGTTTAACTTTGGCAGGTCCCTGCTGTTCTGTTATGAAACTAGAATATCTTTTGCAGATTCTGGAAGTGATTGCGATCGCAAAGCTCTATTAGTTGCTTTGGAATCGACTTCTGAAAATGAGAGGGCGTAAAATTCGCCCAAAAAATTTGGCGACGATATCGAGCACATGCCTTCATAAAAGGGCTCTCCTGGCCAAATGGTTTAACTTTGGCAGGTCCCTGCTGTTCTGTTATGAAAGTAGACTTCGTGGGGCAGATTCTGGAAGTGATTGCGATCGCAAAGCTCTATTAGTTGCTTTGGAATCGGCTTTTGAAAAAAATTCTGTGAAAATCGCAAA
The DNA here is from genome assembly GCA_963930645.1 of Salticus scenicus. Taxonomy (NCBI): domain Eukaryota; kingdom Metazoa; phylum Arthropoda; class Arachnida; order Araneae; family Salticidae; genus Salticus; species Salticus scenicus. The sequence continues at coordinate 166,862 of CAWVNO010003024.1, forward strand.
AATTTTGGGTATCGAAATCGGGCAAAGTCTGCATAAAAGGGCTCTCCTGGCCAAATGGTTTAACTTTGGCAGGTCCCTGCTGTTCTGTTATGAAACTAGAATATCTTTTGCAGATTCTGGAAGTGATTGCGATCGCAAAGCTCTATTAGTTGCTTTGGAATCGACTTTTGAAAATGAGAGGGCGTAAAATTCGCCCAAAAAATTTGGCGACGATATCGAGCACATGCCTTCATAAAAGGGCTCTCCTGGCCAAATGGTTTAACTTTGGCAGGTCCCTGCTGTTCTGTTATGAAAGTAGACTTCGTGGGGCAGATTCTGGAAGTGATTGCGATCGCAAAGCTCTATTAGTTGCTTTGGAATCGGCTTTTGAAAAAAATTCTGTGAAAATCGCAAAAATTTTGGGTATCGAAATCGGGCAAAGTCTGCATAAAAGGGCTCTCCTGACCAAATGGTTTAACTTTGGCAGGTCCCTGCTGTTCTGTTATGAAACTAGAATATCTTTTGCAGATTCTGGAAGTGATTGCGATCGCAAAGCTCTATTAGTTGCTTTGGAATCGACTTTTAAAAATGAGAGGGCGTAAAATTCGCCCAAAAAATTTGGCGACGATATCGAGCACATGCCTTCATAAAAGGGCTCTCCTGGCCAAATGGTTTAACTTTGGCAGGTCCCTGCTGTTCTGTTATGAAAGTAGACTTCGTGGGGCAGATTCTGGAAGTGATTGCGATCGCAAAGCTCTATTAGTTGCTTTGGAATCGGCTTTTGAAAAAAATTCTGTGAAAATCGCAAAAATTTTGGGTATCGAAATCGGGCAAAGTCTGCATAAAAGGGCTCTCCTGGCCAAATGGTTTAACTTTGGCAGGTCCCTGCTGTTCTGTTATGAAACTAGAATATCTTTTGCAGATTCTGGAAGTGATTGCGATCGCAAAGCTCTATTAGTTGCTTTGGAATCGACTTTTGAAAATGAGAGGGCGTAAAATTCGCCCAAAAAATTTGGCGACGATATCGAGCACATGCCTTCATAAAAGGGCTCTCCTGGCCAAATGGTTTAACTTTGGCAGGTCCCTGCTGTTCTGTTATGAAAGTAGACTTCGTGGGGCAGATTCTGGAAGTGATTGCGATCGCAAAGCTCTATTAGTTGCTTTGGAATCGGCTTTTGAAAAAAATTCTGTGAAAATCGCAAAAATTTTGGGTATCGAAATCGGGCAAAGTCTGCATAAAAGGGCTCTCCTGGCCAAATGGTTTAACTTTGGCAGGTCCCTGCAGTTCTGTTATGAAACTAGAATATCTTTTGCAGATTCTGGAAGTGATTGCGATCGCAAAGCTCTATTAGTTGCTTTGGAATCGACTTTTGAAAATGAGAGGGCGTAAAATTCGCCCAAAAAATTTGGCGACGATATCGAGCACATGCCTTCATAAAAGGGCTCTCCTGGCCAAATGGTTTAACTTTGGCAGGTCCCTGCTGTTCTGTTATGAAAGTAGACTTAGTGGGGCAGATTCTGGAAGTGATTGCGATCGCAAAGCTCTATTAGTTGCTTTGGAATCGGCTTTTGAAAAAAATTCTGTGAAAATCGCAAAAATTTTGGGTATCGAAATCGGGCAAAGTCTGCATAAAAGGGCTCTCCTGGCCAAATGGTTTAACTTTGGCAGGTCCCTGCTGTTCTGTTATGAAACTAGAATATCTTTTGCAGATTCTGGAAGTGATTGCGATCGCAAAGCTCTATTAGTTGCTTTGGAATCGACTTTTGAAAATGAGAGGGCGTAAAATTCGCCCAAAAAATTTGGCGACGATATCGAGCACATACCTTCATAAAAGGGCTCTCCTGGCCAAATGGTTTAACTTTGGCAGGTCCCTGCTGTTCTGTTATGAAAGTAGACTTCGTGGGGCAGATTCTGGAAGTGATTGCGATCGCAAAGCTCTATTAGTTGCTTTGGAATCGGCTTTTGAAAAAAATTCTGTGAAAATCGCAAAAATTTTGGGTATCGAAATCGGGCAAAGTCTGCATAAAAGGGCTCTCCTGGCCAAATGGTTTAACTTTGGCAGGTCCCTGCTGTTCTGTTATGAAACTAGAATATCTTTTGCAGATTCTGGAAGTGATTGCGATCGCAAAGCTCTATTAGTTGCTTTGGAATCGACTTTTGAAAATGAGAGGGCGTAAAATTCGCCCAAAAAATTTGGCGACGATATCGAGCACATGCCTTCATAAAAGGGCTCTCCTGGCCAAATGGTTTAACTTTGGCAGGTCCCTGCTGTTCTGTTATGAAAGTAGACTTCGTGGGGCAGATTCTGGAAGTGATTGCGATCGCAAAGCTCTATTAGTTGCTTTGGAATCGGCTTTTGAAAAAAATTCTGTGAAAATCGCAAAAATTTTGGGTATCGAAATCGGGAAAAGTCTGCATAAAAGGGCTCTCCTGGCCAAATGGTTTAACTTTGGCAGGTCCCTGCTGTTCTGTTATGAAACTAGAATATCTTTTGCAGATTCTGGAAGTGATTCCGATCGCAAAGCTCTATTAGTTGCTTTGGAATCGACTTTTGAAAATGAGAGGGCGTAAAATTCGCCCAAAAAATTTGGCGACGATATCGAGCACATGCCTTCATAAAAGGGCTCTCCTGGCCAAATGGTTTAACTTTGGCAGGTCCCTGCTGTTCTGTTATGAAAGTAGACTTCGTGGGGCAGATTCTGGAAGTGATTGCGATCGCAAAGCTCTATTAATTGCTTTGGAATCGGCTTTTGAAAAAAATTCTGTGAAAATCGCAAAAATTTTGGGTATCGAAATCGGGCAAAGTCTGCATAAAAGGGCTCTCCTGGCCAAATGGTTTAACTTTGGCAGGTCCCTGCTGTTCTGTTATGAAACTAGAATATCTTTTGCAGATTCTGGAAGTGATTGCGATCGCAAAGCTCTATTAGTTGCTTTGGAATCGACTTTTGAAAATGAGAGGGCGTAAAATTCGCCCAAAAAATTTGGCGACGATATCGAGCACATGCCTTCATAAAAGGGCTCTCCTGGCCAAATGGTTTAACTTTGGCAGGTCCCTGCTGTTCTGTTATGAAAGTAGACTTCGTGGGGCAGATTCTGGAAGTGATTGCGATCGCAAAGCTCTATTAGTTGCTTTGGAATCGGCTTTTGAAAAAAATTCTGTGAAAATCGCAAAAATTTTGGGTATCGAAATCGGGCAAAGTCTGCATAAAAGGGCTCTCCTGGCCAAATGGTTTAACTTTGGCAGGTCCCTGCTGTTCTGTTATGAAACTAGAATATCTTTTGCAGATTCTGGAAGTGATTGCGATCGCAAAGCTCTATTAGTTGCTTTGGAATCGACTTTTGAAAATGAGAGGGCGTAAAATTCGCCCAAAAAATTTGGCGACGATATCGAGCACATGCCTTCATAAAAGGGCTCTCCTGGCCAAATGGTTTAAATTTGGCAGGTCCCTGCTGTTCTGTTATGAAAGTAGACTTCGTTGGGCAGATTCTGGAAGTGATTGCGATCGCAAAGCTCTATTAGTTGCTTTGGAATCGGCTTTTGAAAAAAATTCTGTGAAAATCGCAAAAATTTTGGGTATCGAAATCGGGCAAAGTCTGCATAAAAGGGCTCTCCTGGCCAAATGGTTTAACTTTGGCAGGTCCCTGCTGTACTGTTATGAAACAAGAATATCTTTTGCAGATTCTGGAAGTGATTGCGATCGCAAAGCTCTATTAGTTGCTTTGGAATCGACTTTTGAAAATGAGAGGGCGTAAAATTCGCCCAAAAAATTTGGCGACGATATCGAGCACATGCCTTCATAAAAGGGCTCTCCTGGCCAAATGGTTTAACTTTGGCAGGTCCCTGCTGTTCTGTTATGAAAGTAGACTTCGTGGGGAAGATTCTGGAAGTGATTGCGATCGCAAAGCTCTATTAGTTGCTTTGGAATCGGCTTTTGAAAAAAATTCTTTGAAAATCGCAAAAATTTTGGGTATCGAAATCGGGCAAAGTCTGCATAAAAGGGCTCTCCTGGCCAAATGGTTTAACTTTGGCAGGTCCCTGCTGTTCTGTTATGAAACTAGAATATCTTTTGCATTTTCTGGAAGTGATTGCGATCGCAAAGCTCTATTAGTTGCTTTGGAATCGACTTTTGAAAATGAGAGGGCGTAAAATTCGCCCAAAAAATTTGGCGACGATATCGAGCACATGCCTTCATAAAAGGGCTCTCCTGGCCAAATGGTTTAACTTTGGCAGGTCCCTGCTGTTCTGTTATGAAAGTAGACTTCGTGGGGCAGATTCTGGAAGTGATTGCGATCGCAAAGCTCTATTAGTTGCTTTGGAATCGGCTTTTGAAAAAAATTCTGCGAAAATCGCAAAAATTTTGGGTATCGAAATCGGGCAAAGTCTGCATAAAAGGGCTCTCCTGGCCAAATGGTTTAACTTTGGCAGGTCCCTGCTGTTCTGTTATGAAACTAGAATATCTTTTGCAGATTCTGGAAGTGATTGCGATCGCAAAGCTCTATTAGTTGCTTTGGAATCGACTTTTGAAAATGAGAGGGCGTAAAATTCGCCCAAAAAATTTGGCGACGATATCGAGCACATGCCTTCATAAAAGGGCTCTCCTGGCCAAATGGTTTAACTTTGGCAGGTCCCTGCTGTTCTGTTATGAAAGTAGACTTCGTGGGGCAGATTCTGGAAGTGATTGCGATCGCAAAGCTCTATTAGTTGCTTTGGAATCGGCTTTTGAAAAAAATTCTGTGAAAATCGCAAAAATTTTGGGTATCGAAATCGGGCAAAGTCTGCATAAAAGGGCTCTCCTGGCCAAATGGTTTAACTTTGGCAGGTCCCTGCTGTTCTGTTATGAAACTAGTATATCTTTTGCAGATTCTGGAAGTGATTGCGATCGCAAAGCTCTATTAGTTGCTTTGGAATCGACTTTTGAAAATGAGAGGGCGTAAAATTCGCCCAAAAAATTTGGCGACGATATCGAGCACATGCCTTCATAAAAGGGCTCTCCTGGCCAAATGGTTTAACTTTGGCAGGTCCCTGCTGTTCTGTTATGAAAGTAGACTTCGTGGGGCAGATTCTGGAAGTGATTGCGATCGCAAAGCTCTATTAGTTGCTTTGGAATCGGCTTTTGAAAAAATTCTGTGAAAATCGCAAAAATTTTGGGTATCGAAATCGGGCAAAGTCTGCATAAAAGGGCTCTCCTGGCCAAATGGTTTAACTTTGGCAGGTCCCTGCTGTTCTGTTATGAAACTAGAATATCTTTTGCAGATTCTGGAAGTGATTGCGATCGCAAAGCTCTATTAGTTGCTTTGGAATCGACTTTTGAAAATGAGAGGGCGTAAAATTCGCCCAAAAAATTTGGCGACGATATCGAGCACATGCCTTCATAAAAGGGCTCTCCTGGCCAAATGGTTTAACTTTGGCAGGTCCCTGCTGTTCTGTTATGAAAGTAGACTTCGTGGGGCAGATTCTGGAAGTGATTGCGATCGCAAAGCTCTATTAGTTGCTTTGGAATCGGCTTTTGAAAAAAATTCTGTGAAAATCGCAAAAATTTTGGGTATCGAAATCGGGCAAAGTCTGCATAAAAGGGCTCTCCTGGCCAAATGGTTTAACTTTGGCAGGTCCCTGCTGTTCTGTTATGAAACTAGTATATCTTTTGCAGATTCTGGAAGTGATTGCGATCGCAAAGCTCTATTAGTTGCTTTGGAATCGACTTTTGAAAATGAGAGGGCGTAAAATTCGCCCAAAAAATTTGGCGACGATATCGAGCACATGCCTTCATAAAAGGGCTCTCCTGGCCAAATGGTTTAACTTTGGCAGGTCCCTGCTGTTCTGTTATGAAAGTAGACTTCGTGGGGCAGATTCTGGAAGTGATTGCGATCGCAAAGCTCTATTAGTTGCTTTGGAATCGGCTTTTGAAAAAATTCTGTGAAAATCGCAAAAATTTTGGGTATCGAAATCGGGCAAAGTCTGCATAAAAGGGCTCTCCTGGCCAAATGGTTTAACTTTGGCAGGTCCCTGCTGTTCTGTTATGAAACTAGAATATCTTTTGCAGATTCTGGAAGTGATTGCGATCGCAAAGCTCTATTAGTTGCTTTGGAATCGACTTTTGAAAATGAGAGGGCGTAAAATTCGCCCAAAAAATTTGGCGACGATATCGAGCACATGCCTTCATAAAAGGGCTCTCCTGGCCAAATGGTTTAACTTTGGCAGGTCCCTGCTGTTCTGTTATGAAAGTAGACTTCGTGGGGCAGATTCTGGAAGTGATTGCGATCGCAAAGCTCTATTAGTTGCTTTGGAATCGGCTTTTGAAAAAAATTCTGTGAAAATCGCAAAAATTTTGGGTATCGAAATCGGGCAAAGTCTGCATAAAAGGGCTCTCCTGGCCAAATGGTTTAACTTTGGCAGGTCCCTGCTGTTCTGTTATGAAACTAGAATATCTTTTGCAGATTCTGGAAGTGATTGCGATCGCAAAGCTCTATTAGTTGCTTTGGAATCGACTTTTGAAAATGAGAGGGCGTAAAATTCGCCCAAAAAATTTGGCGACGATATCGAGCACATGCCTTCATAAAAGGGCTCTCCTGGCCAAATGGTTTAACTTTGGCAGGTCCCTGCTGTTCTGTTATGAAAGTAGACTTCGTGGGGCAGATTCTGGAAGTGATTGCGATCGCAAAGCTCTATTAGTTGCTTTGGAATCGGCTTTTGAAAAAAATTCTGTGAAAATCGCAAAAATTTTGGGTATCGAAATCGGGCAAAGTCTGCATAAAAGGGCTCTCCTGGCCAAATGGTTTAACTTTGGCAGGTCCCTGCTGTTCTGTTATGAAACTAGAATATCTTTTGCAGATTCTGGAAGTGATTCCGATCGCAAAGCTCTATTAGTTGCTTTGGAATCGACTTTTGAAAATGAGAGGGCGTAAAATTCGCCCAAAAAATTTGGCGACGATATCGAGCACATGCCTTCATAAAAGGGCTCTCCTGGCCAAATGGTTTAACTTTGGCAGGTCCCTGCTGTTCTGTTATGAAAGTAGACTTCGTGGGGCAGATTCTGGAAGTGATTGCGATCGCAAAGCTCTATTAATTGCTTTGGAATCGGCTTTTGAAAAAAATTCTGTGAAAATCGCAAAAATTTTGGGTATCGAAATCGGGCAAAGTCTGCATAAAAGGGCTCTCCTGGCCAAATGGTTTAACTTTGGCAGGTCCCTGCTGTTCTGTTATGAAACTAGAATATCTTTTGCAGATTCTGGAAGTGATTGCGATCGCAAAGCTCTATTAGTTGCTTTGGAATCGACTTTTGAAAATGAGAGGGCGTAAAATTCGCCCAAAAAATTTGGCGACGATATCGAGCACATGCCTTCATAAAAGGGCTCTCCTGGCCAAATGGTTTAACTTTGGCAGGTCCCTGCTGTTCTGTTATGAAAGTAGACTTCGTTGGGCAGATTCTGGAAGTGATTGCGATCGCAAAGCTCTATTAGTTGCTTTGGAATCGGCTTTTGAAAAAAATTCTGTGAAAATCGCAAAAATTTTGGGTATCGAAATCGGGCAAAGTCTGCATAAAAGGGCTCTCCTGGCCAAATGGTTTAACTTTGGCAGGTCCCTGCTGTACTGTTATGAAACAAGAATATCTTTTGCAGATTCTGGAAGTGATTGCGATCGCAAAGCTCTATTAGTTGGTTTGGAATCGACTTTTGAAAATGAGAGGGCGTAAAATTCGCCCAAAAAATTTGGCGACGATATCGAGCACATGCCTTCATAAAAGGGCTCTCCTGGCCAAATGGTTTAACTTTGGCAGGTCCCTGCTGTTCTGTTATGAAAGTAGACTTCGTGGGGCAGATTCTGGAAGTGATTGCGATCGCAAAGCTCTATTAGTTGCTTTGGAATCGGCTTTTGAAAAAAATTCTTTGAAAATCGCAAAAATTTTGGGTATCGAAATCGGGCAAAGTCTGCATAAAAGGGCTCTCCTGGCCAAATGGTTTAACTTTGGCAGGTCCCTGCTGTTCTGTTATGAAACTAGAATATCTTTTGCATTTTCTGGAAGTGATTGCGATCGCAAAGCTCTATTAGTTGCTTTGGAATCGACTTTTGAAAATGAGAGGGCGTAAAATTCGCCCAAAAAATTTGGCGACGATATCGAGCACATGCCTTCATAAAAGGGCTCTCCTGGCCAAATGGTTTAACTTTGGCAGGTCCCTGCTGTTCTGTTATGAAAGTAGACTTCGTGGGGCAGATTCTGGAAGTGATTGCGATCGCAAAGCTCTATTAGTTGCTTTGGAATCGGCTTTTGAAAAAAATTCTGCGAAAATCGCAAAAATTTTGGGTATCGAAATCGGGCAAAGTCTGCATAAAAGGGCTCTCCTGGCCAAATGGTTTAACTTTGGCAGGTCCCTGCTGTTCTGTTATGAAACTAGAATATCTTTTGCAGATTCTGGAAGTGATTGCGATCGCAAAGCTCTATTAGTTGCTTTGGAATCGACTTTTGAAAATGAGAGGGCGTAAAATTCGCCCAAAAAATTTGGCGACGATATCGAGCACATGCCTTCATAAAAGGGCTCTCCTGGCCAAATGGTTTAACTTTGGCAGGTCCCTGCTGTTCTGTTATGAAAGTAGACTTCGTGGGGCAGATTCTGGAAGTGATTGCGATCGCAAAGCTCTATTAGTTGCTTTGGAATCGGCTTTTGAAAAAAATTCTGTGAAAATCGCAAAAATTTTGGGTATCGAAATCGGGCAAAGTCTGCATAAAAGGGCTCTCCTGGCCAAATGGTTTAACTTTGGCAGGTCCCTGCTGTTCTGTTATGAAACTAGTATATCTTTTGCAGATTCTGGAAGTGATTGCGATCGCAAAGCTCTATTAGTTGCTTTGGAATCGACTTTTGAAAATGAGAGGGCGTAAAATTCGCCCAAAAAATTTGGCGACGATATCGAGCACATGCCTTCATAAAAGGGCTCTCCTGGCCAAATGGTTTAACTTTGGCAGGTCCCTGCTGTTCTGTTATGAAAGTAGACTTCGTGGGGCAGATTCTGGAAGTGATTGCGATCGCAAAGCTCTATTAGTTGCTTTGGAATCGGCTTTTGAAAAAATTCTGTGAAAATCGCAAAAATTTTGGGTATCGAAATCGGGCAAAGTCTGCATAAAAGGGCTCTCCTGGCCAAATGGTTTAACTTTGGCAGGTCCCTGCTGTTCTGTTATGAAACTAGAATATCTTTTGCAGATTCTGGAAGTGATTGCGATCGCAAAGCTCTATTAGTTGCTTTGGAATCGACTTTTGAAAATGAGAGGGCGTAAAATTCGCCCAAAAAATTTGGCGACGATATCGAGCACATGCCTTCATAAAAGGGCTCTCCTGGCCAAATGGTTTAACTTTGGCAGGTCCCTGCTGTTCTGTTATGAAAGTAGACTTCGTGGGGCAGATTCTGGAAGTGATTGCGATCGCAAAGCTCTATTAGTTGCTTTGGAATCGGCTTTTGAAAAAAATTCTGTGAAAATCGCAAAAATTTTGGGTATCGAAATCGGGCAAAGTCTGCATAAAAGGGCTCTCCTGGCCAAATGGTTTAACTTTGGCAGGTCCCTGCTGTTCTGTTATGAAACTAGTATATCTTTTGCAGATTCTGGAAGTGATTGCGATCGCAAAGCTCTATTAGTTGCTTTGGAATCGACTTTTGAAAATGAGAGGGCGTAAAATTCGCCCAAAAAATTTGGCGACGATATCGAGCACATGCCTTCATAAAAGGGCTCTCCTGGCCAAATGGTTTAACTTTGGCAGGTCCCTGCTGTTCTGTTATGAAAGTAGACTTCGTGGGGCAGATTCTGGAAGTGATTGCGATCGCAAAGCTCTATTAGTTGCTTTGGAATCGGCTTTTGAAAAAATTCTGTGAAAATCGCAAAAATTTTGGGTATCGAAATCGGGCAAAGTCTGCATAAAAGGGCTCTCCTGGCCAAATGGTTTAACTTTGGCAGGTCCCTGCTGTTCTGTTATGAAACTAGAATATCTTTTGCAGATTCTGGAAGTGATTGCGATCGCAAAGCTCTATTAGTTGCTTTGGAATCGACTTTTGAAAATGAGAGGGCGTAAAATTCGCCCAAAAAATTTGGCGACGATATCGAGCACATGCCTTCATAAAAGGGCTCTCCTGGCCAAATGGTTTAACTTTGGCAGGTCCCTGCTGTTCTGTTATGAAAGTAGACTTCGTGGGGCAGATTCTGGAAGTGATTGCGATCGCAAAGCTCTATTAGTTGCTTTGGAATCGGCTTTTGAAAAAAATTCTGTGAAAATCGCAAAAATTTTGGGTATCGAAATCGGGCAAAGTCTGCATAAAAGGGCTCTCCTGGCCAAATGGTTTAACTTTGGCAGGTCCCTGCTGTTCTGTTATGAAACTAGAATATCTTTTGCAGATTCTGGAAGTGATTGCGATCGCAAAGCTCTATTAGTTGCTTTGGAATCGACTTTTGAAAATGAGAGGGCGTAAAATTCGCCCAAAAAATTTGGCGACGATATCGAGCACATGCCTTCATAAAAGGGCTCTCCTGGCCAAATGGTTTAACTTTGGCAGGTCCCTGCTGTTCTGTTATGAAAGTAGACTTCGTGGGGCAGATTCTGGAAGTGATTGCGATCGCAAAGCTCTATTAGTTGCTTTGGAATCGGCTTTTGAAAAAAATTCTGTGAAAATCGCAAAAATTTTGGGTATCGAAATCGGGCAAAGTCTGCATAAAAGGGCTCTCCTGGCCAAATGGTTTAACTTTGGCAGGTCCCTGCTGTTCTGTTATGAAACTAGAATATCTTTTGCAGATTCTGGAAGTGATTGCGATCGCAAAGCTCTATTAGTTGCTTTGGAATCGACTTTTGAAAATGAGAGGGCGTAAAATTCGCCCAAAAAATTTGGCGACGATATCGAGCACATGCCTTCATAAAAGGGCTCTCCTGGCCAAATGGTTTAACTTTGGCAGGTCCCTGCTGTTCTGTTATGAAAGTAGACTTCGTGGGGCAGATTCTGGAAGTGATTGCGATCGCAAAGCTCTATTAGTTGCTTTGGAATCGGCTTTTGAAAAAAATTCTGTGAAAATCGCAAAAATTTTGGGTATCGAAATCGGGCAAAGTCTGCATAAAAGGGCTCTCCTGGCCAAATGGTTTAACTTTGGCAGGTCCCTGCTGTTCTGTTATGAAACTAGAATATCTTTTGCAGATTCTGGAAGTGATTGCGATCGCAAAGCTCTATTAGTTGCTTTGGAATCGACTTTTGAAAATGAGAGGGCGTAAAATTCGCCCAAAAAATTTGGCGACGATGTCGAGCACATGCCTTCATAAAAGGGCTCTCCTGGCCAAATGGTTTAACTTTGGCAGGTCCCTGCTGTTCTGTTATGAAAGTAGACTTCGTGGGGCAGATTCTGGAAGTGATTGCGATCGCAAAGCTCTATTAGTTGCTTTGGAATCGGCTTTTGAAAAAAATTCTGTGAAAATCGCAAAAATTTTAGGTATCGAAATCGGGCAAAGTCTGCATAAAAGGGCTCTCCTGGCCAAATGGTTTAACTTTGGCAGGTCCCTGCTGTTCTGTTATGAAACTAGAATATCTTTTGCAGATTCTGGAAGTGATTGCGATCGCAAAGCTCTATTAGTTGCTTTGGAATCGACTTTTGAAAATGAGAGGGCGTAAAATTCGCCCAAAAAATTTGGCGACGATATCGAGCACATGCCTTCATAAAAGGGCTCTCCTGGCCAAATGGTTTAACTTTGGCAGGTTCCTGCTGTTCTGTTATGAAAGTAGACTTCGTGGGGCAGATTCTGGAAGTGATTGCGATCGCAAAGCTCTATTAGTTGCTTTGGAATCGGCTTTTGAAAAAAATTCTGTGAAAATCGCAAAAATTTTGGGTATCGAAATCGGGCAAAGTCTGCATAAAAGGGCTCTCCTGGCCAAATGGTTTAACTTTGGCAGGTCCCTGCTGTTCTGTTATGAAACTAGAATATCTTTTGCAGATTCTGGAAGTGATTGCGATCGCAAAGCTCTATTAGTTGCTTTGGAATCGACTTTTGAAAATGAGAGGGCGTAAAATTCGCCCAAAAAATTTGGCGACGATATCGAGCACATGCCTTCATAAAAGGGCTCTCCTGGCCAAATGGTTTAACTTTGGCAGGTCCCTGCTGTTCTGTTATGAAAGTAGACTTCGTGGGGCAGATTCTGGAAGTGATTGCGATCGCAAAGCTCTATTAGTTGCTTTGGAATCGGCTTTTGAAAAAAATTCTGTGAAAATCGCAAAAATTTTGGGTATCGAAATCGGGCAAAGTCTGCATAAAAGGGCTCTCCTGGCCAAATGGTTTAACTTTGGCAGGTCCCTGCTGTTCTGTTATGAAACTAGAATATCTTTTGCAGATTCTGGAAGTGATTGCGATCGCAAAGCTCTATTAGTTGCTTTGGAATCGACTTTTGAAAATGAGAGGGCGTAAAATTCGCCCAAAAAATTTGGCGACGATATCGAGCACATGCCTTCATAAAAGGGCTCTCCTGGCCAAATGGTTTAACTTTGGCAGGTCCCTGCTGTTCTGTTATGAAAGTAGACTTCGTGGGGCAGATTCTGGAAGTGATTGCGATCGCAAAGCTCTATTAGTTGCTTTGGAATCGGCTTTTGAAAAAAATTCTGTGAAAATCGCAAAAATTTTGGGTATCGAAATCGGGCAAAGTCTGCATAAAAGGGCTCTCCTGGCCAAATGGTTTAACTTTGGCAGGTCCCTGCTGTTCTGTTATGAAACTAGAATATCTTTTGCAGATTCTGGAAGTGATTGCGATCGCAAAGCTCTATTAGTTGCTTTGGAATCGACTTTTGAAAATGAGAGGGCGTAAAATTCGCCCAAAAAATTTGGCGACGATATCGAGCACATGCCTTCATAAAAGGGCTCTCCTGGCCAAATGGTTTAACTTTGGCAGGTCCCTGCTGTTCTGTTATGAAAGTAGACTTCGTGGGGCAGATTCTGGAAGTGATTGCGATCGCAAAGCTCTATTAGTTGCTTTGGAATCGGCTTTTGAAAAAAATTCTGTGAAAATCGCAAAAATTTTGGGTATCGAAATCGGGCAAAGTCTGCATAAAAGGGCTCTCCTGGCCAAATGGTTTAACTTTGGCAGGTCCCTGCTGTTCTGTTATGAAACTAGAATATCTTTTGCAGATTCTGGAAGTGATTGCGATCGCAAAGCTCTATTAGTTGCTTTGGAATCGACTTTTGAAAATGAGAGGGCGTAAAATTCGCCCAAAAAATTTGGCGACGATATCGAGCACATGCCTTCATAAAAGGGCTCTCCTGGCCAAATGGTTTAACTTTGGCAGGTCCCTGCTGTTCTGTTATGAAAGTAGACTTCGTGGGGCAGATTCTGGAAGTGATTGCGATCGCAAAGCTCTATTAGTTGCTTTGGAATCGGCTTTTGAAAAAAATTCTGTGAAAATCGCAAAAATTTTGGGTATCGAAATCGGGCAAAGTCTGCATAAAAGGGCTCTCCTGGCCAAATGGTTTAACTTTGGCAGGTCCCTGCTGTTCTGTTATGAAACTAGAATATCTTTTGCAGATTCTGGAAGTGATTGCGATCGCAAAGCTCTATTAGTTGCTTTGGAATCGACTTTTGAAAATGAGAGGGCGTAAAATTCGCCCAAAAAATTTGGCGACGATATCGAGCACATGCCTTCATAAAAGGGCTCTCCTGGCCAAATGGTTTAACTTTTGCAGGTCCCTGCTGTTCTGTTATGAAAGTAGACTTCGTGGGGCAGATTCTGGAAGTGATTGCGATCGCAAAGCTCTATTAGTTGCTTTGGAATCGACTTTTGAAAAAAATTCTGTGAAAATCGCAAAAATTTTGGGTATCGAAATCGGGCAAAGTCTGCATAAAAGGGCTCTCCTGGCCAAATGGTTTAACTTTGGCAGGTCCCTGCTGTTCTGTTATGAAACTAGAATATCTTTTGCAGATTCTGGAAGTGATTGCGATCGCAAAGCTCTATTAGTTGCTTTGGAATCGACTTTTGAAAATGAGAGGGCGTAAAATTCGCCCAAAAAATTTGGCGACGATGTCGAGCACATGCCTTCATAAAAGGGCTCTCCTGGCCAAATGGTTTAACTTTGGCAGGTCCCTGCTGTTCTGTTATGAAAGTAGACTTCGTGGGGCAGATTCTGGAAGTGATTGCGATCGCAAAGCTCTATTAGTTGCTTTGGAATCGGCTTTTGAAAAAAATTCTGTGAAAATCGCAAAAATTTTGGGTATCGAAATCGGGCAAAGTCTGCATAAAAGGGCTCTCCTGGCCAAATGGTTTAACTTTGGCAGGTCCCTGCTGTTCTGTTATGAAACTAGAATATCTTTTGCAGATTCTGGAAGTGATTGCGATCGCAAAGCTCTATTAGTTGCTTTGGAATCGACTTTTGAAAATGAGAGGGCGTAAAATTCGCCCAAAAAATTTGGCGACGATATCGAGCACATGCCTTCATAAAAGGGCGCTCCTGGCCAAATGGTTTAACTTTGGCAGGTCCCTGCTGTTCTGTTATGAAAGTAGACTTCGTGGGGCAGATTCTGGAAGTGATTGCGATCGCAAAGCTCTATTAGTTGCTTTGGAATCGGCTTTTGAAAAAAATTCTGTGAAAATCGCAAAAATTTTGGGTATCGAAATCGGGCAAAGTCTGCATAAAAGGGCTCTCCTGGCCAAATGGTTTAACTTTGGCAGGTCCCTGCTGTTCTGTTATGAAACTAGAATATCTTTTGCAGATTCTGGAAGTGATTGCGATCGCAAAGCTCTATTAGTTGCTTTGGAATCGACTTTTGAAAATGAGAGGGCGTAAAATTCGCCCAAAAAATTTGGCGACGATATCGAGCACATGCCTTCATAAAAGGGCTCTCCTGGCCAAATGGTTTAACTTTGGCAGGTCCCTGCTGTTCTGTTATGAAAGTAGACTTCGTGGGGCAGATTCTGGAAGTGATTGCGATCGCAAAGCTCTATTAGTTGCTTTGGAATCGGCTTTTGAAAAAAATTCTGTGAAAATCGCAAAAATTTTGGGTATCGAAATCGGGCAAAGTCTGCATAAAAGGGCTCTCCTGGCCAAATGGTTTAACTTTGGCAGGTCCCTGCTGTTCTGTTATGAAACTAGAATATCTTTTGCAGATTCTGGAAGTGATTGCGATCGCAAAGCTCTATTAGTTGCTTTGGAATCGACTTTTGAAAATGAGAGGGCGTAAAATTCGCCCAAAAAATTTGGCGACGATGTCGAGCACATGCCTTCATAAAAGGGCTCTCCTGGCCAAATGGTTTAACTTTGGCAGGTCCCTGCTGTTCTGTTATGAAAGTAGACTTCGTGGGGCAGATTCTGGAAGTGATTGCGATCGCAAAGCTCTATTAGTTGCTTTGGAATCGGCTTTTGAAAAAAATTCTGTGAAAATCGCAAAAATTTTGGGTATCGAAATCGGGCAAAGTCTGCATAAAAGGGCTCTCCTGGCCAAATGGTTTAACTTTGGCAGGTCCCTGCTGTTCTGTTATGAAACTAGAATATCTTTTGCAGATTCTGGAAGTGATTGCGATCGCAAAGCTCTATTAGTTGCTTTGGAATCGACTTTTGAAAATGAGAGGGCGTAAAATTCGCCCAAAAAATTTGGCGACGATATCGAGCACATGCCTTCATAAAAGGGCGCTCCTGGCCAAATGGTTTAACTTTGGCAGGTCCCTGCTGTTCTGTTATGAAAGTAGACTTCGTGGGGCAGATTCTGGAAGTGATTGCGATCGCAAAGCTCTATTAGTTGCTTTGGAATCGGCTTTTGAAAAAAATTCTGTGAAAATCGCAAAAATTTTGGGTATCGAAATCGGGCAAAGTCTGCATAAAAGGGCTCTCCTGGCCAAATGGTTTAACTTTGGCAGGTCCCTGCTGTTCTGTTATGAAACTAGAATATCTTTTGCAGATTCTGGAAGTGATTGCGATCGCAAAGCTCTATTAGTTGCTTTGGAATCGACTTTTGAAAATGAGAGGGCGTATAATTCGCCCAAAAAATTTGGCGACGATATCGAGCACATGCCTTCATAAAAGGGCTCTCCTGGCCAAATGGTTTAACTTTGGCAGGTCCCTGCTGTTCTGTTATGAAAGTAGACTTCGTGGGGCAGATTCTGGAAGTGATTGCGATCGCAAAGCTCTATTAGTTGCTTTGGAATCGGCTTTTGAAAAAAATTCTGTGAAAATCGCAAAAATTTTGGGTATCGAAATCGGGCAAAGTCTGCATAAAAGGGCTCTCCTGGCCAAATGGTTTAACTTTGGCAGGTCCCTGCTGTTCTGTTATGAAACTAGAATATCTTTTGCAGATTCTGGAAGTGATTGCGATCGCAAAGCTCTATTAGTTGCTTTGGAATCGACTTTTGAAAATGAGAGGGCGTAAAATTCGCCCAAAAAATTTGGCGACGATATCGAGCACATGCCTTCATAAAAGGGCTCTCCTGGCCAAATGGTTTAACTTTGGCAGGTCCCTGCTGTTCTGTTATGAAAGTAGACTTCGTGGGGCAGATTCTGGAAGTGATTGCGATCGCAAAGCTCTATTAGTTGCTTTGGAATCGGCTTTTGAAAAAAATTCTGTGAAAATCGCAAAAATTTTGGGTATCGAAATCGGGCAAAGTCTGCATAAAAGGGCTCTCCTGGGCAAATGGTTTAACTTTGGCAGGTCCCTGCTGTTCTGTTATGAAACTAGAATATCTTTTGCAGATTCTGGAGGTGATTGCGATCGCAAAGCTCTATTAGTTGCTTTGGAATCGACTTTTGAAAATGAGAGGGCGTAAAATTCGCCCAAAAAATTTGGCGACGATATCGAGCACATGCCTTCATAAAAGGGCTCTCCTGGCCAAATGGTTTAACTTTGGCAGGTCCCTGCTGTTCTGTTATGAAAGTAGACTTCGTGGGGCAGATTCTGGAAGTGATTGCGATCGCAAAGCTCTATTAGTTGCTTTGGAATCGGCTTTTGAAAAAAATTCTGTGAAAATCGCAAAAATTTTGGGTATCGAAATCGGGCAAAGTCTGCATAAAAGGGCTCTCCTGGCCAAATGGTTTAACTTTGGCAGGTCCCTGCTGTTCTGTTATGAAACTAGAATATCTTTTGCAGATTCTGGAAGTGATTGCGATCGCAAAGCTCTATTAGTTGCTTTGGAATCGACTTTTGAAAATGAGAGGGCGTAAAATTCGCCCAAAAAATTTGGCTACGATATCGAGCACATGCCTTCATAAAAGGGCTCTCCTGGCCAAATGGTTTAACTTTGGCAGGTCCCTGCTGTTCTGTTATGAAAGTAGACTTCGTGGGGCAGATTCTGGAAGTGATTGCGATCGCAAAGCTCTATTAGTTGCTTTGGAATCGGCTTTTGAAAAAAATTCTGTGAAAATCGCAAAAATTTTGGGTATCGAAATCGGGCAAAGTCTGCATAAAAGGGCTCTCCTGGCCAAATGGTTTAACTTTGGCAGGTCCCTGCTGTTCTGTTATGAAACTAGAATATCTTTTGCAGATTCTGGAAGTGATTGCGATCGCAAAGCTCTATTAGTTGCTTTGGAATCGACTTTTGAAAATGAGAGGGCGTAAAATTCGCCCAAAAAATTTGGCGACGATATCGAGCACATGCCTTCATAAAAGGGCGCTCCTGGCCAAATGGTTTAACTTTGGCAGGTCCCTGCTGTTCTGTTATGAAAGTAGACTTCGTGGGGCAGATTCTGGAAGTGATTGCGATCGCAAAGCTCTATTAGTTGCTTTGGAATCGGCTTTTGAAAAAAATTCTGTGAAAATCGCAAAAATTTTGGGTATCGAAATCGGGCAAAGTCTGCATAAAAGGGCTCTCCTGGCCAAATGGTTTAACTTTGGCAGGTCCCTGCTGTTCTGTTATGAAACTAGAATATCTTTTGCAGATTCTGGAAGTGATTGCGATCGCAAAGCTCTATTAGTTGCTTTGGAATCGACTTTTGAAAATGAGAGGGCGTAAAATTCGCCCAAAAAATTTGGCGACGATATCGAGCACATGCCTTCATAAAAGGGCTCTCCTGGCCAAATGGTTTAACTTTGGCAGGTCCCTGCTGTTCTGTTATGAAAGTAGACTTCGTGGGGCAGATTCTGGAAGTGATTGCGATCGCAAAGCTCTATTAGTTGCTTTGGAATCGGCTTTTGAAAAAAATTCTGTGAAAATCGCAAAAATTTTGGGTATCGAAATCGGGCAAAGTCTGCATAAAAGGGCTCTCCTGGCCAAATGGTTTAACTTTGGCAGGTCCCTGCTGTTCTGTTATGAAACTAGAATATCTTTTGCAGATTCTGGAAGTGATTGCGATCGCAAAGCTCTATTAGTTGCTTTGGAATCGACTTTTGAAAATGAGAGGGCGTAAAATTCGCCCAAAAAATTTGGCGACGATGTCGAGCACATGCCTTCATAAAAGGGCTCTCCTGGCCAAATGGTTTAACTTTGGCAGGTCCCTGCTGTTCTGTTATGAAAGTAGACTTCGTGGGGCAGATTCTGGAAGTGATTGCGATCGCAAAGCTCTATTAGTTGCTTTGGAATCGGCTTTTGAAAAAAATTCTGTGAAAATGGCAAAAATTTTGGGTATCGAAATCGGGCAAAGTCTGCATAAAAGGGCTCTCCTGGCCAAATGGTTTAACTTTGGCAGGTCCCTGCTGTTCTGTTATGAAACTAGAATATCTTTTGCAGATTCTGGAAGTGATTGCGATCGCAAAGCTCTATTAGTTGCTTTGGAATCGACTTTTGAAAATGAGAGGGCGTAAAATTCGCCCAAAAAATTTGGCGACGATATCGAGCACATGCCTTCATAAAAGGGCGCTCCTGGCCAAATGGTTTAACTTTGGCAGGTCCCTGCTGTTCTGTTATGAAAGTAGACTTCGTGGGGCAGATTCTGGAAGTGATTGCGATCGCAAAGCTCTATTAGTTGCTTTGGAATCGGCTTTTGAAAAAAATTCTGTGAAAATCGCAAAAATTTTGGGTATCGAAATCGGGCAAAGTCTGCATAAAATGGCTCTCCTGGCCAAATGGTTTAACTTTGGCAGGTCCCTGCTGTTCTGTTATGAAACTAGAATATCTTTTGCAGATTCTGGAAGTGATTGCGATCGCAAAGCTCTATTAGTTGCTTTGGAATCGACTTTTGAAAATGAGAGGGCGTATAATTCGCCCAAAAAATTTGGCGACGATATCGAGCACATGCCTTCATAAAAGGGCTCTCCTGGCCAAATGGTTTAACTTTGGCAGGTCCCTGCTGTTCTGTTATGAAAGTAGACTTCGTGGGGCAGATTCTGGAAGTGATTGCGATCGCAAAGCTCTATTAGTTGCTTTGGAATCGGCTTTTGAAAAAAATTCTGTGAAAATCGCAAAAATTTTGGGTATCGAAATCGGGCAAAGTCTGCATAAAAGGGCTCTCCTGGCCAAATGGTTTAACTTTGGCAGGTCCCTGCTGTTCTGTTATGAAACTAGAATATCTTTTGCAGATTCTGGAAGTGATTGCGATCGCAAAGCTCTATTAGTTGCTTTGGAATCGACTTTTGAAAATGAGAGGGCGTAAAATTCGCCCAAAAAATTTGGCGACGATATCGAGCACATGCCTTCATAAAAGGGCTCTCCTGGCCAAATGGTTTAACTTTGGCAGGTCCCTGCTGTTCTGTTATGAAAGTAGACTTCGTGGGGCAGATTCTGGAAGTGATTGCGATCGCAAAGCTCTATTAGTTGCTTTGGAATCGGCTTTTGAAAAAAATTCTGTGAAAATCGCAAAAATTTTGGGTATCGAAATCGGGCAAAGTCTGCATAAAAGGGCTCTCCTGGGCAAATGGTTTAACTTTGGCAGGTCCCTGCTGTTCTGTTATGAAACTAGAATATCTTTTGCAGATTCTGGAGGTGATTGCGATCGCAAAGCTCTATTAGTTGCTTTGGAATCGACTTTTGAAAATGAGAGGGCGTAAAATTCGCCCAAAAAATTTGGCGACGATATCGAGCACATGCCTTCATAAAAGGGCTCTCCTGGCCAAATGGTTTAACTTTGGCAGGTCCCTGCTGTTCTGTTATGAAAGTAGACTTCGTGGGGCAGATTCTGGAAGTGATTGCGATCGCAAAGCTCTATTAGTTGCTTTGGAATCGGCTTTTGAAAAAAATTCTGTGAAAATCGCAAAAATTTTGGGTATCGAAATCGGGCAAAGTCTGCATAAAAGGGCTCTCCTGGCCAAATGGTTTAACTTTGGCAGGTCCCTGCTGTTCTGTTATGAAACTAGAATATCTTTTGCAGATTCTGGAAGTGATTGCGATCGCAAAGCTCTATTAGTTGCTTTGGAATCGACTTTTGAAAATGAGAGGGCGTAAAATTCGCCCAAAAAATTTGGCGACGATATCGAGCACATGCCTTCATAAAAGGGCTCTCCTGGCCAAATGGTTTAACTTTGGCAGGTCCCTGCTGTTCTGTTATGAAAGTAGACTTCGTGGGGCAGATTCTGGAAGTGATTGCGATCGCAAAGCTCTATTAGTTGCTTTGGAATCGGCTTTTGAAAAAAATTCTGTGAAAATCGCAAAAAATTTGGGTATCGAAATCGGGCAAAGTCTGCATAAAAGGGCTCTCCTGGCCAAATGGTTTAACTTTGGCAGGTCCCTGCTGTTCTGTTATGAAACTAGAATATCTTTTGCAGATTCTGGAAGTGATTGCGATCGCAAAGCTCTATTAGTTGCTTTGGAATCGACTTTTGAAAATGAGAGGGCGTAAAATTCGCCCAAAAAATTTGGCGACGATATCGAGCACATGCCTTCATAAAAGGGCTCTCCTGGCCAAATGGTTTAACTTTGGCAGGTCCCTGCTGTTCTGTTATGAAAGTAGACTTCGTGGGGCAGATTCTGGAAGTGATTGCGATCGCAAAGCTCTATTAGTTGCTTTGGAATCGGCTTTTGAAAAAAATTCTGTGAAAATCGCAAAAATTTTGGGTATCGAAATCGGGCAAAGTCTGCATAAAAGGGCTCTCCTGGCCAAATGGTTTAACTTTGGCAGGTCCCTGCTGTTCTGTTATGAAACTAGAATATCTTTTGCAGATTCTGGAAGTGATTGCGATCGCAAAGCTCTATTAGTTGCTTTGGAATCGACTTTTGAAAATGAGAGGGCGTAAAATTCGCCCAAAAAATTTGGCGACGATATCGAGCACATGCCTTCATAAAAGGGCTCTCCTGGCCAAATGGTTTAACTTTGGCAGGTCCCTGCTGTTCTGTTATGAAAGTAGACTTCGTGGGGCAGATTCTGGAGGTGATTGCGATCGCAAAGCTCTATTAGTTGCTTTGGAATCGGCTTTTGAAAAAAATTCTGTGAAAATCGCAAAAATTTTGGGTATCGAAATCGGGCAAAGTCTGCATAAAAGGGCTCTCCTGGCCAAATGGTTTAACTTTGGCAGGTCCCTGCTGTTCTGTTATGAAACTAGAATATCTTTTGCAGATTATGGAAGTGATTGCGATCGCAAAGCTCTATTAGTTGCTTTGGAATCGACTTTTGAAAATGAGAGGGCGTAAAATTCGGCCAAAAAATTTGGCGACGATATCGAGCACATGCCTTCATAAAAGGGCTCTCCTGGCCAAATGGTTTAACTTTGGCAGGTCCCTGCTGTTCTGTTATGAAACTAGAATATCTTTTGCAGATTCTGGAAGTGATTGCGATCGCAAAGCTGTATTAGTTGCTTTGGAATCGACTTTTGAAAATGAGAGGGCATAAAATTCGCCCAAAAAATTTGGCGACGATATCGAGCACATGCCTTCATAAAAGGGCTCTCCTGGCCAAATGGTTTAACTTTGGCAGGTCCCTGCTGTTCTGTTATGAAAGTAGACTTCGTGGGGCAGATTCTGGAAGTGATTGCGATCGCAAAGCTCTATTAGTTGCTTTGGAATCGGCTTTTGAAAAAAATTCTGTGAAAATCGCAAAAATTTTGGGTATCGAAATCGGGCAAAGTCTGCATAAAAGGGCTCTCCTGGCCAAATGGTTTAACTTTGGCAGGTCCCTGCTGTTCTGTTATGAAACTAGAATATCTTTTGCAGATTCTGGAAGTGATTGCGATCGCAAAGCTCTATTAGTTGCTTTGGAATCGACTTTTGAAAATGAGAGGGCGTAAAATTCGCCCAAAAAATTTGGCGACGATATCGAGCACATGCCTTCATAAAAGGGCTCTCCTGGCCAAATGGTTTAACTTTGGCAGGTCCCTGCTGTTCTGTTATGAAACTAGAATATCTTTTGCAGATTCTGGAAGTGATTGCGATCGCAAAGCTCTATTAGTTGCTTTGGAATCGACTTTTGAAAATGAGAGGGCGTAAAATTCGCCCAAAAAATTTGGCGACGATATCGAGCACATGCCTTCATAAAAGGGCTCTCCTGGCCAAATGGTTTAACTTTGGCAGGTCCCTGCTGTTCTGTTATGAAAGTAGACTTCGTGGGGCAGATTCTGGAAGTGATTGCGATCGCAAAGCTCTATTAGTTGCTTTGGAATCGGCTTTTGAAAAAAATTCTGTGAAAATCGCAAAAATTTTGGGTATCGAAATCGGGCAAAGTCTGCATAAAAGGGCTCTCCTGGCCAAATGGTTTAACTTTGGCAGGTCCCTGCTGTTCTGTTATGAAACTAGAATATCTTTTGCAGATTCTGGAAGTGATTGCGATCGCAAAGCTCTATTAGTTGCTTTGGAATCGACTTTTGAAAATGAGAGGGCGTAAAATTCGCCCAAAAAATTTGGCGACGATATCGAGCACATGCCTTCATAAAAGGGCTCTCCTGGCCAAATGGTTTAACTTTGGCAGGTCCCTGCTGTTCTGTTATGAAAGTAGACTTCGTGGGGCAGATTCTGGAAGTGATTGCGATCGCAAAGCTCTATTAGTTGCTTTGGAATCGGCTTTTGAAAAAAATTCTGTGAAAATCGCAAAAATTTTGGGTATCGAAATCGGGCAAAGTCTGCATAAAAGGGCTCTCCTGGCCAAATGGTTTAACTTTGGCAGGTCCCTGCTGTTCTGTTATGAAACTAGAATATCTTTTGCAGATTCTGGAAGTGATTGCGATCGCAAAGCTCTATTAGTTGCTTTGGAATCGACTTTTGAAAATGAGAGGGCGTAAAATTCGCCCAAAAAATTTGGCGACGATATCGAGCACATGCCTTCATAAAAGGGCTCTCCTGGCCAAATGGTTTAACTTTGGCAGGTCCCTGCTGTTCTGTTATGAAAGTAGACTTCGTGGGGCAGATTCTGGAAGTGATTGCGATCGCAAAGCTCTATTAGTTGCTTTGGAATCGGCTTTTGAAAAAAATTCTGTGAAAATCGCAAAAATTTTGGGTATCGAAATCGGGCAAAGTCTGCATAAAAGGGCTCTCCTGGCCAAATGGTTTAACTTTGGCAGGTCCCTGCTGTTCTGTTATGAAACTAGAATATCTTTTGCAGATTCTGGAAGTGATTGCGATCGCAAAGCTCTATTAGTTGCTTTGGAATCGACTTTTGAAAATGAGAGGGCGTAAAATTCGCCCAAAAAATTTGGCGACGATATCGAGCACATGCCTTCATAAAAGGGCTCTCCTGGCCAAATGGTTTAACTTTGGCAGGTCCCTGCTGTTCTGTTATGAAAGTAGACTTCGTGGGGCAGATTCTGGAAGTGATTGCGATCGCAAAGCTCTATTAGTTGCTTTGGAATCGGCTTTTGAAAAAAATTCTGTGAAAATCGCAAAAATTTTGGGTATCGAAATCGGGCAAAGTCTGCATAAAAGGGCTCTCCTGGCCAAATGGTTTAACTTTGGCAGGTCCCTGCTGTTCTGTTATGAAACTAGAATATCTTTTGCAGATTCTGGAAGTGATTGCGATCGCAAAGCTCTATTAGTTGCTTTGGAATCGACTTTTGAAAATGAGAGGGCGTAAAATTCGCCCAAAAAATTTGGCGACGATATCGAGCACATGCCTTCATAAAAGGGCTCTCCTGGCCAAATGGTTTAACTTTGGCAGGTCCCTGCTGTTCTGTTATGAAAGTAGACTTCGTGGGGCAGATTCTGGAGGTGATTGCGATCGCAAAGCTCTATTAGTTGCTTTGGAATCGGCTTTTGAAAAAAATTCTGTGAAAATCGCAAAAATTTTGGGTATCGAAATCGGGCAAAGTCTGCATAAAAGGGCTCTCCTGGCCAAATGGTTTAACTTTGGCAGGTCCCTGCTGTTCTGTTATGAAACTAGAATATCTTTTGCAGATTCTGGAAGTGATTGCGATCGCAAAGCTCTATTAGTTGCTTTGGAATCGACTTTTGAAAATGAGAGGGCGTAAAATTCGGCCAAAAAATTTGGCGACGATATCGAGCACATGCCTTCATAAAAGGGCTCTCCTGGCCAAATGGTTTAACTTTGGCAGGTCCCTGCTGTTCTGTTATGAAAGTAGACTTCGTGGGGCAGATTCTGGAAGTGATTGCGATCGCAAAGCTCTATTAGTTGCTTTGGAATCGGCTTTTGAAAAAAATTCTGTGAAAATCGCAAAAATTTTGGGTATCGAAATCGGGCAAAGTCTGCATAAAAGGGCTCTCCTGGCCAAATGGTTTAACTTTGGCAGGTCCCTGCTGTTCTGTTATGAAACTAGAATATCTTTTGCAGATTCTGGAAGTGATTGCGATCGCAAAGCTCTATTAGTTGCTTTGGAATCGACTTTTGAAAATGAGAGGGCGTAAAATTCGCCCAAAAAATTTGGCGACGATATCGAGCACATGCCTTCATAAAAGGGCTCTCCTGGCCAAATGGTTTAACTTTGGCAGGTCCCTGCTGTTCTGTTATGAAAGTAGACTTCGTGGGGCAGATTCTGGAAGTGATTGCGATCGCAAAGCTCTATTAGTTGCTTTGGAATCGGCTTTTGAAAAAAATTCTGTGAAAATCGCAAAAATTTTGGGTATCGAAATCGGGCAAAGTCTGCATAAAAGGGCTCTCCTGGCCAAATGGTTTAACTTTGGCAGGTCCCTGCTGTTCTGTTATGAAACTAGAATATCTTTTGCAGATTCTGGAAGTGATTGCGATCGCAAAGCTCTGTTAGTTGCTTTGGAATCGACTTTTGAAAATGAGAGGGCGTAAAATTCGCCCAAAAAATTTGGCGACGATATCGAGCACATGCCTTCATAAAAGGGCTCTCCTGGCCAAATGGTTTAACTTTGGCAGGTCCCTGCTGTTCTGTTATGAAAGTAGACTTCGTGGGGCAGATTCTGGAAGTGATTGCGATCGCAAAGCTCTATTAGTTGCTTTGGAATCGGCTTTTGAAAAAAATTCTGTGAAAATCGCAAAAATTTTGGGTATCGAAATCGGGCAAAGTCTGCATAAAAGGGCTCTCCTGGCCAAATGGTTTAACTTTGGCAGGTCCCTGCTGTTCTGTTATGAAACTAGAATATCTTTTGCAGATTCTGGAAGTGATTGCGATCGCAAAGCTCTATTAGTTGCTTTGGAATCGACTTTTGAAAATGAGAGGGCGTAAAATTCGCCCAAAAAATTTGGCGACGATATCGAGCACATGCCTTCATAAAAGGGCTCTCCTGGCCAAATGGTTTAACTTTGGCAGGTCCCTGCTGTTCTGTTATGAAAGTAGACTTCGTGGGGCAGATTCTGGAAGTGATTGCGATCGCAAAGCTCTATTAGTTGCTTTGGAATCGGCTTTTGAAAAAAATTCTGTGAAAATCGCAAAAATTTTGGGTATCGAAATCGGGCAAAGTCTGCATAAAAATGCTCTCCTGGCCAAATGGTTTAACTTTGGCAGGTCCCTGCTGTTCTGTTATGAAACTAGAATATCTTTTGCAGATTCTGGAAGTGATTGCGATCGCAAAGCTCTATTAGTTGCTTTGGAATCGACTTTTGAAAATGAGAGGGCGTAAAATTCGCCCAAAAAGTTTGGCGACGATATCAAGCACATGCCTTCATAAAAGGGCTCTCCTGGCCAAATGGTTTAACTTTGGCAGGTCCCTGCTGTTCTGTTATGAAAGTAGACTTCGTGGGGCAGATTCTGGAAGTGATTGCGATCGCAAAGCTCTATTAGTTGCTTTGGAATCGGCTTTTGAAAAAAATTCTGTGAAAATCGCAAAAATTTTGGGTATCGAAATCGGGCAAAGTCTGAATAAAAGGGCTCTCCTGGCCAAATGGTTTAACTTTGGCAGGTCCCTGCTGTTCTGTTATGAAACTAGAATATCTTTTGCAGATTCTGGAAGTGATTGCGATCGCAAAGCTCTATTAGTTGCTTTGGAATCGACTTTTGAAAATGAGAGGGCGTAAAATTCGCCCAAAAAATTTGGCGACGATATCGAGCACATGCCTTCATAAAAGGGCTCTCCTGGCCAAATGGTTTAACTTTGGCAGGTCCCTGCTGTTCTGTTATGAAAGTAGACTTCGTGGGGCAGATGCTGGAAGTGATTGCGATCGCAAAGCTCTATTAGTTGCTTTGGAATCGGCTTTTGAAAAAAATTCTGTGAAAATCGCAAAAATATTGGGTATCGAAATCGGGCAAAGTCTGCATAAAAGGGCTCTCCTGGCCAAATGGTTTAACTTTGGCAGGTCCCTGCTGTTCTGTTATGAAACTAGAATATCTTTTGCAGATTCTGGAAGTGATTGCGATCGCAAAGCTCTATTAGTTGCTTTCGAATCGACTTTTGAAAATGAGAGGGCGTAAAATTCGCCCAAAAAATTTGGCGACGATATCGAGCACATGCCTTCATAAAAGGGCTCTCCTGGCCAAATGGTTTAACTTTGGCAGGTCCCTGCTGTTCTGTTATGAAAGTAGACTTCGTGGGGCAGATTCTGGAAGTGATTGCGATCGCAAAGCTCTATTAGTTGCTTTGGAATCGGCTTTTGAAAAAAATTCTGTGAAAATCGCAAAAATTTTGGGTATCGAAATCGGGCAAAGTCTGCATAAAAGGGCTCTCCTGGCCAAATGGTTTAACTTTGGCAGGTCCCTGCTGTTCTGTTATGAAACTAGAATATCTTTTGCAGATTCTGGAAGTGATTGCGATCGCAAAGCTCTATTAGTTGCTTTGGAATCGACTTTTGAAAATGAGAGGGCGTAAAATTCGCCCAAAAAATTTGGCGACGATATCGAGCACATGCCTTCATAAAAGGGCTCTCCTGGCCAAATGGTTTAACTTTGGCAGGTCCCTGCTGTTCTGTTATGAAAGTAGACTTCGTGGGGCAGATTCTGGAAGTGATTGCGATCGCAAAGCTCTATTAGTTGCTTTGGAATCGGCTTTTGAAAAAAATTCTGTGAAAATCGCAAAAATTTTGGGTATCGAAATCGGGCAAAGTCTGCATAAAAGGGCTCTCCTGGCCAAATGGTTTAACTTTGGCAGGTCCCTGCTGTTCTGTTATGAAACTAGAATATCTTTTGCAGATTCTGGAAGTGATTGCGATCGCAAAGCTCTGTTAGTTGCTTTGGAATCGACTTTTGAAAATGAGAGGGCGTAAAATTCGCCCAAAAAATTTGGCGACGATATCGAGCACATGCCTTCATAAAAGGGCTCTCCTGGCCAAATGGTTTAACTTTGGCAGGTCCCTGCTGTTCTGTTATGAAAGTAGACTTCGTGGGGCAGATTCTGGAAGTGATTGCGATCGCAAAGCTCTATTAGTTGCTTTGGAATCGGCTTTTGAAAAAAATTCTGTGAAAATCGCAAAAATTTTGGGTATCGAAATCGGGCAAAGTCTGCATAAAAATGCTCTCCTGGCCAAATGGTATAACTTTGGCAGGTCCCTGCTGTTCTGTTATGAAACTAGAATATCTTTTGCAGATTCTGGAAGTGATTGCGATCGCAAAGCTCTATTAGTTGCTTTGGAATCGACTTTTGAAAATGAGAGGGCGTAAAATTCGCCCAAAAAGTTTGGCGACGATATCAAGCACATGCCTTCATAAAAGGGCTCTCCTGGCCAAATGGTTTAACTTTGGCAGGTCCCTGCTGTTCTGTTATGAAAGTAGACTTCGTGGGGCAGATTCTGGAAGTGATTGCGATCGCAAAGCTCTATTAGTTGCTTTGGAATCGGCTTTTGAAAAAAATTCTGTGAAAATCGCAAAAATTTTGGGTATCGAAATCGGGCAAAGTCTGAATAAAAGGGCTCTCCTGGCCAAATGGTTTAACTTTGGCAGGTCCCTGCTGTTCTGTTATGAAACTAGAATATCTTTTGCAGATTCTGGAAGTGATTGCGATCGCAAAGCTCTATTAGTTGCTTTGGAATCGACTTTTGAAAATGAGAGGGCGTAAAATTCGCCCAAAAAATTTGGCGACGATATCGAGCACATGCCTTCATAAAAGGGCTCTCCTGGCCAAATGGTTTAACTTTGGCAGGTCCCTGCTGTTCTGTTATGAAAGTAGACTTCGTGGGGCAGATTCTGGAAGTGATTGCGATCGCAAAGCTCTATTAGTTGCTTTGGAATCGGCTTTTGAAAAAAATTCTGTGAAAATCGCAAAAATTTTGGGTATCGAAATCGGGCAAAGTCTGCATAAAAGGGCTCTCCTGGCCAAATGGTTTAACTTTGGCAGGTCCCTGCTGTTCTGTTATGAAACTAGAATATCTTTTGCAGATTCTGGAAGTGATTGCGATCGCAAAGCTCTATTAGTTGCTTTGGAATCGACTTTTGAAAATGAGAGGGCGTAAAATTCGCCCAAAAAGTTTGGCGACGATATCGAGCACATGCCTTCATAAAAGGGCTCTCCTGGCCAAATGGTTTAACTTTGGCAGGTCCCTGCTGTTCTGTTATGAAAGTAGACTTCGTGGGGCAGATTCTGGAAGTGATTGCGATCGCAAAGCTCTATTAGTTGCTTTGGAATCGGCTTTTGAAAAAAATTCTGTGAAAATCGCAAAAATTTTGGGTATCGAAATCGGGCAAAGTCTGCATAAAAGGGCTCTCCTGGCCAAATGGTTTAACTTTGGCTGGTGCCTGCTGTTCTGTTATGAAACTAGAATATCTTTTGCAGATTCTGGAAGTGATTGCGATCGCAAAGCTCTATTAGTTGCTTTGGAATCGACTTTTGAAAATGAGAGGGCGTAAAATTCGCCCAAAAAATTTGGCGACGATATCGAGCACATGCCTTCATAAAAGGGCTCTCCTGGCCAAATGGTTTAACTTTGGCAGGTCCCTGCTGTACTGTTATGAAAGTAGACTTCGTGGGGCAGATGCTGGAAGTGATTGCGATCGCAAAGCTCTATTAGTTGCTTTGGAATCGGCTTTTGAAAAAAATTCTGTGAAAATCGCAAAAATATTGGGTATCGAAATCGGGCAAAGTCTGCATAAAAGGGCTCTCCTGGCCAAATGGTTTAACTTTGGCAGGTCCCTGCTGTTCTGTTATGAAACTAGAATATCTTTTGCAGATTCTGGAAGTGATTGCGATCGCAAAGCTCTATTAGTTGCTTTGGAATCGACTTTTGAAAATGAGAGGGCGTAAAATTCGCCCAAAAAATTTGGCGACGATATCGAGCACATGCCTTCATAAAAGGGCTCTCCTGGCCAAATGGTTTAACTTTGGCAGGTCCCTGCTGTTCTGTTATGAAAGTAGACTTCGTGGGGCAGATTCTGGAAGTGATTGCGATCGCAAAGCTCTATTAGTTGCTTTGGAATCGGCTTTTGAAAAAAATTCTGTGAAAATCGCAAAAATTTTGGGTATCGAAATCGGGCAAAGTCTGCATAAAAGGGCTCTCCTGGCCAAATGGTTTAACTTTGGCAGGTCCCTGCTGTTCTGTTATGAAACTAGAATATCTTTTGCAGATTCTGGAAGTGATTGCGATCGCAAAGCTCTATTAGTTGCTTTGGAATCGACTTTTGAAAATGAGAGGGCGTAAAATTCGCCCAAAAAATTTGGCGACGATATCGAGCACATGCCTTCATAAAAGGGCTCTCCTGGCCAAATGGTTTAACTTTGGCAGGTCCCTGCTGTTCTGTTATGAAAGTAGACTTCGTGGGGCAGATTCTGGAAGTGATTGCGATCGCAAAGCTCTATTAGTTGCTTTGGAATCGGCTTTTGAAAAAAATTCTGTGAAAATCGCAAAAATTTTGGGTATCGAAATCGGGCAAAGTCTGCATAAAAGGGCTCTCCTGGCCAAATGGTTTAACTTTGGCAGGTCCCTGCTGTTCTGTTATGAAACTAGAATATCTTTTGCAGATTCTGGAAGTGATTGCGATCGCAAAGCTCTATTAGTTGCTTTGGAATCGACTTTTGAAAATGAGAGGGCGTGAAATTCGCCCAAAAAATTTGGCGACGATATCGAGCACATGCCTTCATAAAAGGGCTCTCCTGGCCAAATGGTTTAACTTTGGCAGGTCCCTGCTGTTCTGTTATGAAAGTAGACTTCGTGGGGCAGATTCTGGAAGTGATTGCGATCGCAAAGCTCTATTAGTTGCTTTGGAATCGGCTTTTGAAAAAAATTCTGTGAAAATCGCAAAAATTTTGGGTATCGAAATCGGGCAAAGTCTGCATAAAAGGGCTCTCCTGGCCAAATGGTTTAACTTTGGCAGGTCCCTGCTGTTCTGTTATGAAACTAGAATATCTTTTGCAGATTCTGGAAGTGATTGCGATCGCAAAGCTCTATTAGTTGCTTTGGAATCGACTTTTGAAAATGAGAGGGCGTAAAATTCGCCCAAAAAATTTGGCGACGATATCGAGCACATGCCTTCATAAAAGGGCTCTCCTGGCCAAATGGTTTAACTTTGGCAGGTCCCTGCTGTTCTGTTATGAAAGTAGACTTCGTGGGGCAGATTCTGGAAGTGATTGCGATCGCAAAGCTCTATTAGTTGCTTTGGAATCGGCTTTTGAAAAAAATTCTGTGAAAATCGCAAAAATTTTGGGTATCGAAATCGGGCAAAGTCTGCATAAAAGGGCTCTCCTGGCCAAATGGTTTAACTTTGGCAGGTCCCTGCTGTTCTGTTATGAAACTAGAATATCTTTTGCAGATTCTGGAAGTGATTGCGATCGCAAAGCTCTATTAGTTGCTTTGGAATCGACTTTTGAAAATGAGAGGGCGTAAAATTCGCCCAAAAAATTTGGCGACGATATCGAGCACATGCTTTCATAAAAGGGCTCTCCTGGCCAAATGGTTTAACTTTGGCAGGTCCCTGCTGTTCTGTTATGAAAGTAGACTTCGTGGGGCAGATTCTGGAAGTGATTGCGATCGCAAAGCTCTATTAGTTGCTTTGGAATCGGCTTTTGAAAAAAATTCTGTGAAAATCGCAAAAATTTTGGGTATCGAAATCGGGCAAAATCTGCATAAAAGGGCTCTCCTGGCCAAATGGTTTAACTTTGGCAGGTCCCTGCTGTTCTGTTATGAAACTAGAATATCTTTTGCAGATTCTGGAAGTGATTGCGATCGCAAAGCTCTATTAGTTGCTTTGGAATCGACTTTTGAAAATGAGAGGGCGTAAAATTCGCCCAAAAAATTTGGCGACGATATCGAGCACATGCCTTCATAAAAGGGCTCTCCTGGCCAAATGGTTTATCTTTGGCAGGTCCCTGCTGTTCTGTTATGAAAGTAGACTTCGTGGGGCAGATTCTGGAAGTGATTGCGATCGCAAAGCTCTATTAGTTGCTTTGGAATCGGCTTTTGAAAAAAATTCTGTGAAAATCGCAAAAATTTTGGGTATCGAAATCGGGCAAAGTCTGCATAAAAGGGCTCTCCTGGCCAAATGGTTTAACTTTGGCAGGTCCCTGCTGTTCTGTTATGAAACTAGAATATCTTTTGCAGATTCTGGAAGTGATTGCGATCGCAAAGCTCTATTAGTTGCTTTGGAATCGACTTTTGAAAATGAGAGGGCGTAAAATTCGCCCAAAAAATTTGGCGACGATATCGAGCACATGCCTTCATAAAAGGGCTCTCCTGGCCAAATGGTTTAACTTTGGCAGGTCCCTGCTGTTCTGTTATGAAAGTAGACTTCGTGGGGCAGATTCTGGAAGTGATTGCGATCGCAAAGCTCTATTAGTTGCTTTGGAATCGGCTTTTGAAAAAAATTCTGTGAAAATCGCAAAAATTTTGGGTATCGAAATCGGGCAAAGTCTGCATAAAAGGGCTCTCCTGGCCAAATGGTTTAACTTTGGCAGGTCCCTGCTGTTCTGTTATGAAACTAGAATATCTTTTGCAGATTCTGGAAGTGATTGCGATCGCAAAGCTCTGTTAGTTGCTTTGGAATCGACTTTTGAAAATGAGAGGGCGTAAAATTCGCCCAAAAAATTTGGCGACGATATCGAGCACATGCCTTCATAAAAGGGCTCTCCTGGCCAAATGGTTTAACTTTGGCAGGTCCCTGCTGTTCTGTTATGAAAGTAGACTTCGTGGGGCAGATTCTGGAAGTGATTGCGATCGCAAAGCTCTATTAGTTGCTTTGGAATCGGCTTTTGAAAAAAATTCTGTGAAAATCGCAAAAATTTTGGGTATCGAAATCGGGCAAAGTCTGCATAAAAGGGCTCTCCTGGCCAAATGGTTTAACTTTGGCAGGTCCCTGCTGTTCTGTTATGAAACTAGAATATCTTTTGCAGATTCTGGAAGTGATTGCGATCGCAAAGCTCTATTAGTTGCTTTGGAATCGACTTTTGAAAATGAGAGGGCGTAAAATTCGCCCAAAAAATTTGGCGACGATATCGAGCACATGCCTTCATAAAAGGGCTCTCCTGGCCAAATGGTTTAACTTTGGCAGGTCCCTGCTGTTCTGTTATGAAAGAAGACTTCGTGGGGCAGATTCTAGAAGTGATTGCGATCGCAAAGCTCTATTAGTTGCTTTGGAATCGGCTTTTGAAAAAAATTCTGTGAAAATCGCAAAAATTTTGGGTATCGAAATCGGGCAAAGTCTGCATAAAAATGCTCTCCTGGCCAAATGGTTTAACTTTGGCAGGTCCCTGCTGTTCTGTTATGAAACTAGAATATCTTTTGCAGATTCTGGAAGTGATTGCGATCGCAAAGCTCTATTAGTTGCTTTGGAATCGACTTTTGAAAATGAGAGGGCGTAAAATTCGCCCAAAAAGTTTGGCGACGATATCAAGCACATGCCTTCATAAAAGGGCTCTCCTGGCCAAATGGTTTAACTTTGGCAGGTCCCTGCTGTTCTGTTATGAAAGTAGACTTCGTGGGGCAGATTCTGGAAGTGATTGCGATCGCAAAGCTCTATTAGTTGCTTTGGAATCGGCTTTTGAAAAAAATTCTGTGAAAATCGCAAAAATTTTGGGTATCGAAATCGGGCAAAGTCTGAATAAAAGGGCTCTCCTGGCCAAATGGTTTAACTTTGGCAGGTCCCTGCTGTTCTGTTATGAAACTAGAATATCTTTTGCAGATTCTGGAAGTGATTGCGATCGCAAAGCTCTATTAGTTGCTTTGGAATCGACTTTTGAAAATGAGAGGGCGTAAAATTCGCCCAAAAAATTTGGCGACGATATCGAGCACATGCCTTCATAAAAGGGCTCTCCTGGCCAAATGGTTTAACTTTGGCAGGTCCCTGCTGTTCTGTTATGAAAGTAGACTTCGTGGGGCAGATTCTGGAAGTGATTGCGATCGCAAAGCTCTATTAGTTGCTTTGGAATCGGCTTTTGAAAAAAATTCTGTGAAAATCGCAAAAATTTTGGGTATCGAAATCGGGCAAAGTCTGCATAAAAGGGCTCTCCTGGCAAATGGTTTAACTTTGGCAGGTCCCTGCTGTTCTGTTATGAAACTAGAATATCTTTTGCAGATTCTGGAAGTGATTGCGATCGCAAAGCTCTATTAGTTGCTTTGGAATCGACTTTTGAAAATGAGAGGGCGTAAAATTCGCCCAAAAAGTTTGGCGACGATATCGAGCACATGCCTTCATAAAAGGGCTCTCCTGGCCAAATGGTTTAACTTTGGCAGGTCCCTGCTGTTCTGTTATGAAAGTAGACTTCGTGGGGCAGATTCTGGAAGTGATTGCGATCGCAAAGCTCTATTAGTTGCTTTGGAATCGGCTTTTGAAAAAAATTCTGTGAAAATCGCAAAAATTTTGGGTATCGAAATCGGGCAAAGTCTGCATAAAAGGGCTCTCCTGGCCAAATGGTTTAACTTTGGCAGGTGCCTGCTGTTCTGTTATGAAACTAGAATATCTTTTGCAGATTCTGGAAGTGATTGCGATCGCAAAGCTCTATTAGTTGCTTTGGAATCGACTTTTGAAAATGAGAGGGCGTAAAATTCGCCCAAAAAATTTGGCGACGATATCGAGCACATGCCTTCATAAAAGGGCTCTCCTGGCCAAATGGTTTAACTTTGGCAGGTCCCTGCTGTTCTGTTATGAAAGTAGACTTCGTGGGGCAGATGCTGGAAGTGATTGCGATCGCAAAGCTCTATTAGTTGCTTTGGAATCGGCTTTTGAAAAAAATTCTGTGAAAATCGCAAAAATATTGGGTATCGAAATCGGGCAAAGTCTGCATAAAAGGGCTCTCCTGGCCAAATGGTTTAACTTTGGCAGGTCCCTGCTGTTCTGTTATGAAACTAGAATATCTTTTGCAGATTCTGGAAGTGATTGCGATCGCAAAGCTCTATTAGTTGCTTTGGAATCGACTTTTGAAAATGAGAGGGCGTAAAATTCGCCCAAAAAATTTGGCGACGATATCGAGCACATGCCTTCATAAAAGGGCTCTCCTGGCCAAATGGTTTAACTTTGGCAGGTCCCTGCTGTTCTGTTATGAAAGTAGACTTCGTGGGGCAGATTCTGGAAGTGATTGCGATCGCAAAGCTCTATTAGTTGCTTTGGAATCGGCTTTTGAAAAAAATTCTGTGAAAATCGCAAAAATTTTGGGTATCGAAATCGGGCAAAGTCTGCATAAAAGGGCTCTCCTGGCCAAATGGTTTAACTTTGGCAGGTCCCTGCTGTTCTGTTATGAAACTAGAATATCTTTTGCAGATTCTGGAAGTGATTGCGATCGCAAAGCTCTATTAGTTGCTTTGGAATCGACTTTTGAAAATGAGAGGGCGTAAAATTCGCCCAAAAAATTTGGCGACGATATCGAGCACATGCCTTCATAAAAGGGCTCTCCTGGCCAAATGGTTTAACTTTGGCAGGTCCCTGCTGTTCTGTTATGAAAGTAGACTTCGTGGGGCAGATTCTGGAAGTGATTGCGATCGCAAAGCTCTATTAGTTGCTTTGGAATCGGCTTTTGAAAAAAATTCTGTGAAAATCGCAAAAATTTTGGGTATCGAAATCGGGCAAAGTCTGCATAAAAGGGCTCTCCTGGCCAAATGGTTTAACTTTGGCAGGTCCCTGCTGTTCTGTTATGAAACTAGAATATCTTTTGCAGATTCTGGAAGTGATTGCGATCGCAAAGCTCTATTAGTTGCTTTGGAATCGACTTTTGAAAATGAGAGGGCGTAAAATTCGGCCAAAAAATTTGGCGACGATATCGAGCACATGCCTTCATAAAAGGGCTCTCCTGGCCAAATGGTTTAACTTTGGCAGGTCCCTGCTGTTCTGTTATGAAAGTAGACTTCGTGGGGCAGATTCTGGAAGTGATTGCGATCGCAAAGCTCTATTAGTTGCTTTGGAATCGGCTTTTGAAAAAAATTCTGTGAAAATCGCAAAAATTTTGGGTATCGAAATCGGGCAAAGTCTGCATAAAAGGGCTCTCCTGGCCAAATGGTTTAACTTTGGCAGGTCCCTGCTGTTCTGTTATGAAACTAGAATATCTTTTGCAGATTCTGGAAGTGATTGCGATCGCAAAGCTCTATTAGTTGCTTTGGAATCGACTTTTGAAAATGAGAGGGCGTAAAATTCGCCCAAAAAATTTGGCGACGATATCGAGCACATGCCTTCATAAAAGGGCTCTCCTGGCCAAATGGTTTAACTTTGGCAGGTCCCTGCTGTTCTGTTATGAAAGTAGACTTCGTGGGGCAGATTCTGGAAGTGATTGCGATCGCAAAGCTCTATTAGTTGCTTTGGAATCGGCTTTTGAAAAAAATTCTGTGAAAATCGCAAAAATTTTGGGTATCGAAATCGGGCAAAGTCTGCATAAAAGGGCTCTCCTGGCCAAATGGTTTAACTTTGGCAGGTCCCTGCTGTTCTGTTATGAAACTAGAATATCTTTTGCAGATTCTGGAAGTGATTGCGATCGCAAAGCTCTATTAGTTGCTTTGGAATCGACTTTTGAAAATGAGAGGGCGTAAAATTCGCCCAAAAAATTTGGCGACGATATCGAGCACATGCCTTCATAAAAGGGCTCTCCTGGCCAAATGGTTTAACTTTGGCAGGTCCCTGCTGTTCTGTTATGAAAGTAGACTTCGTGGGGCAGATTCTGGAAGTGATTGCGATCGCAAAGCTGTATTAGTTGCTTTGGAATCGGCTTTTGAAAAAAATTCTGTGAAAATCGCAAAAATTTTGGGTATCGAAATCGGGCAAAGTCTGCATAAAAGGGCTCTCCTGGCCAAATGGTTTAACTTTGGCAGGTCCCTGCTGTTCTGTTATGAAACTAGAATATCTTTTGCAGATTCTGGAAGTGATTGCGATCGCAAAGCTCTATTAGTTGCTTTGGAATCGACTTTTGAAAATGAGAGGACGTAAAATTCGCCCAAAAAATTTGGCGACGATATCGAGCACATGCCTTCATAAAAGGTCTCTCCTGGCCAAATGGTTTAACTTTGGCAGGTCCCTGCTGTTCTGTTATGAAAGTAGACTTCGTGGGGCAGATTCTGGAAGTGATTGCGATCGCAAAGCTCTATTAGTTGCTTTGGAATCGGCTTTTGAAAAAAATTCTGTGAAAATCGCAAAAATTTTGGGTATCGAAATCGGGCAAAGTCTGCATAAAAGGGCTCTCCTGGCCAAATGGTTTAACTTTGGCAGGTCCCTGCTGTTCTGTTATGAAACTAGAATATCTTTTGCAGATTCTGGAAGTGATTGCGATCGCAAAGCTCTATTAGTTGCTTTGGAATCGACTTTTGAAAATGAGAGGGCGTAAAATTCGCCCAAAAAATTTGGCGACGATATCGAGCACATGCCTTCATAAAAGGGCTCTCCTGGCCAAATGGTTTAACTTTGTCAGGTCCCTGCTGTTCTGTTATGAAAGTAGACTTCGTGGGGCAGATTCTGGAAGTGATTGCGATCGCAAAGCTCTATTAGTTGCTTTGGAATCGGCTTTTGAAAAAAATTCTGTGAAAATCGCAAAAATTTTGGGTATCGAAATCGGGCAAAGTCTGCATAAAAGGGCTCTCCTGGCCAAATGGTTTAACTTTGGCAGGTCCCTGCTGTTCTGTTATGAAACTAGAATATCTTTTGCAGATTCTGGAAGTGATTGCGATCGCAAAGCTCTATTAGTTGCTTTGGAATCGACTTTTGAAAATGAGAGGGCGTAAAATTCGCCCAAAAAATTTGGCGACGATATCGAGCACATGCCTTCATAAAAGGGCTCTCCTGGCCAAATGGTTTAGCTTTGGCAGGTCCCTGCTGTTTTGTTATGAAACTAGAATATCTTTTGCAGATTCTGGAAGTGATTGCGATCGCAAAGCTCTATTAGTTGCTTTGGAATCGACTTTTGAAAATGAGAGGGCGTAAAATTCGCCCAAAAAATTTGGCGACGATATCGAGCACATGCCTTCATAAAAGGGCTCTCCTGGCCAAATGGTTTAACTTTGGCAGGTCCCTGCTGTTCTGTTATGAAAGTAGACTTCGTGGGGCAGATTCTGGAAGTGATTGCGATCGCAAAGCTCTATTAGTTGCTTTGGAATCGGCTTTTGAAAAAATTCTGTGAAAATCGCAAAAATTTTGGGTATCGAAATCGGGCAAAGTCTGCATAAAAGGGCTCTCCTGGCCAAATGGTTTAACTTTGTCAGGTCCCTGCTGTTCTGTTATGAAAGTAGACTTCGTGGGGCAGATTCTGGAAGTGATTGCGATCGCAAAGCTCTATTAGTTGCTTTGGAATCGGCTTTTGAAAAAAATTCTGTGAAAATCGGAAAAATTTTGGGTATCGAAATCGGGCAAAGTCTGCATAAAAGGGCTCTCCTGGCCAAATGGTTTAACTTTGGCAGGTCCCTGCTGTTCTGTTATGAAACTAGAATATCTTTTGCAGATTCTGGAAGTGATTGCGATCGCAAAG
Organism: Salticus scenicus; assembly: GCA_963930645.1. NCBI lineage: Eukaryota > Metazoa > Arthropoda > Arachnida > Araneae > Salticidae > Salticus > Salticus scenicus. Next base: position 204,824 of record CAWVNO010003024.1, read on the forward strand.
CTCTATTAGTTGCTTTGGAATCGACTTTTGAAAATGAGAGGGCGTAAAATTCGCCCAAAAAATTTGGCGATGATATCGAGCACATGCCTTCATAAAAGGGCTCTCCTGGCCAAATGGTTTAACTTTGGCAGGTCCCTGCTGTTCTGTTATGAAAGTAGACTTCGTGGGGCAGATTCTGGAAGTGATTGCGATCGCAAAGCTCTATTAGTTGCTTTGGAATCGGCTTTTGAAAAAAATTCTGTGAAAATCGCAAAAATTTTGGGTATCGAAATCGGGCAAAGTCTGCATAAAAGGGCTCTCCTGGCCAAATGGTTTAACTTTGGCAGGTCCCTGCTGTTCTGTTATGAAACTAGAATATCTTTTGCAGATTCTGGAAGTGATTGCGATCGCAAAGCTCTATTAGTTGCTTTGGAATCGACTTTTGAAAATGAGAGGGCGTAAAATTCGCCCAAAAAATTTGGCGACGATATCGAGCACATGCCTTCATAAAAGGGCTCTCCTGGCCAAATGGTTTAACTTTGGCAGGTCCCTGCTGTTCTGTTATGAAAGTAGACTTCGTGGGGCAGATTCTGGAAGTGATTGCGATCGCAAAGCTCTATTAGTTGCTTTGGAATCGGCTTTTGAAAAAAATTCTGTGAAAATCGCAAAAATTTTGGGTATCGAAATCGGGCAAAGTCTGCATAAAAGGGCTCTCCTGGCCAAATGGTTTAACTTTGGCAGGTCCCTGCTGTTCTGTTATGAAACTAGAATATCTTTTGCAGATTCTGGAAGTGATTGCGATCGCAAAGCTCTATTAGTTGCTTTGGAATCGACTTTTGAAAATGAGAGGGCGTAAAATTCGCCCAAAAAATTTGGCGACGATATCGAGCACATGCCTTCATAAAAGGGCTCTCCTGGCCAAATGGTTTAACTTTGTCAGGTCCCTGCTGTTCTGTTATGAAAGTAGACTTCGTGGGGCAGATTCTGGAAGTGATTGCGATCGCAAAGCTCTATTAGTTGCTTTGGAATCGGCTTTTGAAAAAAATTCTGTGAAAATCGCAAAAATTTTGGGTATCGAAATCGGGCAAAGTCTGCATAAAAGGGCTCTCCTGGCCAAATGGTTTAACTTTGGCAGGTCCCTGCTGTTCTGTTATGAAACTAGAATATCTTTTGCAGATTCTGGAAGTGATTGCGATCGCAAAGCTCTATTAGTTGCTTTGGAATCGACTTTTGAAAATGAGAGGGCGTAAAATTCGCCCAAAAAATTTGGCGACGATATCCAGCACATGCCTTCATAAAAGGGCTCTCCTGGCCAAATGGTTTAACTTTGGCAGGTCCCTGCTGTTCTGTTATGAAAGTAGACTTCGTGGGGCAGATTCTGGAAGTGATTGCGATCGCAAAGCTCTATTATTTGCTTTGGAATCGGCTTTTGAAAAAAATTCTGTGAAAATCGCAAAAATTTTGGGTATCGAAATCGGGCAAAGTCTGCATAAAAGGGCTCTCCTGGCCAAATGGTTTAACTTTGGCAGGTCCCTGCTGTTCTGTTATGAAACTAGAATATCTTTTGCAGATTCTGGAAGTGATTGCGATCGCAAAGCTCTATTAGTTGCTTTGGAATCGACTTTTGAAAATGAGAGGGCGTAAAATTCGCCCAAAAAATTTGGCGACGATATCGAGCACATGCCTTCATAAAAGGGCTCTCCTGGCCAAATGGTTTAACTTTGTCAGGTCCCTGCTGTTCTGTTATGAAAGTAGACTTCGTGGGGCAGATTCTGGAAGTGATTGCGATCGCAAAGCTCTATTAGTTGCTTTGGAATCGGCTTTTGAAAAAAATTCTGTGAAAATCGCAAAAATTTTGGGTATCGAAATCGGGCAAAGTCTGCATAAAAGGGCTCTCCTGGCCAAATGGTTTAACTTTGGCAGGTCCCTGCTGTTCTGTTATGAAACTAGAATATCTTTTGCAGATTCTGGAAGTGATTGCGATCGCAAAGCTCTATTAGTTGCTTTGGAATCGACTTTTGAAAATGAGAGGGCGTAAAATTCGCCCAAAAAATTTGGCGACGATATCGAGCACATGCCTTCATAAAAGGGCTCTCCTGGCCAAATGGTTTAACTTTGGCAGGTCCCTGCTGTTCTGTTATGAAACTAGAATATCTTTTGCAGATTCTGGAAGTAATTGCGATCGCAAAGCTCTATTAGTTGCTTTGGAATCGACTTTTGAAAATGAGAGGGCGTAAAATTCGCCCAAAAAATTTGGCGACGATATCGAGCACATGCCTTCATAAAAGGGCTCTCCTGGCCAAATGGTTTAACTTTGGCAGGTCCCTGCTGTTCTGTTATGAAAGTAGACTTCGTGGGGCAGATTCTGGAAGTGATTGCGATCGCAAAGCTCTATTAGTTGCTTTGGAATCGGCTTTTGAAAAAATTCTGTGAAAATCGCAAAAATTTTGGGTATCGAAATCGGGCAAAGTCTGCATAAAAGGGCTCTCCTGGCCAAATGGTTTAACTTTGTCAGGTCCCTGCTGTTCTGTTATGAAAGTAGACTTCGTGGGGCAGATTCTGGAAGTGATTGCGATCGCAAAGCTCTATTAGTTGCTTTGGAATCGGCTTTTGAAAAAAATTCTGTGAAAATCGGAAAAATTTTGGGTATCGAAATCGGGCAAAGTCTGCATAAAAGGGCTCTCCTGGCCAAATGGTTTAACTTTGGCAGGTCCCTGCTGTTCTGTTATGAAACTAGAATATCTTTTGCAGATTCTGGAAGTGATTGCGATCGCAAAGCTCTATTAGTTGCTTTGGAATCGACTTTTGAAAATGAGAGGGCGTAAAATTCGCCCAAAAAATTTGGCGATGATATCGAGCACATGCCTTCATAAAAGGGCTCTCCTGGCCAAATGGTTTAACTTTGGCAGGTCCCTGCTGTTCTGTTATGAAAGTAGACTTCGTGGGGCAGATTCTGGAAGTGATTGCGATCGCAAAGCTCTATTAGTTGCTTTGGAATCGGCTTTTGAAAAAAATTCTGTGAAAATCGCAAAAATTTTGGGTATCGAAATCGGGCAAAGTCTGCATAAAAGGGCTCTCCTGGCCAAATGGTTTAACTTTGGCAGGTCCCTGCTGTTCTGTTATGAAACTAGAATATCTTTTGCAGATTCTGGAAGTGATTGCGATCGCAAAGCTCTATTAGTTGCTTTGGAATCGACTTTTGAAAATGAGAGGGCGTAAAATTCGCCCAAAAAATTTGGCGACGATATCCAGCACATGCCTTCATAAAAGGGCTCTCCTGGCCAAATGGTTTAACTTTGGCAGGTCCCTGCTGTTCTGTTATGAAAGTAGACTTCGTGGGGCAGATTCTGGAAGTGATTGCGATCGCAAAGCTCTATTATTTGCTTTGGAATCGGCTTTTGAAAAAAATTCTGTGAAAATCGCAAAAATTTTGGGTATCGAAATCGGGCAAAGTCTGCATAAAAGGGCTCTCCTGGCCAAATGGTTTAACTTTGGCAGGTCCCTGCTGTTCTGTTATGAAACTAGAATATCTTTTGCAGATTCTGGAAGTGATTGCGATCGCAAAGCTCTATTAGTTGCTTTGGAATCGACTTTTGAAAATGAGAGGGCGTAAAATTCGCCCAAAAAATTTGGCGACGATATCGAGCACATGCCTTCATAAAAGGGCTCTCCTGGCCAAATGGTTTAACTTTGTCAGGTCCCTGCTGTTCTGTTATGAAAGTAGACTTCGTGGGGCAGATTCTGGAAGTGATTGCGATCGCAAAGCTCTATTAGTTGCTTTGGAATCGGCTTTTGAAAAAAATTCTGTGAAAATCGCAAAAATTTTGGGTATCGAAATCGGGCAAAGTCTGCATAAAAGGGCTCTCCTGGCCAAATGGTTTAACTTTGGCAGGTCCCTGCTGTTCTGTTATGAAACTAGAATATCTTTTGCAGATTCTGGAAGTGATTGCGATCGCAAAGCTCTATTAGTTGCTTTGGAATCGACTTTTGAAAATGAGAGGGCGTAAAATTCGCCCAAAAAATTTGGCGACGATATCGAGCACATGCCTTCATAAAAGGGCTCTCCTGGCCAAATGGTTTAACTTTGGCAGGTCCCTGCTGTTCTGTTATGAAACTAGAATATCTTTTGCAGATTCTGGAAGTGATTGCGATCGCAAAGCTCTATTAGTTGCTTTGGAATCGACTTTTGAAAATGAGAGGGCGTAAAATTCGCCCAAAAAATTTGGCGACGATATCGAGCACATGCCTTCATAAAAGGGCTCTCCTGGCCAAATGGTTTAACTTTGGCAGGTCCCTGCTGTTCTGTTATGAAAGTAGACTTCGTGGGGCAGATTCTGGAAGTGATTGCGATCGCAAAGCTCTATTAGTTGCTTTGGAATCGGCTTTTGAAAAAATTCTGTGAAAATCGCAAAAATTTTGGGTATCGAAATCGGGCAAAGTCTGCATAAAAGGGCTCTCCTGGCCAAATGGTTTAACTTTGTCAGGTCCCTGCTGTTCTGTTATGAAAGTAGACTTCGTGGGGCAGATTCTGGAAGTGATTGCGATCGCAAAGCTCTATTAGTTGCTTTGGAATCGGCTTTTGAAAAAAATTCTGTGAAAATCGGAAAAATTTTGGGTATCGAAATCGGGCAAAGTCTGCATAAAAGGGCTCTCCTGGCCAAATGGTTTAACTTTGGCAGGTCCCTGCTGTTCTGTTATGAAACTAGAATATCTTTTGCAGATTCTGGAAGTGATTGCGATCGCAAAGCTCTATTAGTTGCTTTGGAATCGACTTTTGAAAATGAGAGGGCGTAAAATTCGCCCAAAAAATTTGGCGATGATATCGAGCACATGCCTTCATAAAAGGGCTCTCCTGGCCAAATGGTTTAACTTTGGCAGGTCCCTGCTGTTCTGTTATGAAAGTAGACTTCGTGGGGCAGATTCTGGAAGTGATTGCGATCGCAAAGCTCTATTAGTTGCTTTGGAATCGGCTTTTGAAAAAAATTCTGTGAAAATCGCAAAAATTTTGGGTATCGAAATCGGGCAAAGTCTGCATAAAAGGGCTCTCCTGGCCAAATGGTTTAACTTTGGCAGGTCCCTGCTGTTCTGTTATGAAACTAGAATATCTTTTGCAGATTCTGGAAGTGATTGCGATCGCAAAGCTCTATTAGTTGCTTTGGAATCGACTTTTGAAAATGAGAGGGCGTAAAATTCGCCCAAAAAATTTGGCGACGATATCGAGCACATGCCTTCATAAAAGGGCTCTCCTGGCCAAATGGTTTAACTTTGGCAGGTCCCTGCTGTTCTGTTACGAAAGTAGACTTCGTGGGGCAGATTCTGGAAGTGATTGCGATCGCAAAGCTCTATTAGTTGCTTTGGAATCGGCTTTTGAAAAAAATTCTGTGAAAATCGCAAAAATTTTGGGTATCGAAATCGGGCAAAGTCTGCATAAAAGGGCTCTCCTGGCCAAATGGTTTAACTTTGGCAGGTCCCTGCTGTTCTGTTATGAAACTAGAATATCTTTTGCAGATTCTGGAAGTGATTGCGATCGCAAAGCTCTATTAGTTGCTTTGGAATCGACTTTTGAAAATGAGAGGGCGTAAAATTCGCCCAAAAAATTTGGCGACGATATCGAGCACATGCCTTCATAAAAGGGCTCTCCTGGCCAAATGGTTTAACTTTGGCAGGTCCCTGCTGTTCTGTTATGAAAGTAGACTTCGTGGGGCAGATTCTGGAAGTGATTGCGATCGCAAAGCTCTATTAGTTGCTTTGGAATCGGCTTTTGAAAAAAATTCTGTGAAAATCGCAAAAATTTTGGGTATCGAAATCGGGCAAAGTCTGCATAAAAGGGCTCTCCTGGCCAAATGGTTTAACTTTGGCAGGTCCCTGCTGTTCTGTTATGAAACTAGAATATCTTTTGCAGATTCTGGAAGTGATTGCGATCGCAAAGCTCTATTAGTTGCTTTGGAATCGACTTTTGAAAATGAGAGGGCGTAAAATTCGCCCAAAAAATTTGGCGACGATATCGAGCACATGCCTTCATAAAAGGGCTCTCCTGGCCAAATGGTTTAACTTTGGCAGGTCCCTGCTGTTCTTTTATGAAAGTAGACTTCGTGGGGCAGATTCTGGAAGTGATTGCGATCGCAAAGCTCTATTATTTGCTTTGGAATCGGCTTTTGAAAAAAATTCTGTGAAAATCGCAAAAATTTTGGGTATCGAAATCGGGCAAAGTCTGCATAAAAGGGCTCTCCTGGCCAAATGGTTTAACTTTGGCAGGTCCCTGCTGTTCTGTTATGAAACTAGAATATCTTTTGCAGATTCTGGAAGTGATTGCGATCGCAAAGCTCTATTAGTTGCTTTGGAATCGACTTTTGAAAATGAGAGGGCGTAAAATTCGCCCAAAAAATTTGGCGACGATATCGAGCACATGCCTTCATAAAAGGGCTCTCCTGGCCAAATGGTTTAACTTTGGCAGGTCCCTGCTGTTCTGTTATGAAAGTAGACTTCGTGGGGCAGATTCTGGAAGTGATTGCGATCGCAAAGCTCTATTAGTTGCTTTGGAATCGGCTTTTGAAAAAAATTCTGTGAAAATCGCAAAAATTTTGGGTATCGAAATCGGGCAAAGTCTGCATAAAAGGGCTCTCCTGGCCAAATGGTTTAACTTTGGCAGGTCCCTGCTGTTCTGTTATGAAACTAGAATATCTTTTGCAGATTCTGGAAGTGATTGCGATCGCAAAGCTCTATTAGTTGCTTTGGAATCGACTTTTGAAAATGAGAGGGCGTAAAATTCGCCCAAAAAATTTGGCGACGATATCGAGCACATGCCTTCATAAAAGGTCTCTCCTGGCCAAATGGTTTAACTTTGGCAGGTCCCTGCTGTTCTGTTATGAAAGTAGACTTCGTGGGGCAGATTCTGGAAGTGATTGCGATCGCAAAGCTCTATTAGTTGCTTTGGAATCGGCTTTTGAAAAAAATTCTGTGAAAATCGCAAAAATTTTGGGTATCGAAATCGGGCAAAGTCTGCATAAAAGGGCTCTCCTGGCCAAATGGTTTAACTTTGGCAGGTCCCTGCTGTTCTGTTATGAAACTAGAATATCTTTTGCAGATTCTGGAAGTGATTGCGATCGCAAAGCTCTATTAGTTGCTTTGGAATCGACTTTTGAAAATGAGAGGGCGTAAAATTCACCCAAAAAATTTGGCGACGATATCGAGCACATGCCTTCATAAAAGGGCTCTCCTGGCCAAATGGTTTAACTTTGGCAGGTCCCTGCTGTTCTGTTATGAAACTAGAATATCTTTTGCAGATTCTGGAAGTGATTGCGATCGCAAAGCTCTATTAGTTGCTTTGGAATCGACTTTTGAAAATGAGAGGGCGTAAAATTCACCCAAAAAATTTGGCGACGATATCGAGCACATGCCTTCATAAAAGGGCTCTCCTGGCCAAATGGTTTAACTTTGGCAGGTCCCTGCTGTTCTGTTATGAAAGTAGACTTCGTGGGGCAGATTCTGGAAGTGATTGCGATCGCAAAGCTCTATTATTTGCTTTGGAATCGGCTTTTGAAAAAAATTCTGTGAAAATCGCAAAAATTTTGGGTATCGAAATCGGGCAAAGTCTGCATAAAAGGGCTCTCCTGGCCAAATGGTTTAACTTTGGCAGGTCCCTGCTGTTCTGTTATGAAACTAGAATATCTTTTGCAGATTCTGGAAGTGATTGCGATCGCAAAGCTCTATTAGTTGCTTTGGAATCGACTTTTGAAAATGAGAGGGCGTAAAATTCGCCCAAAAAATTTGGCGACGATATCGAGCACATGCCTTCATAAAAGGGCTCTCCTGGCCAAATGGTTTAACTTTGGCAGGTCCCTGCTGTTCTGTTATGAAAGTAGACTTCGTGGGGCAGATTCTGGAAGTGATTGCGATCGCAAAGCTCTATTAGTTGCTTTGGAATCGGCTTTTGAAAAAAATTCTGTGAAAATCGCAAAAATTTTGGGTATCGAAATCGGGCAAAGTCTGCATAAAAGGGCTCTCCTGGCCAAATGGTTTAACTTTGGCAGGTCCCTGCTGTTCTGTTATGAAACTAGAATATCTTTTGCAGATTCTGGAAGTGATTGCGATCGCAAAGCTCTATTAGTTGCTTTGGAATCGACTTTTGAAAATGAGAGGGCGTAAAATTCGCCCAAAAAATTTGGCGACGATATCGAGCACATGCCTTCATAAAAGGTCTCTCCTGGCCAAATGGTTTAACTTTGGCAGGTCCCTGCTGTTCTGTTATGAAAGTAGACTTCGTGGGGCAGATTCTGGAAGTGATTGCGATCGCAAAGCTCTATTAGTTGCTTTGGAATCGGCTTTTGAAAAAAATTCTGTGAAAATCGCAAAAATTTTGGGTATCGAAATCGGGCAAAGTCTGCATAAAAGGGCTCTCCTGGCCAAATGGTTTAACTTTGGCAGGTCCCTGCTGTTCTGTTATGAAACTAGAATATCTTTTGCAGATTCTGGAAGTGATTGCGATCGCAAAGCTCTATTAGTTGCTTTGGAATCGACTTTTGAAAATGAGAGGGCGTAAAATTCACCCAAAAAATTTGGCGACGATATCGAGCACATGCCTTCATAAAAGGGCTCTCCTGGCCAAATGGTTTAACTTTGTCAGGTCCCTGCTGTTCTGTTATGAAAGTAGACTTCGTGGGGCAGATTCTGGAAGTGATTGCGATCGCAAAGCTCTATTAGTTGCTTTGGAATCGGCTTTTGAAAAAAATTCTGTGAAAATCGCAAAAATTTTGGGTATCGAAATCGGGCAAATTCTGCATAAAAGGGCTCTCCTGGCCAAATGGTTTAACTTTGGCAGGTCCCTGCTGTTCTGTTATGAAACTAGAATATCTTTTGCAGATTCTGGAAGTGATTGCGATCGCAAAGCTCTATTAGTTGCTTTGGAATCGACTTTTGAAAATGAGAGGGCGTAAAATTCGCCCAAAAAATTTGGCGACGATATCGAGCACATGCCTTCATAAAAGGGCTCTCCTGGCCAAATGGTTTAACTTTGTCAGGTCCCTGCTGTTCTGTTATGAAAGTAGACTTCGTGGGGCAGATTCTGGAAGTGATTGCGATCGCAAAGCTCTATTAGTTGCTTTGGAATCGGCTTTTGAAAAAATTCTGTGAAAATCGCAAAAATTTTGGGTATCGAAATCGGGCAAAGTCTGCATAAAAGGGCTCTCCTGGCCAAATGGTTTAACTTTGTCAGGTCCCTGCTGTTCTGTTATGAAAGTAGACTTCGTGGGGCAGATTCTGGAAGTGATTGCGATCGCAAAGCTCTATTAGTTGCTTTGGAATCGGCTTTTGAAAAAAATTCTGTGAAAATCGGAAAAATTTTGGGTATCGAAATCGGGCAAAGTCTGCATAAAAGGGCTCTCCTGGCCAAATGGTTTAACTTTGGCAGGTCCCTGCTGTTCTGTTATGAAACTAGAATATCTTTTGCAGATTCTGGAAGTGATTGCGATCGCAAAGCTCTATTAGTTGCTTTGGAATCGACTTTTGAAAATGAGAGGGCGTAAAATTCGCCCAAAAAATTTGGCGACGATATCGAGCACATGCCTTCATAAAAGGGCTCTCCTGGCCAAATGGTTTAACTTTGGCAGGTCCCTGCTGTTCTGTTATGAAAGTAGACTTCGTGGGGCAGATTCTGGAAGTGATTGCGATCGCAAAGCTCTATTAGTTGCTTTGGAATCGGCTTTTGAAAAATATTCTGTGAAAATCGCAAAAATTTTGGGTATCGAAATCGGGCAAAGTCTGCATAAAAGGGCTCTCCTGGCCAAATGGTTTAACTTTGGCAGGTCCCTGCTGTTCTGTTATGAAACTAGAATATCTTTTGCAGATTCTGGAAGTGATTGCGATCGCAAAGCTCTAATAGTTGTTTTGGAATCGACTTTTGAAAATGAGAGGGCGTAAAATTCGCCCAAAAAATTCGGCGACGATATCGAGCACATGCCTTCATAAAAGGGCTCTCCTGGCCAAATGGTTTAACTTTGGCAGGTCCCTGCTGTTCTGTTATGAAAGTAGACTTCGTGGGGCAGATTCTGGAAGTGATTGCGATCGCAAAGCTCTATTAGTTGCTTTGGAATCGGCTTTTGAAAAAAATTCTGTGAAAATCGCAAAAATTTTGGGTATCGAAATCGGGCAAAGTCTGCATAAAAGGGCTCTCCTGGCCAAATGGTTTAACTTTGGCAGGTCCCTACTGTTCTGTTATGAAACTAGAATATCTTTTGCAGATTCTGGAAGTGATTGCGATCGCAAAGCTCTATTAGTTGCTTTGGAATCGACTTTTGAAAATGAGAGGGCGTAAAATTCGCCCAAAAAATTTGGCGACGATATCGAGCACATGCCTTCATAAAAGGGCTCTCCTGGCCAAATGGTTTAACTTTGGCAGGTCCCTGCTGTTCTGTTATGAAAGTAGACTTCGTGGGGCAGATTCTGGAAGTGATTGCGATCGCAAAGCTCTATTATTTGCTTTGGAATCGGCTTTTGAAAAAAATTCTGTGAAAATCGCAAAAATTTTGGGTATCGAAATCGGGCAAAGTCTGCATAAAAGGGCTCTCCTGGCCAAATGGTTTAACTTTGGCAGGTCCCTGCTGTTCTGTTATGAAACTAGAATATCTTTTGCAGATTCTGGAAGTGATTGCGATCGCAAAGCTCTATTAGTTGCTTTGGAATCGACTTTTGAAAATGAGAGGGCGTAAAATTCGCCCAAAAAATTTGGCGACGATATCGAGCACATGCCTTCATAAAAGGGCTCTCCTGGCCAAATGGTTTAACTTTGGCAGGTCTCTGCTGTTCTGTTATGAAAGTAGACTTCGTGGGGCAGATTCTGGAAGTGATTGTGATCGCAAAGCTCTATTAGTTGCTTTGGAATCGGCTTTTGAAAAAAATTCTGTGAAAATCGCAAAAATTTTGGGTATCGAAATCGGGCAAAGTCTGCATAAAAGGGCTCTCCTGGCCAAATGGTTTAACTTTGGCAGGTCCCTGCTGTTCTGTTATGAAACTAGAATATCTTTTGCAGATTCTGGAAGTGATTGCGATCGCAAAGCTCTATTAGTTGCTTTGGAATCGACTTTTGAAAATGAGAGGGCGTAAAATTCGCCCAAAAAATTTGGCGACGATATCGAGCACATGCCTTCATAAAAGGGCTCTCCTGGCCAAATGGTTTAACTTTGTCAGGTCCCTGCTGTTCTGTTATGAAAGTAGACTTCGTGGGGCAGATTCTGGAAGTGATTGCGATCGCAAAGCTCTATTAGTTGCTTTGGAATCGGCTTTTGAAAAAAATTCTGTGAAAATCGCAAAAATTTTGGGTATCGAAATCGGGCAAAGTCTGCATAAAAGGGCTCTCCTGGCCAAATGGTTTAACTTTGGCAGGTCCCTGCTGTTCTGTTATGAAACTAGAATATCTTTTGCAGATTCTGGAAGTGATTGCGATCGCAAAGCTCTATTAGTTGCTTTGGAATCGACTTTTGAAAATGAGAGGGCGTAAAATTCGCCCAAAAAATTTGGCGACGATATCGAGCACATGCCTTCATAAAAGGGCTCTCCTGGCCAAATGGTTTAGCTTTGGCAGGTCCCTGCTGTTTTGTTATGAAACTAGAATATCTTTTGCAGATTCTGGAAGTGATTGCGATCGCAAAGCTCTATTAGTTGCTTTGGAATCGACTTTTGAAAATGAGAGGGCGTAAAATTCGCCCAAAAAATTTGGCGACGATATCGAGCACATGCCTTCATAAAAGGGCTCTCCTGGCCAAATGGTTTAACTTTGGCAGGTCCCTGCTGTTCTGTTATGAAAGTAGACTTCGTGGGGCAGATTCTGGAAGTGATTGCGATCGCAAAGCTCTATTAGTTGCTTTGGAATCGGCTTTTGAAAAAATTCTGTGAAAATCGCAAAAATTTTGGGTATCGAAATCGGGCAAAGTCTGCATAAAAGGGCTCTCCTGGCCAAATGGTTTAACTTTGTCAGGTCCCTGCTGTTCTGTTATGAAAGTAGACTTCGTGGGGCAGATTCTGGAAGTGATTGCGATCGCAAAGCTCTATTAGTTGCTTTGGAATCGGCTTTTGAAAAAAATTCTGTGAAAATCGGAAAAATTTTGGGTATCGAAATCGGGCAAAGTCTGCATAAAAGGGCTCTCCTGGCCAAATGGTTTAACTTTGGCAGGTCCCTGCTGTTCTGTTATGAAACTAGAATATCTTTTGCAGATTCTGGAAGTGATTGCGATCGCAAAGCTCTATTAGTTGCTTTGGAATCGACTTTTGAAAATGAGAGGGCGTAAAATTCGCCCAAAAAATTTGGCGATGATATCGAGCACATGCCTTCATAAAAGGGCTCTCCTGGCCAAATGGTTTAACTTTGGCAGGTCCCTGCTGTTCTGTTATGAAAGTAGACTTCGTGGGGCAGATTCTGGAAGTGATTGCGATCGCAAAGCTCTATTAGTTGCTTTGGAATCGGCTTTTGAAAAAAATTCTGTGAAAATCGCAAAAATTTTGGGTATCGAAATCGGGCAAAGTCTGCATAAAAGGGCTCTCCTGGCCAAATGGTTTAACTTTGGCAGGTCCCTGCTGTTCTGTTATGAAACTAGAATATCTTTTGCAGATTCTGGAAGTGATTGCGATCGCAAAGCTCTATTAGTTGCTTTGGAATCGACTTTTGAAAATGAGAGGGCGTAAAATTCGCCCAAAAAATTTGGCGACGATATCGAGCACATGCCTTCATAAAAGGGCTCTCCTGGCCAAATGGTTTAACTTTGGCAGGTCCCTGCTGTTCTGTTATGAAAGTAGACTTCGTGGGGCAGATTCTGGAAGTGATTGCGATCGCAAAGCTCTATTAGTTGCTTTGGAATCGGCTTTTGAAAAAAATTCTGTGAAAATCGCAAAAATTTTGGGTATCGAAATCGGGCAAAGTCTGCATAAAAGGGCTCTCCTGGCCAAATGGTTTAACTTTGGCAGGTCCCTGCTGTTCTGTTATGAAACTAGAATATCTTTTGCAGATTCTGGAAGTGATTGCGATCGCAAAGCTCTATTAGTTGCTTTGGAATCGACTTTTGAAAATGAGAGGGCGTAAAATTCGCCCAAAAAATTTGGCGACGATATCGAGCACATGCCTTCATAAAAGGGCTCTCCTGGCCAAATGGTTTAACTTTGTCAGGTCCCTGCTGTTCTGTTATGAAAGTAGACTTCGTGGGGCAGATTCTGGAAGTGATTGCGATCGCAAAGCTCTATTAGTTGCTTTGGAATCGGCTTTTGAAAAAAATTCTGTGAAAATCGCAAAAATTTTGGGTATCGAAATCGGGCAAAGTCTGCATAAAAGGGCTCTCCTGGCCAAATGGTTTAACTTTGGCAGGTCCCTGCTGTTCTGTTATGAAACTAGAATATCTTTTGCAGATTCTGGAAGTGATTGCGATCGCAAAGCTCTATTAGTTGCTTTGGAATCGACTTTTGAAAATGAGAGGGCGTAAAATTCGCCCAAAAAATTTGGCGACGATATCCAGCACATGCCTTCATAAAAGGGCTCTCCTGGCCAAATGGTTTAACTTTGGCAGGTCCCTGCTGTTCTGTTATGAAAGTAGACTTCGTGGGGCAGATTCTGGAAGTGATTGCGATCGCAAAGCTCTATTATTTGCTTTGGAATCGGCTTTTGAAAAAAATTCTGTGAAAATCGCAAAAATTTTGGGTATCGAAATCGGGCAAAGTCTGCATAAAAGGGCTCTCCTGGCCAAATGGTTTAACTTTGGCAGGTCCCTGCTGTTCTGTTATGAAACTAGAATATCTTTTGCAGATTCTGGAAGTGATTGCGATCGCAAAGCTCTATTAGTTGCTTTGGAATCGACTTTTGAAAATGAGAGGGCGTAAAATTCGCCCAAAAAATTTGGCGACGATATCGAGCACATGCCTTCATAAAAGGGCTCTCCTGGCCAAATGGTTTAACTTTGTCAGGTCCCTGCTGTTCTGTTATGAAAGTAGACTTCGTGGGGCAGATTCTGGAAGTGATTGCGATCGCAAAGCTCTATTAGTTGCTTTGGAATCGGCTTTTGAAAAAAATTCTGTGAAAATCGCAAAAATTTTGGGTATCGAAATCGGGCAAAGTCTGCATAAAAGGGCTCTCCTGGCCAAATGGTTTAACTTTGGCAGGTCCCTGCTGTTCTGTTATGAAACTGGAATATCTTTTGCAGATTCTGGAAGTGATTGCGATCGCAAAGCTCTATTAGTTGCTTTGGAATCGACTTTTGAAAATGAGAGGGCGTAAAATTCGCCCAAAAAATTTGGCGACGATATCGAGCACATGCCTTCATAAAAGGGCTCTCCTGGCCAAATGGTTTAACTTTGGCAGGTCCCTGCTGTTCTGTTATGAAAGTAGAATATCTTTTGCAGATTCTGGAAGTGATTGCGATCGCAAAGCTCTATTAGTTGCTTTGGAATCGACTTTTGAAAATGAGAGGGCGTAAAATTCGCCCAAAAAATTTGGCGACGATATCGAGCACATGCCTTCATAAAAGGGCTCTCCTGGCCAAATGGTTTAACTTTGGCAGGTCCCTGCTGTTCTGTTATGAAAGTAGACTTCTTGGGGCATATTCTGGAAGTGATTGCGATCGCAAAGCTCTATTAGTTGCTTTGGAATCGGCTTTTGAAAAAATTCTGTGAAAATCGCAAAAATTTTGGGTATCGAAATCGGGCAAAGTCTGCATAAAAGGGCTCTCCTGGCCAAATGGTTTAACTTTGTCAGGTCCCTGCTGTTCTGTTATGAAAGTAGACTTCGTGGGGCAGATTCTGGAAGTGATTGCGATCGCAAAGCTCTATTAGTTGCTTTGGAATCGGCTTTTGAAAAAAATTCTGTGAAAATCGGAAAAATTTTGGGTATCGAAATCGGGCAAAGTCTGCATAAAAGGGCTCTCCTGGCCAAATGGTTTAACTTTGGCAGGTCCCTGCTGTTCTGTTATGAAACTAGAATATCTTTTGCAGATTCTGGAAGTGATTGCGATCGCAAAGCTCTATTAGTTGCTTTGGAATCGACTTTTGAAAATGAGAGGGCGTAAAATTCGCCCAAAAAATTTGGCGATGATATCGAGCACATGCCTTCATAAAAGGGCTCTCCTGGCCAAATGGTTTAACTTTGGCAGGTCCCTGCTGTTCTGTTATGAAAGTAGACTTCGTGGGGCAGATTCTGGAAGTGATTGCGATCGCAAAGCTCTATTAGTTGCTTTGGAATCGGCTTTTGAAAAAAATTCTGTGAAAATCGCAAAAATTTTGGGTATCGAAATCGGGCAAAGTCTGCATAAAAGGGCTCTCCTGGCCAAATGGTTTAACTTTGGCAGGTCCCTGCTGTTCTGTTATGAAACTAGAATATCTTTTGCAGATTCTGGAAGTGATTGCGATCGCAAAGCTCTATTAGTTGCTTTGGAATCGACTTTTGAAAATGAGAGGGCGTAAAATTCGCCCAAAAAATTTGGCGACGATATCGAGCACATGCCTTCATAAAAGGGCTCTCCTGGCCAAATGGTTTAACTTTGGCAGGTCCCTGCTGTTCTGTTATGAAAGTAGACTTCGTGGGGCAGATTCTGGAAGTGATTGCGATCGCAAAGCTCTATTAGTTGCTTTGGAATCGGCTTTTGAAAAAAATTCTGTGAAAATCGCAAAAATTTTGGGTATCGAAATCGGGCAAAGTCTGCATAAAAGGGCTCTCCTGGCCAAATGGTTTAACTTTGGCAGGTCCCTGCTGTTCTGTTATGAAACTAGAATATCTTTTGCAGATTCTGGAAGTGATTGCGATCGCAAAGCTCTATTAGTTGCTTTGGAATCGACTTTTGAAAATGAGAGGGCGTAAAATTCGCCCAAAAAATTTGGCGACGATATCGAGCACATGCCTTCATAAAAGGGCTCTCCTGGCCAAATGGTTTAACTTTGGCAGGTCCCTGCTGTTCTGTTATGAAAGTAGACTTCGTGGGGCAGATTCTGGAAGTGATTGCGATCGCAAAGCTCTATTAGTTGCTTTGGAATCGGCTTTTGAAAAAAATTCTGTGAAAATCGCAAAAATTTTGGGTATCGAAATCGGGCAAAGTCTGCATAAAAGGGCTCTCCTGGCCAAATGGTTTAACTTTGGCAGGTCCCTGCT
This sequence comes from Salticus scenicus, assembly GCA_963930645.1. Classification (NCBI taxonomy): domain Eukaryota; kingdom Metazoa; phylum Arthropoda; class Arachnida; order Araneae; family Salticidae; genus Salticus; species Salticus scenicus. The sequence goes on from CAWVNO010003024.1 coordinate 220,914, forward strand.
GTTCTGTTATGAAACTAGAATATCTTTTGCAGATTCTGGAAGTGATTGCGATCGCAAAGCTCTATTAGTTGCTTTGGAATCGACTTTTGAAAATGAGAGGGCGTAAAATTCGCCCAAAAAATTTGCCGACGATATCGAGCACATGCCTTCATAAAAGGGCTCTCCTGGCCAAATGGTTTAACTTTGGCAGGTCCCTGCTGTTCTTTTATGAAAGTAGACTTCGTGGGGCAGATTCTGGAAGTGATTGCGATCGCAAAGCTCTATTATTTGCTTTGGAATCGGCTTTTGAAAAAAATTCTGTGAAAATCGCAAAAATTTTGGGTATCGAAATCGGGCAAAGTCTGCATAAAAGGGCTCTCCTGGCCAAATGGTTTAACTTTGGCAGGTCCCTGCTGTTCTGTTATGAAACTAGAATATCTTTTGCAGATTCTGGAAGTGATTGCGATCGCAAAGCTCTATTAGTTGCTTTGGAATCGACTTTTGAAAATGAGAGGGCGTAAAATTCGCCCAAAAAATTTGGCGACGATATCGAGCACATGCCTTCATAAAAGGGCTCTCCTGGCCAAATGGTTTAACTTTGGCAGGTCCCTGCTGTTCTGTTATGAAAGTAGACTTCGTGGGGCAGATTCTGGAAGTGATTGCGATCGCAAAGCTCTATTAGTTGCTTTGGAATCGGCTTTTGAAAAAAATTCTGTGAAAATCGCAAAAATTTTGGGTATCGAAATCGGGCAAAGTCTGCATAAAAGGGCTCTCCTGGCCAAATGGTTTAACTTTGGCAGGTCCCTGCTGTTCTGTTATGAAACTAGAATATCTTTTGCAGATTCTGGAAGTGATTGCGATCGCAAAGCTCTATTAGTTGCTTTGGAATCGACTTTTGAAAATGAGAGGGCGTAAAATTCACCCAAAAAATTTGGCGACGATATCGAGCACATGCCTTCATAAAAGGGCTCTCCTGGCCAAATGGTTTAACTTTGGCAGGTCCCTGCTGTTCTGTTATGAAACTAGAATATCTTTTGCAGATTCTGGAAGTGATTGCGATCGCAAAGCTCTATTAGTTGCTTTGGAATCGACTTTTGAAAATGAGAGGGCGTAAAATTCACCCAAAAAATTTGGCGACGATATCGAGCACATGCCTTCATAAAAGGGCTCTCCTGGCCAAATGGTTTAACTTTGGCAGGTCCCTGCTGTTCTGTTATGAAAGTAGACTTCGTGGGGCAGATTCTGGAAGTGATTGCGATCGCAAAGCTCTATTATTTGCTTTGGAATCGGCTTTTGAAAAAAATTCTGTGAAAATCGCAAAAATTTTGGGTATCGAAATCGGGCAAAGTCTGCATAAAAGGGCTCTCCTGGCCAAATGGTTTAACTTTGGCAGGTCCCTGCTGTTCTGTTATGAAACTAGAATATCTTTTGCAGATTCTGGAAGTGATTGCGATCGCAAAGCTCTATTAGTTGCTTTGGAATCGACTTTTGAAAATGAGAGGGCGTAAAATTCGCCCAAAAAATTTGGCGACGATATCGAGCACATGCCTTCATAAAAGGGCTCTCCTGGCCAAATGGTTTAACTTTGGCAGGTCCCTGCTGTTCTGTTATGAAAGTAGACTTCGTGGGGCAGATTCTGGAAGTGATTGCGATCGCAAAGCTCTATTAGTTGCTTTGGAATCGGCTTTTGAAAAAAATTCTGTGAAAATCGCAAAAATTTTGGGTATCGAAATCGGGCAAAGTCTGCATAAAAGGGCTCTCCTGGCCAAATGGTTTAACTTTGGCAGGTCCCTGCTGTTCTGTTATGAAACTAGAATATCTTTTGCAGATTCTGGAAGTGATTGCGATCGCAAAGCTCTATTAGTTGCTTTGGAATCGACTTTTGAAAATGAGAGGGCGTAAAATTCGCCCAAAAAATTTGGCGACGATATCGAGCACATGCCTTCATAAAAGGTCTCTCCTGGCCAAATGGTTTAACTTTGGCAGGTCCCTGCTGTTCTGTTATGAAAGTAGACTTCGTGGGGCAGATTCTGGAAGTGATTGCGATCGCAAAGCTCTATTAGTTGCTTTGGAATCGGCTTTTGAAAAAAATTCTGTGAAAATCGCAAAAATTTTGGGTATCGAAATCGGGCAAAGTCTGCATAAAAGGGCTCTCCTGGCCAAATGGTTTAACTTTGGCAGGTCCCTGCTGTTCTGTTATGAAACTAGAATATCTTTTGCAGATTCTGGAAGTGATTGCGATCGCAAAGCTCTATTAGTTGCTTTGGAATCGACTTTTGAAAATGAGAGGGCGTAAAATTCACCCAAAAAATTTGGCGACGATATCGAGCACATGCCTTCATAAAAGGGCTCTCCTGGCCAAATGGTTTAACTTTGTCAGGTCCCTGCTGTTCTGTTATGAAAGTAGACTTCGTGGGGCAGATTCTGGAAGTGATTGCGATCGCAAAGCTCTATTAGTTGCTTTGGAATCGGCTTTTGAAAAAAATTCTGTGAAAATCGCAAAAATTTTGGGTATCGAAATCGGGCAAATTCTGCATAAAAGGGCTCTCCTGGCCAAATGGTTTAACTTTGGCAGGTCCCTGCTGTTCTGTTATGAAACTAGAATATCTTTTGCAGATTCTGGAAGTGATTGCGATCGCAAAGCTCTATTAGTTGCTTTGGAATCGACTTTTGAAAATGAGAGGGCGTAAAATTCGCCCAAAAAATTTGGCGACGATATCGAGCACATGCCTTCATAAAAGGGCTCTCCTGGCCAAATGGTTTAACTTTGTCAGGTCCCTGCTGTTCTGTTATGAAAGTAGACTTCGTGGGGCAGATTCTGGAAGTGATTGCGATCGCAAAGCTCTATTAGTTGCTTTGGAATCGGCTTTTGAAAAAATTCTGTGAAAATCGCAAAAATTTTGGGTATCGAAATCGGGCAAAGTCTGCATAAAAGGGCTCTCCTGGCCAAATGGTTTAACTTTGTCAGGTCCCTGCTGTTCTGTTATGAAAGTAGACTTCGTGGGGCAGATTCTGGAAGTGATTGCGATCGCAAAGCTCTATTAGTTGCTTTGGAATCGGCTTTTGAAAAAAATTCTGTGAAAATCGGAAAAATTTTGGGTATCGAAATCGGGCAAAGTCTGCATAAAAGGGCTCTCCTGGCCAAATGGTTTAACTTTGGCAGGTCCCTGCTGTTCTGTTATGAAACTAGAATATCTTTTGCAGATTCTGGAAGTGATTGCGATCGCAAAGCTCTATTAGTTGCTTTGGAATCGACTTTTGAAAATGAGAGGGCGTAAAATTCGCCCAAAAAATTTGGCGACGATATCGAGCACATGCCTTCATAAAAGGGCTCTCCTGGCCAAATGGTTTAACTTTGGCAGGTCCCTGCTGTTCTGTTATGAAAGTAGACTTCGTGGGGCAGATTCTGGAAGTGATTGCGATCGCAAAGCTCTATTAGTTGCTTTGGAATCGGCTTTTGAAAAATATTCTGTGAAAATCGCAAAAATTTTGGGTATCGAAATCGGGCAAAGTCTGCATAAAAGGGCTCTCCTGGCCAAATGGTTTAACTTTGGCAGGTCCCTGCTGTTCTGTTATGAAACTAGAATATCTTTTGCAGATTCTGGAAGTGATTGCGATCGCAAAGCTCTAATAGTTGCTTTGGAATCGACTTTTGAAAATGAGAGGGCGTAAAATTCGCCCAAAAAATTCGGCGACGATATCGAGCACATGCCTTCATAAAAGGGCTCTCCTGGCCAAATGGTTTAACTTTGGCAGGTCCCTGCTGTTCTGTTATGAAAGTAGACTTCGTGGGGCAGATTCTGGAAGTGATTGCGATCGCAAAGCTCTATTAGTTGCTTTGGAATCGGCTTTTGAAAAAAATTCTGTGAAAATCGCAAAAATTTTGGGTATCGAAATCGGGCAAAGTCTGCATAAAAGGGCTCTCCTGGCCAAATGGTTTAACTTTGGCAGGTCCCTACTGTTCTGTTATGAAACTAGAATATCTTTTGCAGATTCTGGAAGTGATTGCGATCGCAAAGCTCTATTAGTTGCTTTGGAATCGACTTTTGAAAATGAGAGGGCGTAAAATTCGCCCAAAAAATTTGGCGACGATATCGAGCACATGCCTTCATAAAAGGGCTCTCCTGGCCAAATGGTTTAACTTTGGCAGGTCCCTGCTGTTCTGTTATGAAAGTAGACTTCGTGGGGCAGATTCTGGAAGTGATTGCGATCGCAAAGCTCTATTATTTGCTTTGGAATCGGCTTTTGAAAAAAATTCTGTGAAAATCGCAAAAATTTTGGGTATCGAAATCGGGCAAAGTCTGCATAAAAGGGCTCTCCTGGCCAAATGGTTTAACTTTGGCAGGTCCCTGCTGTTCTGTTATGAAACTAGAATATCTTTTGCAGATTCTGGAAGTGATTGCGATCGCAAAGCTCTATTAGTTGCTTTGGAATCGACTTTTGAAAATGAGAGGGCGTAAAATTCGCCCAAAAAATTTGGCGACGATATCGAGCACATGCCTTCATAAAAGGGCTCTCCTGGCCAAATGGTTTAACTTTGGCAGGTCTCTGCTGTTCTGTTATGAAAGTAGACTTCGTGGGGCAGATTCTGGAAGTGATTGTGATCGCAAAGCTCTATTAGTTGCTTTGGAATCGGCTTTTGAAAAAAATTCTGTGAAAATCGCAAAAATTTTGGGTATCGAAATCGGGCAAAGTCTGCATAAAAGGGCTCTCCTGGCCAAATGGTTTAACTTTGGCAGGTCCCTGCTGTTCTGTTATGAAACTAGAATATCTTTTGCAGATTCTGGAAGTGATTGCGATCGCAAAGCTCTATTAGTTGCTTTGGAATCGACTTTTGAAAATGAGAGGGCGTAAAATTCGCCCAAAAAATTTGGCGACGATATCGAGCACATGCCTTCATAAAAGGGCTCTCCTGGCCAAATGGTTTAACTTTGTCAGGTCCCTGCTGTTCTGTTATGAAAGTAGAATTCGTGGGGCAGATTCTGGAAGTGATTGCGATCGCAAAGCTCTATTAGTTGCTTTGGAATCGGCTTTTGAAAAAAATTCTGTGAAAATCGCAAAAATTTTGGGTATCGAAATCGGGCAAAGTCTGCATAAAAGGGCTCTCCTGGCCAAATGGTTTAACTTTGGCAGGTCCCTGCTGTTCTGTTATGAAACTAGAATATCTTTTGCAGATTCTGGAAGTGATTGCGATCGCAAAGCTCTATTAGTTGCTTTGGAATCGACTTTTGAAAATGAGAGGGCGTAAAATTCGCCCAAAAAATTTGGCGACGATATCGAGCACATGCCTTCATAAAAGGGCTCTCCTGGCCAAATGGTTTAACTTTGGCAGGTCCCTGCTGTTCTGTTATGAAACTAGAATATCTTTTGCAGATTCTGGAAGTGATTGCGATCGCAAAGCTCTATTAGTTGCTTTGGAATCGACTTTTGAAAATGAGAGGGCGTAAAATTCGCCCAAAAAATTTGGCGACGATATCGAGCACATGCCTTCATAAAAGGGCTCTCCTGGCCAAATGGTTTAACTTTGGCAGGTCCCTGCTGTTCTGTTATGAAACTAGAATATCTTTTGCAGATTCTGGAAGTGATTGCGATCGCAAAGCTCTATTAGTTGCTTTGGAATCGACTTTTGAAAATGAGAGGGCGTAAAATTCGCCCAAAAAATTTGGCGACGATATCGAGCACATGCCTTCATAAAAGGGCTCTCCTGGCCAAATGGTTTAACTTTGTCAGGTCCCTGCTGTTCTGTTATGAAAGTAGACTTCGTGGGGCAGATTCTGGAAGTGATTGCGATCGCAAAGCTCTATTAGTTGCTTTGGAATCGGCTTTTGAAAAAAATTCTGTGAAAATCGCAAAAATTTTGGGTATCGAAATCGGGCAAAGTCTGCATAAAAGGGCTCTCCTGGCCAAATGGTTTAACTTTGGCAGGTCCCTGCTGTTCTGTTATGAAACTAGAATATCTTTTGCAGATTCTGGAAGTGATTGCGATCGCAAAGCTCTATTAGTTGCTTTGGAATCGACTTTTGAAAATGAGAGGGCGTAAAATTCGCCCAAAAAATTTGGCGACGATATCGAGCACATGCCTTCATAAAAGGGCTCTCCTGGCCAAATGGTTTAACTTTGGCAGGTCCCTGCTGTTCTGTTATGAAAGTAGACTTCGTGGGGCAGATTCTGGAAGTGATTGCGATCGCAAAGCTCTATTATTTGCTTTGGAATCGGCTTTTGAAAAAAATTCTGTGAAAATCGCAAAAATTTTGGGTATCGAAATCGGGCAAAGTCTGCATAAAAGGGCTCTCCTGGCCAAATGGTTTAACTTTGGCAGGTCCCTGCTGTTCTGTTATGAAACTAGAATATCTTTTGCAGATTCTGGAAGTGATTGCGATCGCAAAGCTCTATTAGTTGCTTTGGAATCGACTTTTGAAAATGAGAGGGCGTAAAATTCGCCCAAAAAATTTGGCGACGATATCGAGCACATGCCTTCATAAAAGGGCTCTCCTGGCCAAATGGTTTAACTTTGGCAGGTCTCTGCTGTTCTGTTATGAAAGTAGACTTCGTGGGGCAGATTCTGGAAGTGATTGCGATCGCAAAGCTCTATTAGTTGCTTTGGAATCGGCTTTTGAAAAAAATTCTGTGAAAATCGCAAAAATTTTGGGTATCGAAATCGGGCAAAGTCTGCATAAAAGGGCTCTCCTGGCCAAATGGTTTAACTTTGGCAGGTCCCTGCTGTTCTGTTATGAAACTAGAATATCTTTTGCAGATTCTGGAAGTGATTGCGATCGCAAAGCTCTATTAGTTGCTTTGGAATCGACTTTTGAAAATGAGAGGGCGTAAAATTCGCCCAAAAAATTTGGCGACGATATCGAGCACATGCCTTCATAAAAGGGCTCTCCTGGCCAAATGGTTTAACTTTGTCAGGTCCCTGCTGTTCTGTTATGAAAGTAGACTTCGTGGGGCAGATTCTGGAAGTGATTGCGATCGCAAAGCTCTATTAGTTGCTTTGGAATCGGCTTTTGAAAAAAATTCTGTGAAAATCGCAAAAATTTTGGGTATCGAAATCGGGCAAAGTCTGCATAAAAGGGCTCTCCTGGCCAAATGGTTTAACTTTGGCAGGTCCCTGCTGTTCTGTTATGAAACTAGAATATCTTTTGCAGATTCTGGAAGTGATTGCGATCGCAAAGCTCTATTAGTTGCTTTGGAATCGACTTTTGAAAATGAAAGGGCGTAAAATTCGCCCAAAAAATTTGGCGACGATATCGAGCACATGCCTTCATAAAAGGGCTCTCCTGGCCAAATGGTTTAACTTTGGCAGGTCCCTGCTGTTCTGTTATGAAACTAGAATATCTTTTGCAGATTCTGGAAGTGATTGCGATCGCAAAGCTCTATTAGTTGCTTTGGAATCGACTTTTGAAAATGAGAGGGCGTAAAATTCGCCCAAAAAATTTGGCGACGATATCGAGCACATGCCTTCATAAAAGGGCTCTCCTGGCCAAATGGTTTAACTTTGTCAGGTCCCTGCTGTTCTGTTATGAAAGTAGACTTCGTGGGGCAGATTCTGGAAGTGATTGCGATCGCAAAGCTCTATTAGTTGCTTTGGAATCGGCTTTTGAAAAAAATTCTGTGAAAATCGCAAAAATTTTGGGTATCGAAATCGGGCAAAGTCTGCATAAAAGGGCTCTCCTGGCCAAATGGTTTAACTTTGGCAGGTCCCTGCTGTTCTGTTATGAAACTAGAATATCTTTTGCAGATTCTGGAAGTGATTGCGATCGCAAAGCTCTATTAGTTGCTTTGGAATCGACTTTTGAAAATGAGAGGGCGTAAAATTCGCCCAAAAAATTTGGCGACGATATCGAGCACATGCCTTCATAAAAGGGCTCTCCTGGCCAAATGGTTTAACTTTGGCAGGTCCCTGCTGTTCTGTTATGAAACTAGAATATCTTTTGCAGATTCTGGAAGTGATTGCGATCGCAAAGCTCTATTAGTTGCTTTGGAATCGACTTTTGAAAATGAGAGGGCGTAAAATTCGCCCAAAAAATTTGGCGACGATATCGAGCACATGCCTTCATAAAAGGGCTCTCCTGGCCAAATGGTTTAACTTTGGCAGGTCCCTGCTGTTCTGTTATGAAAGTAGACTTCGTGGGGCAGATTCTGGAAGTGATTGCGATCGCAAAGCTCTATTAGTTGCTTTGGAATCGGCTTTTGAAAAAATTCTGTGAAAATCGCAAAAATTTTGGGTATCGAAATCGGGCAAAGTCTGCATAAAAGGGCTCTCCTGGCCAAATGGTTTAACTTTGTCAGGTCCCTGCTGTTCTGTTATGAAAGTAGACTTCGTGGGGCAGATTCTGGAAGTGATTGCGATCGCAAAGCTCTATTAGTTGCTTTGGAATCGGCTTTTGAAAAAAATTCTGTGAAAATCGGAAAAATTTCGGGTATCGAAATCGGGCAAAGTCTGCATAAAAGGGCTCTCCTGGCCAAATGGTTTAACTTTGGCAGGTCCCTGCTGTTCTGTTATGAAACTAGAATATCTTTTGCAGATTCTGGAAGTGATTGCGATCGCAAAGCTCTATTAGTTGCTTTGGAATCGACTTTTGAAAATGAGAGGGCGTAAAATACGCCCAAAAAATTTGGCGACGATATCGAGCACATGCCTTCATAAAAGGGCTCTCCTGGCCAAATGGTTTAACTTTGGCAGGTCCCTGCTGTTCTGTTATGAAAGTAGACTTCGTGGGGCAGATTCTGGAAGTGATTGCGATCGCAAAGCTCTATTAGTTGCTTTGGAATCGGCTTTTGAAAAAAATTCTGTGAAAATCGCAAAAATTTTGGGTATCGAAATCGGGCAAAGTCTGCATAAAAGGGCTCTCCTGGCCAAATGGTTTAACTTTGGCAGGTCCCTGCTGTTCTGTTATGAAACTAGAATATCTTTTGCAGATTCTGGAAGTGATTGCGATCGCAAAACTCTAATAGTTGCTTTGGAATCGACTTTTGAAAATGAGAGGGCGTAAAATTCGCCCAAAAAATTTGGCGACGATATCGAGCACATGCCTTCATAAAAGGGCTCTCCTGGCCAAATGGTTTAACTTTGGCAGGTCCCTGCTGTTCTGTTATGAAACTAGAATATCTTTTGCAGATTCTGGAAGTGATTGCGATCGCAAAGCTCTATTAGTTGCTTTGGAATCGACTTTTGAAAATGAGAGGGCGTAAAATTCGCCCAAAAAATTTGGCGACGATATCGAGCACATGCCTTCATAAAAGGGCTCTCCTGGCCAAATGGTTTAACTTTGTCAGGTCCCTGCTGTTCTGTTATGAAAGTAGACTTCGTGGGGCAGATTCTGGAAGTGATTGCGATCGCAAAGCTCTATTAGTTGCTTTGGAATCGGCTTTTGAAAAAAATTCTGTGAAAATCGCAAAAATTTTGGGTATCGAAATCGGGCAAAGTCTGCATAAAAGGGCTCTCCTGGCCAAATGGTTTAACTTTGGCAGGTCCCTGCTGTTCTGTTATGAAACTAGAATATCTTTTGCAGATTCTGGAAGTGATTGCGATCGCAAAGCTCTATTAGTTGCTTTGGAATCGACTTTTGAAAATGAGAGGGCGTAAAATTCGCCCAAAAAATTTGGCGACGATATCGAGCACATGCCTTCATAAAAGGGCTCTCCTGGCCAAATGGTTTAACTTTGGCAGGTCCCTGCTGTTCTGTTATGAAACTAGAATATCTTTTGCAGATTCTGGAAGTGATTGCGATCGCAAAGCTCTATTAGTTGCTTTGGAATCGACTTTTGAAAATGAGAGGGCGTAAAATTCGCCCAAAAAATTTGGCGACGATATCGAGCACATGCCTTCATAAAAGGGCTCTCCTGGCCAAATGGTTTAACTTTGGCAGGTCCCTGCTGTTCTGTTATGAAACTAGAATATCTTTTGCAGATTCTGGAAGTGATTGCGATCGCAAAGCTCTATTAGTTGCTTTGGAATCGACTTTTGAAAATGAGAGGGCGTAAAATTCGCCCAAAAAATTTGGCGACGATATCGAGCACATGCCTTCATAAAAGGGCTCTCCTGGCCAAATGGTTTAACTTTGTCAGGTCCCTGCTGTTCTGTTATGAAAGTAGACTTCGTGGGGCAGATTCTGGAAGTGATTGCGATCGCAAAGCTCTATTAGTTGCTTTGGAATCGGCTTTTGAAAAAAATTCTGTGAAAATCGCAAAAATTTTGGGTATCGAAATCGGGCAAAGTCTGCATAAAAGGGCTCTCCTGGCCAAATGGTTTAACTTTGGCAGGTCCCTGCTGTTCTGTTATGAAACTAGAATATCTTTTGCAGATTCTGGAAGTGATTGCGATCGCAAAGCTCTATTAGTTGCTTTGGAATCGACTTTTGAAAATGAGAGGGCGTAAAATTCGCCCAAAAAATTTGGCGACGATATCGAGCACATGCCTTCATAAAAGGGCTCTCCTGGCCAAATGGTTTAACTTTGGCAGGTCCCTGCTGTTCTGTTATGAAAGTAGACTTCGTGGGGCAGATTCTGGAAGTGATTGCGATCGCAAAGCTCTATTATTTGCTTTGGAATCGGCTTTTGAAAAAAATTCTGTGAAAATCGCAAAAATTTTGGGTATCGAAATCGGGCAAAGTCTGCATAAAAGGGCTCTCCTGGCCAAATGGTTTAACTTTGGCAGGTCCCTGCTGTTCTGTTATGAAACTAGAATATCTTTTGCAGATTCTGGAAGTGATTGCGATCGCCAAGCTCTATTAGTTGCTTTGGAATCGACTTTTGAAAATGAGAGGGCGTAAAATTCGCCCAAAAAATTTGGCGACGATATCGAGCACATGCCTTCATAAAAGGGCTCTCCTGGCCAAATGGTTTAACTTTGGCAGGTCTCTGCTGTTCTGTTATGAAAGTAGACTTCGTGGGGCAGATTCTGGAAGTGATTGCGATCGCAAAGCTCTATTAGTTGCTTTGGAATCGGCTTTTGAAAAAAATTCTGTGAAAATCGCAAAAATTTTGGGTATCGAAATCGGGCAAAGTCTGCATAAAAGGGCTCTCCTGGCCAAATGGTTTAACTTTGGCAGGTCCCTGCTGTTCTGTTATGAAACTAGAATATCTTTTGCAGATTCTGGAAGTGATTGCGATCGCAAAGCTCTATTAGTTGCTTTGGAATCGACTTTTGAAAATGAGAGGGCGTAAAATTCGCCCAAAAAATTTGGCGACGATATCGAGCACATGCCTTCATAAAAGGGCTCTCCTGGCCAAATGGTTTAACTTTGTCAGGTCCCTGCTGTTCTGTTATGAAAGTAGACTTCGTGGGGCAGATTCTGGAAGTGATTGCGATCGCAAAGCTCTATTAGTTGCTTTGGAATCGGCTTTTGAAAAAAATTCTGTGAAAATCGCAAAAATTTTGGGTATCGAAATCGGGCAAAGTCTGCATAAAAGGGCTCTCCTGGCCAAATGGTTTAACTTTGGCAGGTCCCTGCTGTTCTGTTATGAAACTAGAATATCTTTTGCAGATTCTGGAAGTGATTGCGATCGCAAAGCTCTATTAGTTGCTTTGGAATCGACTTTTGAAAATGAAAGGGCGTAAAATTCGCCCAAAAAATTTGGCGACGATATCGAGCACATGCCTTCATAAAAGGGCTCTCCTGGCCAAATGGTTTAACTTTCGCAGGTCCCTGCTGTTCTCTTATGAAACTAGAATATCTTTTGCAGATTCTGGAAGTGATTGCGATCGCAAAGCTCTATTAGTTGCTTTGGAATCGACTTTTGAAAATGAGAGGGCGTAAAATTCGCCCAAAAAATTTGGCGACGATATCGAGCACATGCCTTCATAAAAGGGCTCTCCTGGCCAAATGGTTTAACTTTGGCAGGTCCCTGCTGTTCTGTTATGAAACTAGAATATCTTTTGCAGATTCTGGAAGTGATTGCGATCGCAAAGCTCTATTAATTGCTTTGGAATCGACTTTTGAAAATGAGAGGGCGTAAAATTCGCCCAAAAAATTTGGCGACGATATCGAGCACATGCCTTCATAAAAGGGCTCTCCTGGCCAAATGGTTTAACTTTGTCAGGTCCCTGCTGTTCTGTTATGAAAGTAGACTTCGTGGGGCAGATTCTGGAAGTGATTGCGATCGCAAAGCTCTATTAGTTGCTTTGGAATCGGCTTTTGAAAAAAATTCTGTGAAAATCGCAAAAATTTTGGGTATCGAAATCGGGCAAAGTCTGCATAAAAGGGCTCTCCTGGCCAAATGGTTTAACTTTGGCAGGTCCCTGCTGTTCTGTTATGAAACTAGAATATCTTTTGCAGATTCTGGAAGTGATTGCGATCGCAAAGCTCTATTAGTTGCTTTGGAATCGACTTTTGAAAATGAGAGGGCGTAAAATTCGCCCAAAAAATTTGGCGACGATATCGAGCACATGCCTTCATAAAAGGGCTCTCCTGGCCAAATGGTTTAACTTTGGCAGGTCCCTGCTGTTCTGTTATGAAACTAGAATATCTTTTGCAGATTCTGGAAGTGATTGCGATCGCAAAGCTCTATTAGTTGCTTTGGAATCGACTTTTGAAAATGAGAGGGCGTAAAATTCGCCCAAAAAATTTGGCGACGATATCGAGCACATGCCTTCATAAAAGGGCTCTCCTGGCCAAATGGTTTAACTTTGGCAGGTCCCTGCTGTTCTGTTATGAAAGTAGACTTCGTGGGGCAGATTCTGGAAGTGATTGCGATCGCAAAGCTCTATTAGTTGCTTTGGAATCGGCTTTTGAAAAAATTCTGTGAAAATCGCAAAAATTTTGGGTATCGAAATCGGGCAAAGTCTGCATAAAAGGGCTCTCCTGGCCAAATGGTTTAACTTTGTCAGGTCCCTGCTGTTCTGTTATGAAAGTAGACTTCGTGGGGCAGATTCTGGAAGTGATTGCGATCGCAAAGCTCTATTAGTTGCTTTGGAATCGGCTTTTGAAAAAAATTCTGTGAAAATCGGAAAAATTTCGGGTATCGAAATCGGGCAAAGTCTGCATAAAAGGGCTCTCCTGGCCAAATGGTTTAACTTTGGCAGGTCCCTGCTGTTCTGTTATGAAACTAGATTATCTTTTGCAGATTCTGGAAGTGATTGCGATCGCAAAGCTCTATTAGTTGCTTTGGAATCGACTTTTGAAAATGAGAGGGCGTAAAATACGCCCAAAAAATTTGGCGACGATATCGAGCACATGCCTTCATAAAAGGGCTCTCCTGGCCAAATGGTTTAACTTTGGCAGGTCCCTGCTGTTCTGTTATGAAAGTAGACTTCGTGGGGCAGATTCTGGAAGTGATTGCGATCGCAAAGCTCTATTAGTTGCTTTGCAATCGGCTTTTGAAAAAAATTCTGTGAAAATCGCAAAAATTTTGGGTATCGAAATCGGGCAAAGTCTGCATAAAAGGGCTCTCCTGGCCAAATGGTTTAACTTTGGCAGGTCCCTGCTGTTCTGTTATGAAACTAGAATATCTTTTGCAGATTCTGGAAATGATTGCGATCGCAAAACTCTAATAGTTGCTTTGGAATCGACTTTTGAAAATGAGAGGGCGTAAAATTCGCCCAAAAAATTTGGCGACGATATCGAGCACATGCCTTCATAAAAGGGCTCTCCTGGCCAAATGGTTTAACTTTGGCAGGTCCCTGCTGTTCTGTTATGAAACTAGAATATCTTTTGCAGATTCTGGAAGTGATTGCGATCGCAAAGCTCTATTAGTTGCTTTGGAATCGACTTTTGAAAATGAGAGGGCGTAAAATTCGCCCAAAAAATTTGGCGACGATATCGAGCACATGCCTTCATAAAAGGGCTCTCCTGGCCAAATGGTTTAACTTTGTCAGGTCCCTGCTGTTCTGTTATGAAAGTAGACTTCGTGGGGCAGATTCTGGAAGTGATTGCGATCGCAAAGCTCTATTAGTTGCTTTGGAATCGGCTTTTGAAAAAAATTCTGTGAAAATCGCAAAAATTTTGGGTATCGAAATCGGGCAAAGTCTGCATAAAAGGGCTCTCCTGGCCAAATGGTTTAACTTTGGCAGGTCCCTGCTGTTCTGTTATGAAACTAGAATATCTTTTGCAGATTCTGGAAGTGATTGCGATCGCAAAGCTCTATTAGTTGCTTTGGAATCGACTTTTGAAAATGAGAGGGCGTAAAATTCGCCCAAAAAATTTGGCGACGATATCGAGCACATGCCTTCATAAAAGGGCTAACCTGGCCAAATGGTTTAACTTTGGCAGGTCCCTGCTGTTCTGTTATGAAACTAGAATATCTTTTGCAGATTCTGGAAGTGATTGCGATCGCAAAGCTCTATTAGTTGCTTTGGAATCGACTTTTGAAAATGAGAGGGCGTAAAATTCGCCCAAAAAATTTGGCGACGATATCGAGCACATGCCTTCATAAAAGGGCTCTCCTGGCCAAATGGTTTAACTTTGGCAGGTCCCTGCTGTTCTGTTATGAAAGTAGACTTCGTGGGGCAGATTCTGGAAGTGATTGCGATCGCAAAGCTCTATTAGTTGCTTTGGAATCGGCTTTTAAAAAAATTCTGTGAAAATCGCAAAAATTTTGGGTATCGAAATCGGGCAAAGTCTGCATAAAAGGGCTCTCCTGGCCAAATGGTTTAACTTTGTCAGGTCCCTGCTGTTCTGTTATGAAAGTAGACTTCGTGGGGCAGATTCTGGAAGTGATTGCGATCGCAAAGCTCTATTAGTTGCTTTGGAATCGGCTTTTGAAAAAAATTCTGTGAAAATCGGAAAAATTTCGGGTATCGAAATCGGGCAAAGTCTGCATAAAAGGGCTCTCCTGGCCAAATGGTTTAACTTTGGCAGGTCCCTGCTGTTCTGTTATGAAACTAGAATATCTTTTGCAGATTCTGGAAGAGATTGCGATCGCAAAGCTCAATTAGTTGCTTTGGAATCGACTTTTGAAAATGAGAGGGCGTAAAATACGCCCAAAAAATTTGGCGACGATATCGAGCACATGCCTTCATAAAAGGGCTCTCCTGGCCAAATGGTTTAACTTTGGCAGGTCCCTGCTGTTCTGTTATGAAAGTAGACTTCGTGGGGCAGATTCTGGAAGTGATTGCGATCGCAAAGCTCTATTAGTTGCTTTGGAATCGGCTTTTGAAAAAAATTCTGTGAAAATCGCAAAAATTTTGGGTATCGAAATCGGGCAAAGTCTGCATAAAAGGGCTCTCCTGGCCAAATGGTTTAACTTTGGCAGGTCCCTGCTGTTCTGTTATGAAACTAGAATATCTTTTGCAGATTCTGGAAGTGATTGCGATCGCAAAACTCTAATAGTTGCTTTGGAATCGACTTTTGAAAATGAGAGGGCGTAAAATTCGCCCAAAAAATTTGGCGACGATATCGAGCACATGCCTTCATAAAAGGGCTCTCCTGGCCAAATGGTTTAACTTTGGCAGGTCCCTGCTCTTCTGTTATGAAAGTAGACTTCGTGGGGCAGATTCTGGAAGTGATTGCGATCGCAAAGCTCTATTAGTTGCTTTGGAATCGGCTTTTGAAAAAAATTCTGTGAAAATCGCAAAAATTTTGGGTATCGAAATCGGGCAAAGTCTGCATAAAAGGGCTCTCCTGGCCAAATGGTTTAACTTTGGCAGGTCCCTACTGTTCTGTTATGAAACTAGAATATCTTTTGCAGATTCTGGAAGTGATTGCGATCGCAAAGCTCTATTAGTTGCTTTGGAATCGACTTTTGAAAATGAGAGGGCGTAAAATTCGCCCAAAAAATTTGGCGACGATATCGAGCACATGCCTTCATAAAAGGGCTCTCCTGGCCAAATGGTTTAACTTTGGCAGGTCCCTGCTGTTCTGTTATGAAAGTAGACTTCGTGGGGCAGATTCTGGAAGTGATTGCGATCGCAAAGCTCTATTATTTGCTTTGGAATCGGCTTTTGAAAAAAAGTCTGTGAAAATCGCAAAAATTTTGGGTATCGAAATCGGGCAAAGTCTGCATAAAAGGGCTCTCCTGGCCAAATGGTTTAACTTTGGCAGGTCCCTGCTGTTCTGTTATGAAACTAGAATATCTTTTGCAGATTCTGGAAGTGATTGCGATCGCAAAGCTCTATTAGTTGCTTTGGAATCGACTTTTGAAAATGAGAGGGCGTAAAATTCGCCCAAAAAATTTGGCGACGATATCGAGCACATGCCTTCATAAAAGGGCTCTCCTGGCCAAATGGTTTAACTTTGGCAGGTCCCTGCTGTTCTGTTATGAAAGTAGACTTCGTGGGGCAGATTCTGGAAGTGATTGCGATCGCAAAGCTCTATTAGTTGCTTTGGAATCGGCTTTTGAAAAAAATTCTGTGAAAATCGCAAAAATTTTGGGTATCGAAATCGGGCAAAGTCTGCATAAAAGGGCTCTCCTGGCCAAATGGTTTAACTTTGGCAGGTCCCTGCTGTTCTGTTATGAAACTAGAATATCTTTTGCAGATTCTGGAAGTGATTGCGATCGCAAAGCTCTATTAGTTGCTTTGGAATCGACTTTTGAAAATGAGAGGGCGTAAAATTCGCCCAAAAAATTTGGCGACGATATCGAGCACATGCCTTCATAAAAGGGCTCTCCTGGCCAAATGGTTTAACTTTGTCAGGTCCCTGCTGTTCTGTTATGAAAGTAGACTTCGTGGGGCAGATTCTGGAAGTGATTGCGATCGCAAAGCTCTATTAGTTGCTTTGGAATCGGCTTTTGAAAAAAATTCTGTGAAAATCGCAAAAATTTTGGGTATCGAAATCGGGCAAAGTCTGCATAAAAGGGCTCTCCTGGCCAAATGGTTTAACTTTGGCAGGTCCCTGCTGTTCTGTTATGAAACTAGAATATCTTTTGCAGATTCTGGAAGTGATTGCGATCGCAAAGCTCTATTAGTTGCTTTGGAATCGACTTTTGAAAATGAGAGGGCGTAAAATTCGCCCAAAAAATTTGGCGACGATATCGAGCACATGCCTTCATAAAAGGGCTCTCCTGGCCAAATGGTTTAACTTTGGCAGGTCCCTGCTGTTCTGTTATGAAACTAGAATATCTTTTGCAGATTCTGGAAGTGATTGCGATCGCAAAGCTCTATTAGTTGCTTTGGAATCGACTTTTGAAAATGAGAGGGCGTAAAATTCGCCCAAAAAATTTGGCGACGATATCGAGCACATGCCTTCATAAAAGGGCTCTCCTGGCCAAATGGTTTAACTTTGGCAGGTCCCTGCTGTTCTGTTATGAAAGTAGACTTCGTGGGGCAGATTCTGGAAGTGATTGCGATCGCAAAGCTCTATTAGTTGCTTTGGAATCGGCTTTTGAAAAAATTCTGTGAAAATCGCAAAAATTTTGGGTATCGAAATCGGGCAAAGTCTGCATAAAAGGGCTCTCCTGGCCAAATGGTTTAACTTTGTCAGGTCCCTGCTGTTCTGTTATGAAAGTAGACTTCGTGGGGCAGATTCTGGAAGTGATTGCGATCGCAAAGCTCTATTAGTTGCTTTGGAATCGGCTTTTGAAAAAAATTCTGTGAAAATCGGAAAAATTTCGGGTATCGAAATCGGGCAAAGTCTGCATAAAAGGGCTCTCCTGGCCAAATGGTTTAACTTTGGCAGGTCCCTGCTGTTCTGTTATGAAACTAGAATATCTTTTGCAGATTCTGGAAGTGATTGCGATCGCAAAGCTCAATTAGTTGCTTTGGAATCGACTTTTGAAAATGAGAGGGCGTAAAATACGCCCAAAAAATTTGGCGACGATATCGAGCACATGCCTTCATAAAAGGGCTCTCCTGGCCAAATGGTTTAACTTTGGCAGGTCCCTGCTGTTCTGTTATGAAAGTAGACTTCGTGGGGCAGATTCTGGAAGTGATTGCGATCGCAAAGCTCTATTAGTTGCTTTGGAATCGGCTTTTGAAAAAAATTCTGTGAAAATCGCAAAAATTTTGGGTATCGAAATCGGGCAAAGTCTGCATAAAAGGGCTCTCCTGGCCAAATGGTTTAACTTTGGCAGGTCCCTGCTGTTCTGTTATGAAACTAGAATATCTTTTGCAGATTCTGGAAGTGATTGCGATCGCAAAACTCTAATAGTTGCTTTGGAATCGACTTTTGAAAATGAGAGGGCGTAAAATTCGCCCAAAAAATTTGGCGACGATATCGAGCACATGCCTTCATAAAAGGGCTCTCCTGGCCAAATGGTTTAACTTTGGCAGGTCCCTGCTCTTCTGTTATGAAAGTAGACTTCGTGGGGCAGATTCTGGAAGTGATTGCGATCGCAAAGCTCTATTAGTTGCTTTGGAATCGGCTTTTGAAAAAAATTCTGTGAAAATCGCAAAAATTTTGGGTATCGAAATCGGGCAAAGTCTGCATAAAAGGGCTCTCCTGGCCAAATGGTTTAACTTTGGCAGGTCCCTACTGTTCTGTTATGAAACTAGAATATCTTTTGCAGATTCTGGAAGTGATTGCGATCGCAAAGCTCTATTAGTTGCTTTGGAATCGACTTTTGAAAATGAGAGGGCGTAAAATTCGCCCAAAAAATTTGGCGACGATATCGAGCACATGCCTTCATAAAAGGGCTCTCCTGGCCAAATGGTTTAACTTTGGCAGGTCCCTGCTGTTCTGTTATGAAAGTAGACTTCGTGGGGCAGATTCTGGAAGTGATTGCGATCGCAAAGCTCTATTATTTGCTTTGGAATCGGCTTTTGAAAAAAAGTCTGTGAAAATCGCAAAAATTTTGGGTATCGAAATCGGGCAAAGTCTGCATAAAAGGGCTCTCCTGGCCAAATGGTTTAACTTTGGCAGGTCCCTGCTGTTCTGTTATGAAACTAGAATATCTTTTGCAGATTCTGGAAGTGATTGCGATCGCAAAGCTCTATTAGTTGCTTTGGAATCGACTTTTGAAAATGAGAGGGCGTAAAATTCGCCCAAAAAATTTGGCGACGATATCGAGCACATGCCTTCATAAAAGGGCTCTCCTGGCCAAATGGTTTAACTTTGGCAGGTCCCTGCTGTTCTGTTATGAAAGTAGACTTCGTGGGGCAGATTCTGGAAGTGATTGCGATCGCAAAGCTCTATTAGTTGCTTTGGAATCGGCTTTTGAAAAAAATTCTGTGAAAATCGCAAAAATTTTGGGTATCGAAATCGGGCAAAGTCTGCATAAAAGGGCTCTCCTGGCCAAATGGTTTAACTTTGGCAGGTCCCTGCTGTTCTGTTATGAAACTAGAATATCTTTTGCAGATTCTGGAAGTGATTGCGATCGCAAAGCTCTATTAGTTGCTTTGGAATCGACTTTTGAAAATGAGAGGGCGTAAAATTCGCCCAAAAAATTTGGCGACGATATCGAGCACATGCCTTCATAAAAGGGCTCTCCTGGCCAAATGGTTTAACTTTGTCAGGTCCCTGCTGTTCTGTTATGAAAGTAGACTTCGTGGGGCAGATTCTGGAAGTGATTGCGATCGCAAAGCTCTATTAGTTGCTTTGGAATCGGCTTTTGAAAAAAATTCTGTGAAAATCGCAAAAATTTTGGGTATCGAAATCGGGCAAAGTCTGCATAAAAGGGCTCTCCTGGCCAAATGGTTTAACTTTGGCAGGTCCCTGCTGTTCTGTTATGAAACTAGAATATCTTTTGCAGATTCTGGAAGTGATTGCGATCGCAAAGCTCTATTAGTTGCTTTGGAATCGACTTTTGAAAATGAGAGGGCGTAAAATTCGCCCAAAAAATTTGGCGACGATATCGAGCACATGCCTTCATAAAAGGGCTCTCCTGGCCAAATGGTTTAACTTTGGCAGGTCCCTGCTGTTCTGTTATGAAACTAGAATATCTTTTGCAGATTCTGGAAGTGATTGCGATCGCAAAGCTCTATTAGTTGCTTTGGAATCGACTTTTGAAAATGAGAGGGCGTAAAATTCGCCCAAAAAATTTGGCGACGATATCGAGCACATGCCTTCATAAAAGGGCTCTCCTGGCCAAATGGTTTAACTTTGGCAGGTCCCTGCTGTTCTGTTATGAAAGTAGACTTCGTGGGGCAGATTCTGGAAGTGATTGCGATCGCAAAGCTCTATTAGTTGCTTTGGAATCGGCTTTTGAAAAAATTCTGTGAAAATCGCAAAAATTTTGGGTATCGAAATCGGGCAAAGTCTGCATAAAAGGGCTCTCCTGGCCAAATGGTTTAACTTTGTCAGGTCCCTGCTGTTCTGTTATGAAAGTAGACTTCGTGGGGCAGATTCTGGAAGTGATTGCGATCGCAAAGCTCTATTAGTTGCTTTGGAATCGGCTTTTGAAAAAATTCTGTGAAAATCGCAAAAATTTTGGGTATCGAAATCGGGCAAAGTCTGCATAAAAGGGCTCTCCTGGCCAAATGGTTTAACTTTGGCAGGTCCCTGCTGTTCTGTTATGAAACTAGAATATCTTTTGCAGATTCTGGAAGTGATTGCGATCGCAAAACTCTAATAGTTGCTTTGGAATCGACTTTTGAAAATGAGAGGGCGTAAAATTCGCCCAAAAAATTTGGCGACGATATCGAGCACATGCCTTCATAAAAGGGCTCTCCTGGCCAAATGGTTTAACTTTGGCAGGTCCCTGCTCTTCTGTTATGAAAGTAGACTTCGTGGGGCAGATTCTGGAAGTGATTGCGATCGCAAAGCTCTATTAGTTGCTTTGGAATCGGCTTTTGAAAAAAATTCTGTGAAAATCGCAAAAATTTTGGGTATCGAAATCGGGCAAAGTCTGCATAAAAGGGCTCTCCTGGCCAAATGGTTTAACTTTGGCAGGTCCCTACTGTTCTGTTATGAAACTAGAATATCTTTTGCAGATTCTGGAAGTGATTGCGATCGCAAAGCTCTATTAGTTGCTTTGGAATCGACTTTTGAAAATGAGAGGGCGTAAAATTCGCCCAAAAAATTTGGCGACGATATCGAGCACATGCCTTCATAAAAGGGCTCTCCTGGCCAAATGGTTTAACTTTGGCAGGTCCCTGCTGTTCTGTTATGAAAGTAGACTTCGTGGGGCAGATTCTGGAAGTGATTGCGATCGCAAAGCTCTATTATTTGCTTTGGAATCGGCTTTTGAAAAAAAGTCTGTGAAAATCGCAAAAATTTTGGGTATCGAAATCGGGCAAAGTCTGCATAAAAGGGCTCTCCTGGCCAAATGGTTTAACTTTGGCAGGTCCCTGCTGTTCTGTTATGAAACTAGAATATCTTTTGCAGATTCTGGAAGTGATTGCGATCGCAAAGCTCTATTAGTTGCTTTGGAATCGACTTTTGAAAATGAGAGGGCGTAAAATTCGCCCAAAAAATTTGGCGACGATATCGAGCACATGCCTTCATAAAAGGGCTCTCCTGGCCAAATGGTTTAACTTTGGCAGGTCCCTGCTGTTCTGTTATGAAAGTAGACTTCGTGGGGCAGATTCTGGAAGTGATTGCGATCGCAAAGCTCTATTAGTTGCTTTGGAATCGGCTTTTGAAAAAAATTCTGTGAAAATCGCAAAAATTTTGGGTATCGAAATCGGGCAAAGTCTGCATAAAAGGGCTCTCCTGGCCAAATGGTTTAACTTTGGCAGGTCCCTGCTGTTCTGTTATGAAACTAGAATATCTTTTGCAGATTCTGGAAGTGATTGCGATCGCAAAGCTCTATTAGTTGCTTTGGAATCGACTTTTGAAAATGAGAGGGCGTAAAATTCGCCCAAAAAATTTGGCGACGATATCGAGCACATGCCTTCATAAAAGGGCTCTCCTGGCCAAATGGTTTAACTTTGTCAGGTCCCTGCTGTTCTGTTATGAAAGTAGACTTCGTGGGGCAGATTCTGGAAGTGATTGCGATCGCAAAGCTCTATTAGTTGCTTTGGAATCGGCTTTTGAAAAAAATTCTGTGAAAATCGCAAAAATTTTGGGTATCGAAATCGGGCAAAGTCTGCATAAAAGGGCTCTCCTGGCCAAATGGTTTAACTTTGGCAGGTCCCTGCTGTTCTGTTATGAAACTAGAATATCTTTTGCAGATTCTGGAAGTGATTGCGATCGCAAAGCTCTATTAGTTGCTTTGGAATCGACTTTTGAAAATGAGAGGGCGTAAAATTCGCCCAAAAAATTTGGCGACGATATCGAGCACATGCCTTCATAAAAGGGCTCTCCTGGCCAAATGGTTTAACTTTGGCAGGTCCCTGCTGTTCTGTTATGAAACTAGAATATCTTTTGCAGATTCTGGAAGTGATTGCGATCGCAAAGCTCTATTAGTTGCTTTGGAATCGACTTTTGAAAATGAGAGGGCGTAAAATTCG
Organism: Salticus scenicus; assembly: GCA_963930645.1. Taxonomy (NCBI): domain Eukaryota; kingdom Metazoa; phylum Arthropoda; class Arachnida; order Araneae; family Salticidae; genus Salticus; species Salticus scenicus. The sequence continues at coordinate 243,103 of CAWVNO010003024.1, forward strand.
CCCAAAAAATTTGGCGACGATATCGAGCACATGCCTTCATAAAAGGGCTCTCCTGGCCAAATGGTTTAACTTTGGCAGGTCCCTGCTGTTCTGTTATGAAAGTAGACTTCGTGGGGCAGATTCTGGAAGTGATTGCGATCGCAAAGCTCTATTAGTTGCTTTGGAATCGGCTTTTGAAAAAATTCTGTGAAAATCGCAAAAATTTTGGGTATCGAAATCGGGCAAAGTCTGCATAAAAGGGCTCTCCTGGCCAAATGGTTTAACTTTGTCAGGTCCCTGCTGTTCTGTTATGAAAGTAGACTTCGTGGGGCAGATTCTGGAAGTGATTGCGATCGCAAAGCTCTATTAGTTGCTTTGGAATCGGCTTTTGAAAAAAATTCTGTGAAAATCGGAAAAATTTTGGGTATCGAAATCGGGCAAAGTCTGCATAAAAGGGCTCTCCTGGCCAAATGGTTTAACTTTGGCAGGTCCCTGCTGTTCTGTTATGAAACTAGAATATCTTTTGCAGATTCTGGAAGTGATTGCGATCGCAAAGCTCTATTAGTTGCTTTGGAATCGACTTTTGAAAATGAGAGGGCGTAAAATACGCCCAAAAAATTTGGCGACGATATCGAGCACATGCCTTCATAAAAGGGCTCTCCTGGCCAAATGGTTTAACTTTGGCAGGTCCCTGCTGTTCTGTTATGAAAGTAGACTTCGTGGGGCAGATTCTGGAAGTGATTGCGATCGCAAAGCTCTATTAGTTGCTTTGGAATCGGCTTTTGAAAAAAATTCTGTGAAAATCGCAAAAATTTTGGGTATCGAAATCGGGCAAAGTCTGCATAAAAGGGCTCTCCTGGCCAAATGGTTTAACTTTGGCAGGTCCCTGCTGTTCTGTTATGAAACTAGAATATCTTTTGCAGATTCTGGAAGTGATTGCGATCGCAAAACTCTAATAGTTGCTTTGGAATCGACTTTTGAAAATGAGAGGGCGTAAAATTCGCCCAAAAAATTTGGCGACGATATCGAGCACATGCCTTCATAAAAGGGCTCTCCTGGCCAAATGGTTTAACTTTGGCAGGTCCCTGCTGTTCTGTTATGAAACTAGAATATCTTTTGCAGATTCTGGAAGTGATTGCGATCGCAAAGCTCTATTAGTTGCTTTGGAATCGACTTTTGAAAATGAGAGGGCGTAAAATTCGCCCAAAAAATTTGGCGACGATATCGAGCACATGCCTTCATAAAAGGGCTCTCCTGGCCAAATGGTTTAACTTTGTCAGGTCCCTGCTGTTCTGTTATGAAAGTAGACTTCGTGGGGCAGATTCTGGAAGTGATTGCGATCGCAAAGCTCTATTAGTTGCTTTGGAATCGGCTTTTGAAAAAAATTCTGTGAAAATCGCAAAAATTTTGGGTATCGAAATCGGGCAAAGTCTGCATAAAAGGGCTCTCCTGGCCAAATGGTTTAACTTTGGCAGGTCCCTGCTGTTCTGTTATGAAACTAGAATATCTTTTGCAGATTCTGGAAGTGATTGCGATCGCAAAGCTCTATTAGTTGCTTTGGAATCGACTTTTGAAAATGAGAGGGCGTAAAATTCGCCCAAAAAATTTGGCGACGATATCGAGCACATGCCTTCATAAAAGGGCTAACCTGGCCAAATGGTTTAACTTTGGCAGGTCCCTGCTGTTCTGTTATGAAACTAGAATATCTTTTGCAGATTCTGGAAGTGATTGCGATCGCAAAGCTCTATTAGTTGCTTTGGAATCGACTTTTGAAAATGAGAGGGCGTAAAATTCGCCCAAAAAATTTGGCGACGATATCGAGCACATGCCTTCATAAAAGGGCTCTCCTGGCCAAATGGTTTAACTTTGGCAGGTCCCTGCTGTTCTGTTATGAAAGTAGACTTCGTGGGGCAGATTCTGGAAGTGATTGCGATCGCAAAGCTCTATTAGTTGCTTTGGAATCGGCTTTTAAAAAAATTCTGTGAAAATCGCAAAAATTTTGGGTATCGAAATCGGGCAAAGTCTGCATAAAAGGGCTCTCCTGGCCAAATGGTTTAACTTTGTCAGGTCCCTGCTGTTCTGTTATGAAAGTAGACTTCGTAGGGCAGATTCTGGAAGTGATTGCGATCGCAAAGCTCTATTAGTTGCTTTGGAATCGGCTTTTGAAAAAAATTCTGTGAAAATCGGAAAAATTTCGGGTATCGAAATCGGGCAAAGTCTGCATAAAAGGGCTCTCCTGGCCAAATGGTTTAACTTTGGCAGGTCCCTGCTGTTCTGTTATGAAACTAGAATATCTTTTGCAGATTCTGGAAGTGATTGCGATCGCAAAGCTCTATTAGTTGCTTTGGAATCGACTTTTGAAAATGAGAGGGCGTAAAATACGCCCAAAAAATTTGGCGACGATATCGAGCACATGCCTTCATAAAAGGGCTCTCCTGGCCAAATGGTTTAACTTTGGCAGGTCCCTGCTGTTCTGTTATGAAAGTAGACTTCGTGGGGCAGATTCTGGAAGTGATTGCGATCGCAAAGCTCTATTAGTTGCTTTGGAATCGGCTTTTGAAAAAAATTCTGTGAAAATCGCAAAAATTTTGGGTATCGAAATCGGGCAAAGTCTGCATAAAAGGGCTCTCCTGGCCAAATGGTTTAACTTTGGCAGGTCCCTGCTGTTCTGTTATGAAACTAGAATATCTTTTGCAGATTCTGGAAGTGATTGCGATCGCAAAACTCTAATAGTTGCTTTGGAATCGACTTTTGAAAATGAGAGGGCGTAAAATTCGCCCAAAAAATTTGGCGACGATATCGAGCACATGCCTTCATAAAAGGGCTCTCCTGGCCAAATGGTTTAACTTTGGCAGGTCCCTGCTCTTCTGTTATGAAAGTAGACTTCGTGGGGCAGATTCTGGAAGTGATTGCGATCGCAAAGCTCTATTAGTTGCTTTGGAATCGGCTTTTGAAAAAAATTCTGTGAAAATCGCAAAAATTTTGGGTATCGAAATCGGGCAAAGTCTGCATAAAAGGGCTCTCCTGGCCAAATGGTTTAACTTTGGCAGGTCCCTACTGTTCTGTTATGAAACTAGAATATCTTTTGCAGATTCTGGAAGTGATTGCGATCGCAAAGCTCTATTAGTTGCTTTGGAATCGACTTTTGAAAATGAGAGGGCGTAAAATTCGCCCAAAAAATTTGGCGACGATATCGAGCACATGCCTTCATAAAAGGGCTCTCCTGGCCAAATGGTTTAACTTTGTCAGGTCCCTGCTGTTCTGTTATGAAAGTAGACTTCGTGGGGCAGATTCTGGAAGTGATTGCGATCGCAAAGCTCTATTAGTTGCTTTGGAATCGGCTTTTGAAAAAAATTCTGTGAAAATCGCAAAAATTTTGGGTATCGAAATCGGGCAAAGTCTGCATAAAAGGGCTCTCCTGGCCAAATGGTTTAACTTTGGCAGGTCCCTGCTGTTCTGTTATGAAACTAGAATATCTTTTGCAGATTCTGGAAGTGATTGCGATCGCAAAGCTCTATTAGTTGCTTTGGAATCGACTTTTGAAAATGAGAGGGCGTAAAATTCGCCCAAAAAATTTGGCGACGATATCGAGCACATGCCTTCATAAAAGGGCTAACCTGGCCAAATGGTTTAACTTTGGCAGGTCCCTGCTGTTCTGTTATGAAACTAGAATATCTTTTGCAGATTCTGGAAGTGATTGCGATCGCAAAGCTCTATTAGTTGCTTTGGAATCGACTTTTGAAAATGAGAGGGCGTAAAATTCGCCCAAAAAATTTGGCGACGATATCGAGCACATGCCTTCATAAAAGGGCTCTCCTGGCCAAATGGTTTAACTTTGGCAGGTCCCTGCTGTTCTGTTATGAAAGTAGACTTCGTGGGGCAGATTCTGGAAGTGATTGCGATCGCAAAGCTCTATTAGTTGCTTTGGAATCGGCTTTTAAAAAAATTCTGTGAAAATCGCAAAAATTTTGGGTATCGAAATCGGGCAAAGTCTGCATAAAAGGGCTCTCCTGGCCAAATGGTTTAACTTTGTCAGGTCCCTGCTGTTCTGTTATGAAAGTAGACTTCGTAGGGCAGATTCTGGAAGTGATTGCGATCGCAAAGCTCTATTAGTTGCTTTGGAATCGGCTTTTGAAAAAAATTCTGTGAAAATCGGAAAAATTTCGGGTATCGAAATCGGGCAAAGTCTGCATAAAAGGGCTCTCCTGGCCAAATGGTTTAACTTTGGCAGGTCCCTGCTGTTCTGTTATGAAACTAGAATATCTTTTGCAGATTCTGGAAGTGATTGCGATCGCAAAGCTCTATTAGTTGCTTTGGAATCGACTTTTGAAAATGAGAGGGCGTAAAATACGCCCAAAAAATTTGGCGACGATATCGAGCACATGCCTTCATAAAAGGGCTCTCCTGGCCAAATGGTTTAACTTTGGCAGGTCCCTGCTGTTCTGTTATGAAAGTAGACTTCGTGGGGCAGATTCTGGAAGTGATTGCGATCGCAAAGCTCTATTAGTTGCTTTGGAATCGGCTTTTGAAAAAAATTCTGTGAAAATCGCAAAAATTTTGGGTATCGAAATCGGGCAAAGTCTGCATAAAAGGGCTCTCCTGGCCAAATGGTTTAACTTTGGCAGGTCCCTGCTGTTCTGTTATGAAACTAGAATATCTTTTGCAGATTCTGGAAGTGATTGCGATCGCAAAACTCTAATAGTTGCTTTGGAATCGACTTTTGAAAATGAGAGGGCGTAAAATTCGCCCAAAAAATTTGGCGACGATATCGAGCACATGCCTTCATAAAAGGGCTCTCCTGGCCAAATGGTTTAACTTTGGCAGGTCCCTGCTCTTCTGTTATGAAAGTAGACTTCGTGGGGCAGATTCTGGAAGTGATTGCGATCGCAAAGCTCTATTAGTTGCTTTGGAATCGGCTTTTGAAAAAAATTCTGTGAAAATCGCAAAAATTTTGGGTATCGAAATCGGGCAAAGTCTGCATAAAAGGGCTCTCCTGGCCAAATGGTTTAACTTTGGCAGGTCCCTACTGTTCTGTTATGAAACTAGAATATCTTTTGCAGATTCTGGAAGTGATTGCGATCGCAAAGCTCTATTAGTTGCTTTGGAATCGACTTTTGAAAATGAGAGGGCGTAAAATTCGCCCAAAAAATTTGGCGACGATATCGAGCACATGCCTTCATAAAAGGGCTCTCCTGGCCAAATGGTTTAACTTTGGCAGGTCCCTGCTGTTCTGTTATGAAAGTAGACTTCGTGGGGCAGATTCTGGAAGTGATTGCGATCGCAAAGCTCTATTATTTGCTTTGGAATCGGCTTTTGAAAAAAAGTCTGTGAAAATCGCAAAAATTTTGGGTATCGAAATCGGGCAAAGTCTGCATAAAAGGGCTCTCCTGGCCAAATGGTTTAACTTTGGCAGGTCCCTGCTGTTCTGTTATGAAACTAGAATATCTTTTGCAGATTCTGGAAGTGATTGCGATCGCAAAGCTCTATTAGTTGCTTTGGAATCGACTTTTGAAAATGAGAGGGCGTAAAATTCGCCCAAAAAATTTGGCGACGATATCGAGCACATGCCTTCATAAAAGGGCTCTCCTGGCCAAATGGTTTAACTTTGGCAGGTCCCTGCTGTTCTGTTATGAAAGTAGACTTCGTGGGGCAGATTCTGGAAGTGATTGCGATCGCAAAGCTCTATTAGTTGCTTTGGAATCGGCTTTTGAAAAAAATTCTGTGAAAATCGCAAAAATTTTGGGTATCGAAATCGGGCAAAGTCTGCATAAAAGGGCTCTCCTGGCCAAATGGTTTAACTTTGGCAGGTCCCTGCTGTTCTGTTATGAAACTAGAATATCTTTTGCAGATTCTGGAAGTGATTGCGATCGCAAAGCTCTATTAGTTGCTTTGGAATCGACTTTTGAAAATGAGAGGGCGTAAAATTCGCCCAAAAAATTTGGCGACGATATCGAGCACATGCCTTCATAAAAGGGCTCTCCTGGCCAAATGGTTTAACTTTGTCAGGTCCCTGCTGTTCTGTTATGAAAGTAGACTTCGTGGGGCAGATTCTGGAAGTGATTGCGATCGCAAAGCTCTATTAGTTGCTTTGGAATCGGCTTTTGAAAAAAATTCTGTGAAAATCGCAAAAATTTTGGGTATCGAAATCGGGCAAAGTCTGCATAAAAGGGCTCTCCTGGCCAAATGGTTTAACTTTGGCAGGTCCCTGCTGTTCTGTTATGAAACTAGAATATCTTTTGCAGATTCTGGAAGTGATTGCGATCGCAAAGCTCTATTAGTTGCTTTGGAATCGACTTTTGAAAATGAGAGGGCGTAAAATTCGCCCAAAAAATTTGGCGACGATATCGAGCACATGCCTTCATAAAAGGGCTCTCCTGGCCAAATGGTTTAACTTTGGCAGGTCCCTGCTGTTCTGTTATGAAACTAGAATATCTTTTGCAGATTCTGGAAGTGATTGCGATCGCAAAGCTCTATTAGTTGCTTTGGAATCGACTTTTGAAAATGAGAGGGCGTAAAATTCGCCCAAAAAATTTGGCGACGATATCGAGCACATGCCTTCATAAAAGGGCTCTCCTGGCCAAATGGTTTAACTTTGGCAGGTCCCTGCTGTTCTGTTATGAAAGTAGACTTCGTGGGGCAGATTCTGGAAGTGATTGCGATCGCAAAGCTCTATTAGTTGCTTTGGAATCGGCTTTTGAAAAAATTCTGTGAAAATCGCAAAAATTTTGGGTATCGAAATCGGGCAAAGTCTGCATAAAAGGGCTCTCCTGGCCAAATGGTTTAACTTTGTCAGGTCCCTGCTGTTCTGTTATGAAAGTAGACTTCGTGGGGCAGATTCTGGAAGTGATTGCGATCGCAAAGCTCTATTAGTTGCTTTGGAATCGGCTTTTGAAAAAAATTCTGTGAAAATCGGAAAAATTTTGGGTATCGAAATCGGGCAAAGTCTGCATAAAAGGGCTCTCCTGGCCAAATGGTTTAACTTTGGCAGGTCCCTGCTGTTCTGTTATGAAACTAGAATATCTTTTGCAGATTCTGGAAGTGATTGCGATCGCAAAGCTCTATTAGTTGCTTTGGAATCGACTTTTGAAAATGAGAGGGCGTAAAATACGCCCAAAAAATTTGGCGACGATATCGAGCACATGCCTTCATAAAAGGGCTCTCCTGGCCAAATGGTTTAACTTTGGCAGGTCCCTGCTGTTCTGTTATGAAAGTAGACTTCGTGGGGCAGATTCTGGAAGTGATTGCGATCGCAAAGCTCTATTAGTTGCTTTGGAATCGGCTTTTGAAAAAAATTCTGTGAAAATCGCAAAAATTTTGGGTATCGAAATCGGGCAAAGTCTGCATAAAAGGGCTCTCCTGGCCAAATGGTTTAACTTTGGCAGGTCCCTGCTGTTCTGTTATGAAACTAGAATATCTTTTGCAGATTCTGGAAGTGATTGCGATCGCAAAACTCTAATAGTTGCTTTGGAATCGACTTTTGAAAATGAGAGGGCGTAAAATTCGCCCAAAAAATTTGGCAACGATATCGAGCACATGCCTTCATAAAAGGGCTCTCCTGGCCAAATGGTTTAACTTTGGCAGGTCCCTGCTGTTCTGTTATGAAAGTAGACTTCGTGGGGCAGATTCTGGAAGTGATTGCGATCGCAAAGCTCTATTAGTTGCTTTGGAATCGGCTTTTGAAAAAAATTCTGTGAAAATCGCAAAAATTTTGGGTATCGAAATCGGGCAAAGTCTGCATAAAAGGGCTCTCCTGGCCAAATGGTTTAACTTTGGCAGGTCCCTACTGTCCTGTTATGAAACTAGAATATCTTTTGCAGATTCTGGAAGTGATTGCGATCGCAAAGCTCTATTAGTTGCTTTGGAATCGACTTTTGAAAATGAGAGGGCGTAAAATTCGCCCAAAAAATTTGGCGACGATATCGAGCACATGCCTTCATAAAAGGGCTCTCCTGGCCAAATGGTTTAACTTTGGCAGGTCCCTGCTGTTCTGTTATGAAAGTAGACTTCGTGGGGCAGATTCTGGAAGTGATTGCGATCGCAAAGCTCTATTAGTTGCTTTGGAATCGGCTTTTGAAAAAAATTCTGTGAAAATCGCAAAAATTTTGGGTATCGAAATCGGGCAAAGTCTGCATAAAAGGGCTCTCCTGGCCAAATGGTTTAACTTTGGCAGGTCCCTGCTGTTCTGTTATGAAACTAGAATATCTTTTGCAGATTCTGGAAGTGATTGCGATCGCAAAGCTCTATTAGTTGCTTTGGAATCGACTTTTGAAAATGAGAGGGCGTAAAATTCGCCCAAAAAATTTGGCGACGATATCGAGCACATGCCTTCATAAAAGGGCTCTCCTGGCCAAATGGTTTAACTTTGGCAGGTCCCTGCTGTTCTGTTATGAAAGTAGACTTCGTGGGGCAGATTCTGGAAGTGATTGCGATCGCAAAGCTCTATTAGTTGCTTTGGAATCGGCTTTTGAAAAAAATTCTGTGAAAATCGCAAAAATTTTGGGTATCGAAATCGGGCAAAGTCTGCATAAAAGGGCTCTCCTGGCCAAATGGTTTAACTTTGGCAGGTCCCTGCTGTTCTGTTATGAAACTAGAATATCTTTTGCAGATTCTGGAAGTGATTGCGATCGCAAAGCTCTATTAGTTGCTTTGGAATCGACTTTTGAAAATGAGAGGGCGTAAAATTCGCCCAAAAAATTTGGCGACGATATCGAGCACATGCCTTCATAAAAGGGCTCTCCTGGCCAAATGGTTTAACTTTGTCAGGTCCCTGCTGTTCTGTTATGAAAGTAGACTTCGTGGGGCAGATTCTGGAAGTGATTGCGATCGCAAAGCTCTATTAGTTGCTTTGGAATCGGCTTTTGAAAAAAATTCTGTGAAAATCGCAAAAATTTTGGGTATCGAAATCGGGCAAAGTCTGCATAAAAGGGCTCTCCTGGCCAAATGGTTTAACTTTGGCAGGTCCCTGCTGTTCTGTTATGAAACTAGAATATCTTTTGCAGATTCTGGAAGTGATTGCGATCGCAAAGCTCTATTAGTTGCTTTGGAATCGACTTTTGAAAATGAGAGGGCGTAAAATTCGCCCAAAAAATTTGGCGACGATATCGAGCACATGCCTTCATAAAAGGGCTCTCCTGGCCAAATGGTTTAACTTTGGCAGGTCCCTGCTGTTCTGTTATGAAAGTAGACTTCGTGGGGCAGATTCTGGAAGTGATTGCGATCGCAAAGCTCTATTAGTTGCTTTGGAATCGGCTTTTGAAAAAAATTCTGTGAAAATCGCAAAAATTTTGGGTATCGAAATCGGGCAAAGTCTGCATAAAAGGGCTCTCCTGGCCAAATGGTTTAACTTTGTCAGGTCCCTGCTGTTCTGTTATGAAAGTAGACTTCGTGGGGCAGATTCTGGAAGTGATTGCGATCGCAAAGCTCTATTAGTTGCTTTGGAATCGGCTTTTGAAAAAAATTCTGTGAAAATCGCAAAAATTTTGGGTATCGAAATCGGGCAAAGTCTGCATAAAAGGACTCTCCTGGCCAAATGGTTTAACTTTGGCAGGTCCCTGCTGTTCTGTTATGAAAGTAGACTTCGTGGGGCAGATTCTGGAAGTGATTGCGATCGCAAAGCTCTATTAGTTGCTTTGGAATCGGCTTTTGAAAAAAATTCTGTGAAAATCGCAAAAATTTTGGGTATCGAAATCGGGCAAAGTCTGCATAAAAGGGCTCTCCTGTCCAAATGGTTTAACTTTGGCAGGTCCCTGCTGTTCTGTTATGAAACTAGAATATCTTTTGCAGATTCTGGAAGTGATTGCGATCGCAAAGCTCTATTAGTTGCTTTGGAATCGACTTTTGAAAATGAGAGGGCGTAAAATTCGCCCAAAAAATTTGGCGACGATATCGAGCACATGCCTTCATAAAAGGGCTCTCCTGGCCAAATGGTTTAACTTTGGCAGGTCCCTGCTGTTCTGTTATGAAAGTAGACTTCGTGGGGCAGATTCTGGAAGTGATTGCGATCGCAAAGCTCTATTATTTGCTTTGGAATCGGCTTTTGAAAAAAAGTCTGTGAAAATCGCAAAAATTTTGGGTATCGAAATCGGGCAAAGTCTGCATAAAAGGGCTCTCCTGGCCAAATGGTTTAACTTTGGCAGGTCCCTGCTGTTCTGTTATGAAACTAGAATATCTTTTGCAGATTCTGGAAGTGATTGCGATCGCAAAGCTCTATTAGTTGCTTTGGAATCGACTTTTGAAAATGAGAGGGCGTAAAATTCGCCCAAAAAATTTGGCGACGATATCGAGCACATGCCTTCATAAAAGGGCTCTCCTGGCCAAATGGTTTAACTTTGGCAGGTCCCTGCTGTTCTGTTATGAAAGTAGACTTCGTGGGGCAGATTCTGGAAGTGATTGCGATCGCAAAGCTCTATTAGTTGCTTTGGAATCGGCTTTTGAAAAAAATTCTGTGAAAATCGCAAAAATTTTGGGTATCGAAATCGGGCAAAGTCTGCATAAAAGGGCTCTCCTGGCCAAATGGTTTAACTTTGGCAGGTCCCTGCTGTTCTGTTATGAAACTAGAATATCTTTTGCAGATTCTGGAAGTGATTGCGATCGCAAAGCTCTATTAGTTGCTTTGGAATCGACTTTTGAAAATGAGAGGGCGTAAAATTCGCCCAAAAAATTTGGCGACGATATCGAGCACATGCCTTCATAAAAGGGCTCTCCTGGCCAAATGGTTTAACTTTGGCAGGTCCCTGCTGTTCTGTTATGAAAGTAGACTTCGTGGGGCAGATTCTGGAAGTGATTGCGATCGCAAAGCTCTATTAGTTGCTTTGGAATCGGCTTTTGAAAAAAATTCTGTGAAAATCGCAAAAATTTTGGGTATCGAAATCGGGCAAAGTCTGCATAAAAGGGCTCTCCTGGCCAAATGGTTTAACTTTGTCAGGTCCCTGCTGTTCTGTTATGAAAGTAGACTTCGTGGGGCAGATTCTGGAAGTGATTGCGATCGCAAAGCTCTATTAGTTGCTTTGGAATCGGCTTTTGAAAAAAATTCTGTGAAAATCGCAAAAATTTTGGGTATCGAAATCGGGCAAAGTCTGCATAAAAGGACTCTCCTGGCCAAATGGTTTAACTTTGGCAGGTCCCTGCTGTTCTGTTATGAAAGTAGACTTCGTGGGGCAGATTCTGGAAGTGATTGCGATCGCAAAGCTCTATTAGTTGCTTTGGAATCGGCTTTTGAAAAAAATTCTGTGAAAATCGCAAAAATTTTGGGTATCGAAATCGGGCAAAGTCTGCATAAAAGGGCTCTCCTGTCCAAATGGTTTAACTTTGGCAGGTCCCTGCTGTTCTGTTATGAAACTAGAATATCTTTTGCAGATTCTGGAAGTGATTGCGATCGCAAAGCTCTATTAGTTGCTTTGGAATCGACTTTTGAAAATGAGAGGGCGTAAAATTCGCCCAAAAAATTTGGCGACGATATCGAGCACATGCCTTCATAAAAGGGCTCTCCTGGCCAAATGGTTTAACTTTGGCAGGTCCCTGCTGTTCTGTTATGAAAGTAGACTTCGTGGGGCAGATTCTGGAAGTGATTGCGATCGCAAAGCTCTATTAGTTGCTTTGGAATCGGCTTTTGAAAAAAATTCTGTGAAAATCGCAAAAATTTTGGGTATCGAAATCGGGCAAAGTCTGCATAAAAGGGCTCTCCTGGCCAAATGGTTTAACTTTGGCAGGTCCCTGCTGTTCTGTTATGAAACTAGAATATCTTTTGCAGATTCTGGAAGTGATTGCGATCGCAAAGCTCTATTAGTTGCTTTGGAATCGACTTTTGAAAATGAGAGGGCGTAAAATTCGCCCAAAAAATTTGGCGACGATATCGAGCACATGCCTTCATAAAAGGGCTCTCCTGGCCAAATGGTTTAACTTTGGCAGGTCCCTGCTGTTCTGTTATGAAACTAGAATATCTTTAGCAGATTCTGGAAGTGATTGCGATCGCAAAGCTCTATTAGTTGCTTTGGAATCGACTTTTGAAAATGAGAGGGCGTAAAATTCGCCCAAAAAATTTGGCGACGATATCGAGCACATGCCTTCATAAAAGGGCTCTCCTGGCCAAATGGTTTAACTTTGGCAGGTCCCTGCTGTTCTGTTATGAAAGTAGACTTCGTGGGGCAGATTCTGGAAGTGATTCCGATCGCAAAGCTCTATTCGTTGCTTTGGAATCGGCTTTTGAAAAAAATTCTGTGAAAATCGCAAAAATTTTTAGTATCGAAATCGGGCAAAGTCTGCATAAAAGGGCTCTCCTGGCCAAATGGTTTAACTTTGGCAGGTCCTTGCTGTTCTGTTATGAAACTAGAATATCTTTTGCAGATTCTGGAAGTGATTGCGATCGCAAAGCTCTATTAGTTGCTTTGGAATCGACTTTTGAAAATGAGAGGGCGTAAAATTCGCCCAAAAAATTTGGCGACGATATCGAGCACATGCCTTCATAAAAGGGCTCTCCTGGCCAAATGGTTTAACTTTGGCAGGTCCCTGCTGTTCTGTTATGAAAGTAGCAGATTCTGGAAGTGATTGCGATCGCAAAGCTCTATTAGTTGCTTTGGAATCGGCTTTTGAAAAAAATTCTGTGAAAATCGCAAAAATTTTGGGTATCGAAATCGGGCAAAGTCTGCCTAAAAGGGCTCTCCTGGCCAAATGGTTTAACTTTGGCAGGTCCCTGCTGTTCTGTTATGAAACTAGAATATCTTTTGCAGATTCTGGAAGTGATTGCGATCGCAAAGCTCTATTAGTTGCTTTGGAATCGACTTTTGAAAATGAGAGGGCGTAAAATTCGGCCAAAAAATTTGGCGACGATATCGAGCACATGCCTTCATAAAAGGGCTCTCCTGGCCAAATGGTTTAACTTTGGCAGGTACCTGCTGTTCTGTTATGAAAGTAGACTTCGTGGGGCAGATTCTGGAAGTGATTGCGATCGCAAAGCTCTATTAGTTGCTTTGGAATCGGCTTTTGAAAAAAATTCTGTGAAAATCGCAAAAATTTTGGGTATCGAAATCGGGCAAAGTCTGCATAAAAGGGCTCTCCTGGCCAAATGGTTTAACTTTGGCAGGTCCCTGCTGTTCTGTTATGAAACTAGAATATCTTTTGCAGATTCTGGAAGTGATTGCGATCGCAAAGCTCTATTAGTTGCTTTGGAATCGACTTTTGAAAATGAGAGGGCGTAAAATTCGCCCAAAAAATTTGGCGACGATATCGAGCACATGCCTTCATAAAAGGGCTCTCCTGGCCAAATGGTTTAACTTTGGCAGGTCCCTGCTGTTCTGTTATGAAAGTAGACTTCGTGGGGCAGATTCTGGAAGTGATTGCGATCGCAAAGCTCTATTAGTTGCTTTGGAATCGGCTTTTGAAAAAAATTCTGTGAAAATCGCAAAAATTTTGGGTATCGAAATCGGGCAAAGTCTGCATAAAAGGGCTCTCCTGGCCATTTGGTTTAACTTTGGCAGGTCCCTGCTGTTCTGTTATGAAACTAGAATATCTTTTGCAGATTCTGGAAGTGATTGCGATCGCAAAGCTCTATTAGTTGCTTTGGAATCGACTTTTGAAAATGAGAGGGCGTAAAATTCGCCCAAAAAATTTGGCGACGATATCGAGCACATGCCTTCATAAAAGGGCTCTCCTGGCCAAATGGTTTAACTTTGGCAGGTCCCTGCTGTTCTGTTATGAAAGTAGACTTCGTGGGGCAGATTCTGGAAGTGATTGCGATCGCAAAGCTCTATTAGTTGCTTTGGAATCGGCTTTTGAAAAAAATTCTGTGAAAATCGCAAAAATTTTGGGTATCGAAATCGGGCAAAGTCTGCATAAAAGGGCTCTCCTGGCCAAATGGTTTAACTTTGGCAGGTCCCTGCTGTTCTGTTATGAAACTAGAATATCTTTTGCAGATTCTGGGAGTGATTGCGATCGCAAAGCTCTATTAGTTGCTTTGGAATCGACTTTTGAAAATGAGAGGGCGTAAAATTCGCCCAAAAAATTTGGCGACGATATCGAGCACATGCCTTCATAAAAGGGCTCTCCTGGCCAAATGGTTTAACTTTGGCAGGTCCCTGCTGTTCTGTTATGAAAGTAGACTTCGTGGGGCAGATTCTGGAAGTGATTGCGATCGCAAAGCTCTATTAGTTGCTTTGGAATCGGCTTTTGAAAAAAATTCTGTGAAAATCGCAAAAATTTTGGGTATCGAAATCGGGCAAAGTCTGCATAAAAGGGCTCTCCTGGCCAAATGGTTTAACTTTGGCAGGTCCCTGCTGTTCTGTTATGAAACTAGAATATCTTTTGCAGATTCTGGAAGTGATTGCAATCGCAAAGCTCTATTAGTTGCTTTGGAATCGATTTTTGATAATGAGAGGGCGTAAAATTCGCCCAAAAAATTTGGCGACGATATCGAGCACATGCTTTCATAAAAGGGCTCTCCTGGCCAAATGGTTTAACTTTGGCAGGTCCCTGCTGTTCTGTTATGAAAGTAGACTTCGTGGGGCAGATTCTGGAAGTGATTGCGATCGCAAAGCTCTATTAGTTGCTTTGGAATCGGCTTTTGAAAAAAATTCTGTGAAAATCGCAAAAATTTTGGGTATCGAAATCGGGCAAAGTCTGCATAAAAGGACTCTCCTGGCCAAATGGTTTAACTTTGGCAGGTCACTGCTGTTCTGTTATGAAACTAGAATATCTTTTGCAGATTCTGGAAGTGATTGCGATCGCAAAGCTCTATTAGTTGCTTTGGAATCGACTTTTGAAAATGAGAGGGCGTAAAATTCGCCCAAAAAATTTGGCGACGATATCGAGCACATGCCTTCATAAAAGGGCTCTCCTGGCCAAATGGTTTAACTTTGGCAGGTCCCTGCTGTTCTGTTATGAAAGTAGACTTCGTGGGGCAGATTCTGGAAGTGATTGCGATCGCAAAGCTCTATTAGTTGCTTTGGAATCGGCTTTTGAAAAAAATTCTGTGAAAATCTCAAAAATTTTGGGTATCGAAATCGGGCAAAGTCTGCATAAAAGGGCTCTCCTGGCCAAATGGTTTAACTTTGGCAGGTCCCTGCTGTTCTGTTATGAAACTAGAATATCTTTTGCAGATTCTCGAAGTGATTGCGATCGCAAAGCTCTATTAGTTGCTTTGGAATCGACTTTTGAAAATGAGAGGGCGTAAAATTCGCCCAAAAAATTTGGCGACGATATCGAGCACATGCCTTCATAAAATTGCTCTCCTGGCCAAATGGTTTAACTTTGGCAGGTCCCTGCTGTTCTGTTATGAAAGTAGACTTCGTGGGGCAGATTCTGGAAGTGATTGCGATCGCAAAGCTCTATTAGTTGCTTTGGAATCGGCTTTTGAAAAAAATTCTGTGAAAATCGCAAAAATTTTGGGTATCGAAATCGGGCAAAGTCTGCATAAAAGGGCTCTCCTGGCCAAATGGTTTAACTTTGGCAGGTCCCTGCTGTTCTGTTATGAAACTAGAATATCTTTTGCAGATTCTGGAAGTGATTGCGATCGCAATGCTCTATTAGTTGCTTTGGAATCGACTTTTGAAAATGAGAGGGCGTAAAATTCGCCCAAAAAATTTGGCGACGATATCGAGCACATGCCTTCATAAAAGGGCTCTCCTGGCCAAATGGTTTAACTTTGGCAGGTCCCTGCTGTTCTGTTATGAAAGTAGACTTCGTGGGGCAGATTCTGGAAGTGATTGCGATCGCAAAGCTCTATTAGTTGCTTTGGAATCGGCTTTTGAAAAAAATTCTGTGAAAATCGCAAAAATTTTGGGTATCGAAATCGGGCAAAGTCTGCATAAAAGGGCTCTCCTGGCCAAATGGTTTAACTTTGGCAGGTCCCTGCTGTTCTGTTATGAAACTAGAATATCTTTTGCAGATTCTGGAAGTGATTGCGATCGCAAAGCTCTATTAGTTGCTTTGGAATCGACTTTTGAAAATGAGAGGGCGTAAAATTCGCCCAAAAAATTTGGCGACGATATCGAGCACATGCCTTCATAAAAGGGCTCTCCTGGCCAAATGGTTTAACTTTGGCAGGTCCCTGCTGTTCTGTTATGAAAGTAGACTTCGTGGGGCAGATTCTGGAAGTGATTGCGATCGCAAAGCTCTATTAGTTGCTTTGGAATCGGCTTTTGAAAAAAATTCTGTGAAAATCGCAAAAATTTTGGGTATCGAAATCGGGCAAAGTCTGCCTAAAAGGGCTCTCCTGGCCAAATGGTTTAACTTTGGCAGGTCCCTGCTGTTCTGTTATGAAACTAGAATATCTTTTGCAGATTCTGGAAGTGATTGCGATCGCAAAGCTCTATTAGTTGCTTTGGAATCGACTTTTGAAAATGAGAGGGCGTAAAATTCGGCCAAAAAATTTGGCGACGATATCGAGCACATGCCTTCATAAAAGGGCTCTCCTGGCCAAATGGTTTAACTTTGGCAGGTACCTGCTGTTCTGTTATGAAAGTAGACTTCGTGGGGCAGATTCTGGAAGTGATTGCGATCGCAAAGCTCTATTAGTTGCTTTGGAATCGGCTTTTGAAAAAAATTCTGTGAAAATCGCAAAAATTTTGGGTATCGAAATCGGGCAAAGTCTGCATAAAAGGGCTCTCCTGGCCAAATGGTTTAACTTTGGCAGGTCCCTGCTGTTCTGTTATGAAACTAGAATATCTTTTGCAGATTCTGGAAGTGATTGCGATCGCAAAGCTCTATTAGTTGCTTTGGAATCGACTTTTGAAAATGAGAGGGCGTAAAATTCGCCCAAAAAATTTGGCGACGATATCGAGCACATGCCTTCATAAAAGGGCTCTCCTGGCCAAATGGTTTAACTTTGGCAGGTCCCTGCTGTTCTGTTATGAAAGTAGACTTCGTGGGGCAGATTCTGGAAGTGATTGCGATCGCAAAGCTCTATTAGTTGCTTTGGAATCGGCTTTTGAAAAAAATTCTGTGAAAATCGCAAAAATTTTGGGTATCGAAATCGGGCAAAGTCTGCATAAAAGGGCTCTCCTGGCCATTTGGTTTAACTTTGGCAGGTCCCTGCTGTTCTGTTATGAAACTAGAATATCTTTTGCAGATTCTGGAAGTGATTGCGATCGCAAAGCTCTATTAGTTGCTTTGGAATCGACTTTTGAAAATGAGAGGGCGTAAAATTCGCCCAAAAAATTTGGCGACGATATCGAGCACATGCCTTCATAAAAGGGCTCTCCTGGCCAAATGGTTTAACTTTGGCAGGTCCCTGCTGTTCTGTTATGAAAGTAGACTTCGTGGGGCAGATTCTGGAAGTGATTGCGATCGCAAAGCTCTATTAGTTGCTTTGGAATCGGCTTTTGAAAAAAATTCTGTGAAAATCGCAAAAATTTTGGGTATCGAAATCGGGCAAAGTCTGCATAAAAGGGCTCTCCTGGCCAAATGGTTTAACTTTGGCAGGTCCCTGCTGTTCTGTTATGAAACTAGAATATCTTTTGCAGATTCTGGGAGTGATTGCGATCGCAAAGCTCTATTAGTTGCTTTGGAATCGACTTTTGAAAATGAGAGGGCGTAAAATTCGCCCAAAAAATTTGGCGACGATATCGAGCACATGCCTTCATAAAAGGGCTCTCCTGGCCAAATGGTTTAACTTTGGCAGGTCCCTGCTGTTCTGTTATGAAAGTAGACTTCGTGGGGCAGATTCTGGAAGTGATTGCGATCGCAAAGCTCTATTAGTTGCTTTGGAATCGGCTTTTGAAAAAAATTCTGTGAAAATCGCAAAAATTTTGGGTATCGAAATCGGGCAAAGTCTGCATAAAAGGGCTCTCCTGGCCAAATGGTTTAACTTTGGCAGGTCCCTGCTGTTCTGTTATGAAACTAGAATATCTTTTGCAGATTCTGGAAGTGATTGCAATCGCAAAGCTCTATTAGTTGCTTTGGAATCGATTTTTGATAATGAGAGGGCGTAAAATTCGCCCAAAAAATTTGGCGACGATATCGAGCACATGCTTTCATAAAAGGGCTCTCCTGGCCAAATGGTTTAACTTTGGCAGGTCCCTGCTGTTCTGTTATGAAAGTAGACTTCGTGGGGCAGATTCTGGAAGTGATTGCGATCGCAAAGCTCTATTAGTTGCTTTGGAATCGGCTTTTGAAAAAAATTCTGTGAAAATCGCAAAAATTTTGGGTATCGAAATCGGGCAAAGTCTGCATAAAAGGACTCTCCTGGCCAAATGGTTTAACTTTGGCAGGTCACTGCTGTTCTGTTATGAAACTAGAATATCTTTTGCAGATTCTGGAAGTGATTGCGATCGCAAAGCTCTATTAGTTGCTTTGGAATCGACTTTTGAAAATGAGAGGGCGTAAAATTCGCCCAAAAAATTTGGCGACGATATCGAGCACATGCCTTCATAAAAGGGCTCTCCTGGCCAAATGGTTTAACTTTGGCAGGTCCCTGCTGTTCTGTTATGAAAGTAGACTTCGTGGGGCAGATTCTGGAAGTGATTGCGATCGCAAAGCTCTATTAGTTGCTTTGGAATCGGCTTTTGAAAAAAATTCTGTGAAAATCTCAAAAATTTTGGGTATCGAAATCGGGCAAAGTCTGCATAAAAGGGCTCTCCTGGCCAAATGGTTTAACTTTGGCAGGTCCCTGCTGTTCTGTTATGAAACTAGAATATCTTTTGCAGATTCTCGAAGTGATTGCGATCGCAAAGCTCTATTAGTTGCTTTGGAATCGACTTTTGAAAATGAGAGGGCGTAAAATTCGCCCAAAAAATTTGGCGACGATATCGAGCACATGCCTTCATAAAATTGCTCTCCTGGCCAAATGGTTTAACTTTGGCAGGTCCCTGCTGTTCTGTTATGAAAGTAGACTTCGTGGGGCAGATTCTGGAAGTGATTGCGATCGCAAAGCTCTATTAGTTGCTTTGGAATCGGCTTTTGAAAAAAATTCTGTGAAAATCGCAAAAATTTTGGGTATCGAAATCGGGCAAAGTCTGCATAAAAGGGCTCTCCTGGCCAAATGGTTTAACTTTGGCAGGTCCCTGCTGTTCTGTTATGAAACTAGAATATCTTTTGCAGATTCTGGAAGTGATTGCGATCGCAATGCTCTATTAGTTGCTTTGGAATCGACTTTTGAAAATGAGAGGGCGTAAAATTCGCCCAAAAAATTTGGCGACGATATCGAGCACATGCCTTCATAAAAGGGCTCTCCTGGCCAAATGGTTTAACTTTGGCAGGTCCCTGCTGTTCTGTTATGAAAGTAGACTTCGTGGGGCAGATTCTGGAAGTGATTGCGATCGCAAAGCTCTATTAGTTGCTTTGGAATCGGCTTTTGAAAAAAATTCTGTGAAAATCGCAAAAATTTTGGGTATCGAAATCGGGCAAAGTCTGCATAAAAGGGCTCTCCTGGCCAAATGGTTTAACTTTGGCAGGTCCCTGCTGTTCTGTTATGAAACTAGAATATCTTTTGCAGATTCTGGAAGTGATTGCGATCGCAAAGCTCTATTAGTTGCTTTGGAATCGACTTTTGAAAATGAGAGGGCGTAAAATTCGCCCAAAAAATTTGGCGACGATATCGAGCACATGCCTTCATAAAAGGGCTCTCCTGGCCAAATGGTTTAACTTTGGCAGGTCCCTGCTGTTCTGTTATGAAAGTAGACTTCGTGGGGCAGATTCTGGAAGTGATTGCGATCGCAAAGCTCTATTAGTTGCTTTGGAATCGGCTTTTGAAAAAAATTCTGTGAAAATCGCAAAAATTTTGGGTATCGAAATCGGGCAAAGTCTGCATAAAAGGGCTCTCCTGGCCAAATGGTTTAACTTTGGCAGGTCCCTGCTGTTCTGTTATGAAACTAGAATATCTTTTGCAGATTCTGGAAGTGATTGCGATCGCAAAGCTCTATTAGTTGCTTTGGAATCGACTTTTGAAAATGAGAGGGCGTAAAATTCGCCCAAAAAATTTGGCGACGATATCGAGCACATGCCTTCATAAAAGGGCTCTCCTGGCCAAATGGTTTAACTTTGGCAGGTCCCTGCTGTTCTGTTATGAAAGTAGACTTCGTGGGGCAGATTGTGGAAGTGATTGCGATCTCAAAGCTCTATTAGTTGCTTTGGAATCGGCTTTTGAAAAAAATTCTGTGAAAATCGCAAAAATTTTGGGTATCGAAATCGGGCAAAGTCTGCATAAAAGGGCTCTCCTGGCCAAATGGTTTAACTTTGGCAGGTCCCTGCTGTTCTGTTATGAAACTAGAATATCTTTTGCAGATTCTGGAAGTGATTGCGATCGCAAAGCTCTATTAGTTGCTTTGGAATCGACTTTTGAAAATGAGAGGGCGTAAAATTCGCCCAAAAAATTTGGCGACGATATCGAGCACATGCCTTCATAAAAGGGCTCTCCTGGCCAAATGGTTTAACTTTGGCAGGTCCCTGCTGTTCTGTTATGAAAGTAGACTTCGTGGGGCAGATTCTGGAAGTGATTGCGATCGCAAAGCTCTATTAGTTGCTTTGGAATCGGCTTTTGAAAAAAATTCTGTGAAAATCGCAAAAATTTTGGGTATCGAAATCGGGCAAAGTCTGCATAAAAGGGCTCTCCTGGCCAAATGGTTTAACTTTGGCAGGTCCCTGCTGTTCTGTTATGAAACTAGAATATCTTTTGCAGATTCTGGAAGTGATTGCGATCGCAATGCTCTATTAGTTGCTTTGGAATCGACTTTTGAAAATGAGAGGGCGTAAAATTCGCCCAAAAAATTTGGCGACGATATCGAGCACATGCCTTCATAAAAGGGCTCTCCTGGCCAAATGGTTTAACTTTGGCAGGTCCCTGCTGTTCTGTTATGAAAGTAGACTTCGTGGGGCAGATTCTGGAAGTGATTGCGATCGCAAAGCTCTATTAGTTGCTTTGGAATCGGCTTTTGAAAAAAATTCTGTGAAAATCGCAAAAATTTTGGGTATCGAAATCGGGCAAAGTCTGCATAAAAGGGCTCTCCTGGCCAAATGGTTTAACTTTGGCAGGTCCCTGCTGTTCTGTTATGAAACTAGAATATCTTTTGCAGATTCTGGAAGTGATTGCGATCGCAAAGCTCTATTAGTTGCTTTGGAATCGACTTTTGAAAATGAGAGGGCGTAAAATTCGCCCAAAAAATTTGGCGACGATATCGAGCACATGCCTTCATAAAAGGGCTCTCCTGGCCAAATGGTTTAACTTTGGCAGGTCCCTGCTGTTCTGTTATGAAAGTAGACTTCGTGGGGCAGATTCTGGAAGTGATTGCGATCGCAAAGCTCTATTAGTTGCTTTGGAATCGGCTTTTGAAAAAAATTCTGTGAAAATCGCAAAAATTTTGGGTATCGAAATCGGGCAAAGTCTGCATAAAAGGGCTCTCCTGGCCAAATGGTTTAACTTTGGCAGGTCCCTGCTGTTCTGTTATGAAACTAGAATATCTTTTGCAGATTCTGGAAGTGATTGCGATCGCAAAGCTCTATTAGTTGCTTTGGAATCGACTTTTGAAAATGAGAGGGCGTAAAATTCGCCCAAAAAATTTGGCGACGATATCGAGCACATGCCTTCATAAAAGGGCTCTCCTGGCCAAATGGTTTAACTTTGGCAGGTCCCTGCTGTTCTGTTATGAAAGTAGACTTCGTGGGGCAGATTGTGGAAGTGATTGCGATCTCAAAGCTCTATTAGTTGCTTTGGAATCGGCTTTTGAAAAAAATTCTGTGAAAATCGCAAAAATTTTGGGTATCGAAATCGGGCAAAGTCTGCATAAAAGGGCTCTCCTGGCCAAATGGTTTAACTTTGGCAGGTCCCTGCTGTTCTGTTATGAAACTAGAATATCTTTTGCAGATTCTGGAAGTGATTGCGATCGCAAAGCTCTATTAGTTGCTTTGGAATCGACTTTTGAAAATGAGAGGGCGTAAAATTCGCCCAAAAAATTTGGCGACGATATCGAGCACATGCCTTCATAAAAGGGCTCTCCTGGCCAAATGGTTTAACTTTGGCAGGTCCCTGCTGTTCTGTTATGAAAGTAGACTTCGTGGGGCAGATTCTGGAAGTGATTGCGATCGCAAAGCTCTATTAGTTGCTTTGGAATCGGCTTTTGAAAAAAATTCTGTGAAAATCGCAAAAATTTTGGGTATCGAAATCGGGCAAAGTCTGCATAAAAGGGCTCTCCTGGCCAAATGGTTTAACTTTGGCAGGTCCCTGCTGTTCTGTTATGAAACTAGAATATCTTTTGCAGATTCTGGAAGTGATTGCGATCGCAAAGCTCTATTAGTTGCTTTGGAATCGACTTTTAAAAATGAGAGGGCGTAAAATTCGCCCAAAAAATTTGGCGACGATATCGAGCACATGCCTTCATAAAAGGGCTCTCCTGGCCAAATGGTTTAACTTTGGCAGGTCCCTGCTGTTCTGTTATGAAAGTAGACTTCGTGGGGCAGATTCTGGAAGTGATTGCGATCGCAAAGCTCTATTAGTTGCTTTGGAATCGGCTTTTGAAAAAAATTCTGTGAAAATCGCAAAAATTTTGGGTATC
Organism: Salticus scenicus; assembly: GCA_963930645.1. Classification (NCBI taxonomy): domain Eukaryota; kingdom Metazoa; phylum Arthropoda; class Arachnida; order Araneae; family Salticidae; genus Salticus; species Salticus scenicus. Next base: position 265,557 of record CAWVNO010003024.1, read on the forward strand.
GAAATCGGGCAAAGTCTGCATAAAAGGGCTCTCCTGGCCAAATGGTTTAACTTTGGCAGGTCCCTGCTGTTCTGTTATGAAACTAGAATATCTTTTGCAGATTCTGGAAGTGATTGCGATCGCAAAGCTCTATTAGTTGCTTTGGAATCGACTTTTGAAAATGAGAGGGCGTAAAATTCGCCCAAAAAATTTGGCGACGATATCGAGCACATGCCTTCATAAAAGGGCTCTCCTGGCCAAATGGTTTAACTTTGGCAGGTCCCTGCTGTTCTGTTATGAAAGTAGACTTCGTGGGGCAGATTCTGGAAGTGATTGCGATCGCAAAGCTCTATTAGTTGCTTTGGAATCGGCTTTTGAAAAAAATTCTGTGAAAATCGCAAAAATTTTGGGTATCGAAATCGGGCAAAGTCTGCATAAAAGGGCTCTCCTGGCCAAATGGTTTAACTTTGGCAGGTCCCTGCTGTTCTGTTATGAAACTAGAATATCTTTTGCAGATTCTGGAAGTGATTGCGATCGCAAAGCTCTATTAGTTGCTTTGGAATCGACTTTTGAAAATGAGAGGGCGTAAAATTCGCCCAAAAAATTTGGCGACGATATCGAGCACATGCCTTCATAAAAGGGCTCTCCTGGCCAAATGGTTTAACTTTGGCAGGTCCCTGCTGTTCTGTTATGAAAGTAGACTTCGTGGGGCAGATTCTGGAAGTGATTGCGATCGCAAAGCTCTATTAGTTGCTTTGGAATCGGCTTTTGAAAAAAATTCTGTGAAAATCGCAAAAATTTTGGGTATCGAAATCGGGCAAAGTCTGCATAAAAGGGCTCTCCTGGCCAAATGGTTTAACTTTGGCAGGTCCCTGCTGTTCTGTTATGAAACTAGAATATCTTTTGCAGATTCTGGAAGTGATTGCGATCGCAAAGCTCTATTAGTTGCTTTGGAATCGACTTTTGAAAATGAGAGGGCGTAAAATTCGCCCAAAAAATTTGGCGACGATATCGAGCACATGCCTTCATAAAAGGGCTCTCCTGGCCAAATGGTTTAACTTTGGCAGGTCCCTGCTGTTCTGTTATGAAAGTAGACTTCGTGGGGCAGATTCTGGAAGTGATTGCGATCGCAAAGCTCTATTAGTTGCTTTGGAATCGGCTTTTGAAAAAAATTCTGTGAAAATCGCAAAAATTTTGGGTATCGAAATCGGGCAAAGTCTGCATAAAAGGGCTCTCCTGGCCAAATGGTTTAACTTTGGCAGGTCCCTGCTGTTCTGTTATGAAACTAGAATATCTTTTGCAGATTCTGGAAGTGATTGCGATCGCAAAGCTCTAATAGTTGCTTTGGAATCGACTTTTGAAAATGAGAGGGCGTAAAATTCGCCCAAAAAATTTGGCGACGATATCGAGCACATGCCTTCATAAAAGGGCTCTCCTGGCCAAATGGTTTAACTTTGGCAGGTCCCTGCTGTTCTGTTATGAAAGTAGACTTCGTGGGGCAGATTCTGGAAGTGATTGCGATCGCAAAGCTCTATTAGTTGCTTTGGAATCGGCTTTTGAAAAAAATTCTGTGAAAATCGCAAAAATTTTGGGTATCGAAATCGGGCAAAGTCTGCATAAAAGGGCTCTCCTGGCCCAAATGGTTTAACTTTGGCAGGTCCCTGCTGTTCTGTTATGAAACTAGAATATCTTTTGCAGATTCTGGAAGTGATTGCGATCGCAAAGCTCTATTAGTTGCTTTGGAATCGACTTTTGAAAATGAGAGGGCGTAAAATTCGCCCAAAAAATTTGGCGACGATATCGAGCACATGCCTTCATAAAAGGGCTCTCCTGGCCAAATGGTTTAACTTTGGCAGGTCCCTGCTGTTCTCTTATGAAAGTAGACTTCGTGGGGCAGATTCTGGAAGTGATTGCGATCGCAAAGCTCTATTAGTTGCTTTGGAATCGGCTTTTGAAAAAAATTCTGCGAAAATCGCAAAAATTTTGGGTATCGAAATCGGGCAAAGTCTGCATAAAAGGTCTCTCCTGGCCAAATGGTTTAACTTTGGCAGGTCCCTGCTGTTCTGTTATGAAACTAGAATATCTTTTGCAGATTCTGGAAGTGATTGCGATCGCAAAGATCTATTAGTTGCTTTGGAATCGACTTTTGAAAATGAGAGGGCGTAAAATTCGCCCAAAAAATTTGGCGACGATATCGAGCACATGCCTTCATAAAAGGGCTCTCCTGGCCAAATGGTTTAACTTTGGCAGGTCCCTGCTGTTCTGTTATGAAAGTAGACTTCGTGGGGCAGATTCTGGAAGTGATTGCGATCGCAAAGCTCTATTAGTTGCTTTGGAATCGGCTTTTGAAAAAAATTCTGTGAAAATCGCAAAAATTTTGGGTATCGAAATCGGGCAAAGTCTGCATAAAAGGGCTCTCCTGGCCAAATGGTTTAACTTTGGCAGGTCCCTGCTGTTCTGTTATGAAACTAGAATATCTTTTGCAGATTCTGGAAGTGATTGCGATCGCAAAGCTCTATTAGTTGCTTTGGAATCGACTTTTGAAAATGAGAGGGCGTAAAATTCGCCCAAAAAATTTGGCGACGATATCGAGCACATGCCTTCATAAAAGGGCTCTCCTGGCCAAATGGTTTAACTTTGGCAGGTCCCTGCTGTTCTGTTATGAAAGTAGACTTCGTGGGGCAGATTCTGGAAGTGATTGCGATCGCAAAGCTCTATTAGTTGCTTTGGAATCGGCTTTTGAAAAAAATTCTGTGAAAATCGCAAAAATTTTGGGTATCGAAATCGGGCAAAGTCTGCATAAAAGGGCTCTCCTGGCCAAATGGTTTAACTTTGGCAGGTCCCTGCTGTTCTGTTATGAAACTAGAATATCTTTTGCAGATTCTGGAAGTGATTGCGATCGCAAAGCTCTATTAGTTGCTTTGGAATCGACTTTTAAAAATGAGAGGGCGTAAAATTCGCCCAAAAAATTTGGCGACGATATCGAGCACATGCCTTCATAAAAGGGCTCTCCTGGCCAAATGGTTTAACTTTGGCAGGTCCCTGCTGTTCTGTTATGAAAGTAGACTTCGTGGGGCAGATTCTGGAAGTGATTGCGATCGCAAAGCTCTATTAGTTGCTTTGGAATCGGCTTTTGAAAAAAATTCTGTGAAAATCGCAAAAATTTTGGGTATCGAAATCGGGCAAAGTCTGCATAAAAGGGCTCTCCTGGCCAAATGGTTTAACTTTGGCAGGTCCCTGCTGTTCTGTTATGAAACTAGAATATCTTTTGCAGATTCTGGAAGTGATTGCGATCGCAAAGCTCTATTAGTTGCTTTGGAATCGACTTTTGAAAATGAGAGGGCGTAAAATTCGCCCAAAAAATTTGGCGACGATATCGAGCACATGCCTTCATAAAAGGGCTCTCCTGGCCAAATGGTTTAACTTTGGCAGGTCCCTGCTGTTCTGTTATGAAAGTAGACTTCGTGGGGCAGATTCTGGAAGTGATTGCGATCGCAAAGCTCTATTAGTTGCTTTGGAATCGGCTTTTGAAAAAAATTCTGTGAAAATCGCAAAAATTTTGGGTATCGAAATCGGGCAAAGTCTGCATAAAAGGGCTCTCCTGGCCAAATGGTTTAACTTTGGCAGGTCCCTGCTGTTCTGTTATGAAACTAGAATATCTTTTGCAGATTCTGGAAGTGATTGCGATCGCAAAGCTCTATTAGTTGCTTTGGAATCGACTTTTGAAAATGAGAGGGCGTAAAATTCGCCCAAAAAATTTGGCGACGATATCGAGCACATGCCTTCATAAAAGGGCTCTCCTGGCCAAATGGTTTAACTTTGGCAGGTCCCTGCTGTTCTGTTATGAAAGTAGACTTCGTGGGGCAGATTCTGGAAGTGATTGCGATCGCAAAGCTCTATTAGTTGCTTTGGAATCGGCTTTTGAAAAAAATTCTGTGAAAATCGCAAAAATTTTGGGTATCGAAATCGGGCAAAGTCTGCATAAAAGGGCTCTCCTGGCCAAATGGTTTAACTTTGGCAGGTCCCTGCTGTTCTGTTATGAAACTAGAATATCTTTTGCAGATTCTGGAAGTGATTGCGATCGCAAAGCTCTAATAGTTGCTTTGGAATCGACTTTTGAAAATGAGAGGGCGTAAAATTCGCCCAAAAAATTTGGCGACGATATCGAGCACATGCCTTCATAAAAGGGCTCTCCTGGCCAAATGGTTTAACTTTGGCAGGTCCCTGCTGTTCTGTTATGAAAGTAGACTTCGTGGGGCAGATTCTGGAAGTGATTGCGATCGCAAAGCTCTATTAGTTGCTTTGGAATCGGCTTTTGAAAAAAATTCTGTGAAAATCGCAAAAATTTTGGGTATCGAAATCGGGCAAAGTCTGCATAAAAGGACTCTCCTGGCCCAAATGGTTTAACTTTGGCAGGTCCCTGCTGTTCTGTTATGAAACTAGAATATCTTTTGCAGATTCTGGAAGTGATTGCGATCGCAAAGCTCTATTAGTTGCTTTGGAATCGACTTTTGAAAATGAGAGGGCGTAAAATTCGCCCAAAAAATTTGGCGACGATATCGAGCACATGCCTTCATAAAAGGGCTCTCCTGGCCAAATGGTTTAACTTTGGCAGGTCCCTGCTGTTCTCTTATGAAAGTAGACTTCGTGGGGCAGATTCTGGAAGTGATTGCGATCGCAAAGCTCTATTAGTTGCTTTGGAATCGGCTTTTGAAAAAAATTCTGCGAAAATCGCAAAAATTTTGGGTATCGAAATCGGGCAAAGTCTGCATAAAAGGTCTCTCCTGGCCAAATGGTTTAACTTTGGCAGGTCCCTGCTGTTCTGTTATGAAACTAGAATATCTTTTGCAGATTCTGGAAGTGATTGCGATCGCAAAGATCTATTAGTTGCTTTGGAATCGACTTTTGAAAATGAGAGGGCGTAAAATTCGCCCAAAAAATTTGGCGACGATATCGAGCACATGCCTTCATAAAAGGGCTCTCCTGGCCAAATGGTTTAACTTTGGCAGGTCCCTGCTGTTCTGTTATGAAAGTAGACTTCGTGGGGCAGATTCTGGAAGTGATTGCGATCGCAAAGCTCTATTAGTTGCTTTGGAATCGGCTTTTGAAAAAAATTCTGTGAAAATCGCAAAAATTTTTAGTATCGAAATCGGGCAAAGTCTGCATAAAAGGGCTCTCCTGGCCAAATGGTTTAACTTTGGCAGGTCCTTGCTGTTCTGTTATGAAACTAGAATATCTTTTGCAGATTCTGGAAGTGATTGCGATCGCAAAGCTCTATTAGTTGCTTTGGAATCGACTTTTGAAAATGAGAGGGCGTAAAATTCGCCCAAAAAATTTGGCGACGATATCGAGCACATGCCTTCATAAAAGGGCTCTCCTGGCCAAATGGTTTAACTTTGGCAGGTCCCTGCTGTTCTGTTATGAAAGTAGCAGATTCTGGAAGTGATTGCGATCGCAAAGCTCTATTAGTTGCTTTGGAATCGGCTTTTGAAAAAAATTCTGTGAAAATCGCAAAAATTTTGGGTATCGAAATTTGGCAAAAGCCTGCATAAAAGGGCTCTCCTGGCCAAATGGTTTAACTTTGGCAGGTCCCTGCTGTTCTGTTATGAAACTAGAATATCTTTTGCACATTCTGGAAGTGATTGCGATCGCAAAGCTCTATTAGCTGCTGTGGAATCGACTTTTAAAAATGAGAGGGCGTAAAATTCGACAAAAAAATTTGGCGACGAAATCGAGCACATGCCTTCAAAAAAGGGCTCTCCTGGCCAAATGGTTTAACTTTGGCAGGTCCCTCGTGCTTTATCATGAAAGTAGACTTCGTGGGGCATATTCTGGAAGTGATTGCGATCGCAAAGCTCTATTAGTTGCTTTGGAATCGGCTTTTGAAAAAAATTCTGTGAAAATCGCAAAAATTTTGGGTATCGAAATTTGGCAAAAGTCTGCATAAAAGGGCTCTCCTGGCCAAATGGTTTAACTTTGGCAGGTCCCTGCTGTTCTGTTATGAAACTAGAATATCTTTTGCACATTCTGGAAGTGATTGCGATCGCAAAGCTCTATTAGCTGCTGTGGAATCGACTTTTAAAAATGAGAGGGCGTAAAATTCGACAAAAAAATTTGGCGACGAAATCGAGCACATGCCTTCAAAAAAGGGCTCTCCTGGCCAAATGGTTTAACTTTGGCAGGTCCCTCGTGCTTTATCATGAAAGTAGACTTCGTGGGGCATATTCTGGAAGTGATTGCGATCGCAAAGCTCTATTAGTTGCTTTGGAATCGGCTTTTGAAAAAAATTCTGTGAAAATCGCAAAAATTTTGGGTATCGAAATTTGGCAAAAGTCTGCATAAAAGGGCTCTCCTGGCCAAATGGTTTAACTTTGGCAGGTCCCTGCTGTTCTGTTATGAAACTAGAATATCTTTTGCACATTCTGGAAGTGATTGCGATCGCAAAGCTCTATTAGCTGCTGTGGAATCGACTTTTAAAAATGAGAGGGCGTAAAATTCGACAAAAAAATTTGGCGACGAAATCGAGCACATGCCTTCAAAAAAGGGCTCTCCTGGCCAAATGGTTTAACTTTGGCAGGTCCCTCGTGCTTTATCATGAAAGTAGACTTCGTGGGGCATATTCTGGAAGTGATTGCGATCGCAAAGCTCTATTAGTTGCTTTGGAATCGGCTTTTGAAAAAAATTCTGTGAAAATCGCAAAAATTTTGGGTATCGAAATTTGGCAAAAGTCTGCATAAAAGGGCTCTCCTGGCCAAATGGTTTAACTTTGGCAGGTCCCTGCTGTTCTGTTATGAAACTAGAATATCTTTTGCACATTCTGGAAGTGATTGCGATCGCAAAGCTCTATTAGCTGCTGTGGAATCGACTTTTAAAAATGAGAGGGCGTAAAATTCGACAAAAAAATTTGGCGACGAAATCGAGCACATGCCTTCAAAAAAGGGCTCTCCTGGCCAAATGGTTTAACTTTGGCAGGTCCCTCGTGCTTTATCATGAAAGTAGACTTCGTGGGGCATATTCTGGAAGTGATTGCGATCGCAAAGCTCTATTAGTTGCTTTGGAATCGGCTTTTGAAAAAAATTCTGTGAAAATCGCAAAAATTTTGGGTATCGAAATTTGGCAAAAGTCTGCATAAAAGGGCTCTCCTGGCCAAATGGTTTAACTTTGGCAGGTCCCTGCTGTTCTGTTATGAAACTAGAATATCTTTTGCAGATTCTGGAAGTGATTGCGATCGCAAAGCTCTATTAGTTGCTTTGGAATCGACTTTTGAAAATGAGAGGGCGTAAAATTCGCCCAAAAAATTTGGCGACGATATCGAGCACATGCCTTCATAAAAGGGCTCTCCTGGCCAAATGGTTTAACTTTGGCAGGTCCCTGCTGTTCTGTTATGAAAGTAGACTTCGTGGGGCAGATTCTGGAAGTGATTGCGATCGCAAAGCTCTATTAGTTGCTTTGGAATCGGCTTTTGAAAAAAATTCTGTGAAAATCGCAAAAATTTTGGGTATCGAAATCGGGCAAAGTCTGCATAAAAGGGCTCTCCTGGCCAAATGGTTTAACTTTGGCAGGTCCCTGCTGTTCTGTTATGAAACTAGAATATCTTTTGCAGATTCTGGAAGTGATTGCGATCGCAAAGCTCTATTAGTTGCTTTGGAATCGACTTTTGAAAATGAGAGGGCGTAAAATTCGCCCAAAAAATTTGGCGACGATATCGAGCACATGCCTTCATAAAAGGGCTCTCCTGGCCAAATGGTTTAACTTTGGCAGGTCCCTGCTGTTCTGTTATGAAAGTAGACTTCGTGGGGCAGATTCTGGAAGTGATTGCGATCGCAAAGCTCTATTAGTTGCTTTGGAATCGGCTTTTGAAAAAAATTCTGTGAAAATCGCAAAAATTTTGGGTATCGAAATCGGGCAAAGTCTGCATAAAAGGGCTCTCCTGGCCAAATGGTTTAACTTTGGCAGGTCCCTGCTGTTCTGTTATGAAACTAGAATATCTTTTGCAGATTCTGGAAGTGATTGCGATCGCCAAGCTCTATTAGTTGCTTTGGAATCGACTTTTGAAAATGAGAGGGCGTAAAATTCGGCCAAAAAATTTGGCGACGATATCGAGCACATGCCTTCATAAAAGGGCTCTCCTGGCCAAATGGTTTAACTTTGGCAGGTACCTGCTGTTCTGTTATGAAAGTAGACTTCGTGGGGCAGATTCTGGAAGTGATTGCGATCGCAAAGCTCTATTAGTTGCTTTGGAATCGGCTTTTGAAAAAAATTCTGTGAAAATCGCAAAAATTTTGGGTATCGAAATCGGGCAAAGTCTGCATAAAAGGGCTCTCCTGGCCAAATGGTTTAACTTTGGCAGGTCCCTGCTGTTCTGTTATGAAACTAGAATATCTTTTGCAGATTTTGGAAGTGATTGCGATCGCAAAGCTCTATTAGTTGCTTTGGAATCGACTTTTGAAAATGAGAGGGCGTAAAATTCGCCCAAAAAATTTGGCGACGATATCGAGCACATGCCTTCATAAAAGGGCTCTCCTGGCCAAATGGTTTAACTTTGGCAGGTCCCTGCTGTTCTGTTATGAAAGTAGACTTCGTGGGGCAGATTCTGGAAGTGATTGCGATCGCAAAGCTCTATTAGTTGCTTTGGAATCGGCTTTTGAAAAAAATTCTGTGAAAATCGCAAAAATTTTGGGTATCGAAATCGGGCAAAGTCTGCATAAAAGGGCTCTCCTGGCCAAATGGTTTAACTTTGGCAGGTCCCTGCTGTTCTGTTATGAAACTAGAATATCTTTTGCAGATTCTGGAAGTGATTGCGATCGCAAAGCTCTATTAGTTGCTTTGGAATCGACTTTTGAAAATGAGAGGGCGTAAAATTCGCCCAAAAAATTTGGCGACGATATCGAGCACATGCCTTCATAAAAGGGCTCTCCTGGCCAAATGGTTTAACTTTGGCAGGTCCCTGCTGTTCTGTTATGAAAGTAGACTTCGTGGGGCAGATTCTGGAAGTGATTGCGATCGCAAAGCTCTATTAGTTGCTTTGGAATCGGCTTTTGAAAAAAATTCTGTGAAAATCGCAAAAATTTTGGGTATCGAAATCGGGCAAAGTCTGCATAAAAGGGCTCTCCTGGCCAAATGGTTTAACTTTGGCAGGTCCCTGCTGTTCTGTTATGAAACTAGAATATCTTTTGCAGATTCTGGAAGTGATTGCAATCGCAAAGCTCTATTAGTTGCTTTGGAATCGATTTTTGAAAATGAGAGGGCGTAAAATTCGCCCAAAAAATTTGGCGACGATATCGAGCACATGCTTTCATAAAAGGGCTCTCCTGGCCAAATGGTTTAACTTTGGCAGGTCCCTGCTGTTCTGTTATGAAAGTAGACTTCGTGGGGCAGATTCTGGAAGTGATTGCGATCGCAAAGCTCTATTAGTTGCTTTGGAATCGGCTTTTGAAAAAAATTCTGTGAAAATCGCAAAAATTTTGGGTATCGAAATCGGGCAAAGTCTGCATAAAAGGACTCTCCTGGCCAAATGGTTTAACTTTGGCAGGTCCCTGCTGTTCTGTTATGAAACTAGAATATCTTTTGCAGATTCTGGAAGTGATTGCGATCGCAAAGCTCTATTAGTTGCTTTGGAATCGACTTTTGAAAATGAGAGGGCGTAAAATTCGCCCAAAAGTTTGGCGACGATATCGAGCACATGCCTTCATAAAAGGGCTCTCCTGGCCAAATGGTTTAACTTTGGCAGGTCCCTGCTGTTCTGTTATGAAAGTAGACTTCGTGGGGCAGATTCTGGAAGTGATTGCGATCGCAAAGCTCTATTAGTTGCTTTGGAATCGGCTTTTGAAAAAAATTCTGTGAAAATCGCAAAAATTTTGGGTATCGAAATCGGGCAAAGTCTGCATAAAAGGGCTCTCCTGGCCAAATGGTTTAACTTTGGCAGGTCCCTGCTGTTCTGTTATGAAACTAGAATATCTTTTGCAGATTCTGGAAGTGATTGCGATCGCAAAGCTCTATTAGTTGCTTTGGAATCGACTTTTGAAAATGAGAGGGCGTAAAATTCGCCCAAAAAATTTGGCGACGATATCGAGCAAATGCCTTCATAAAATTGCTCTCCTGGCCAAATGGTTTAACTTTGGCAGGTCCCTGCTGTTCTGTTATGAAAGTAGACTTCGTGGGGCAGATTCTGGAAGTGATTGCGATCGCAAAGCTCTATTAGTTGCTTTGGAATCGGCTTTTGAAAAAAATTCTGTGAAAATCGCAAAAATTTTGGGTATCGAAATCGGGCAAAGTCTGCATAAAAGGGCTCTCCTGGCCAAATGGTTTAACTTTGGCAGGTCCCTGCTGTTCTGTTATGAAACTAGAATATCTTTTGCAGATTCTGGAAGTGATTGCGATCGCAAAGCTCTATTAGTTGCTTTGGAATCGACTTTTGAAAATGAGAGGGCGTAAAATTCGCCCAAAAAATTTGGCGACGATATCGAGCACATGCCTTCATAAAAGGGCTCTCCTGGCCAAATGGTTTAACTTTGGCAGGTCCCTGCTGTTCTGTTATGAAAGTAGACTTCGTGGGGCAGATTCTGGAAGTGATTGCGATCGCAAAGCTCTATTAGTTGCTTTGGAATCGGCTTTTGAAAAAAATTCTGTGAAAATCGCAAAAATTTTGGGTATCGAAATCGGGCAAAGTCTGCATAAAAGGGCTCTCCTGGCCAAATGGTTTAACTTTGGCAGGTCCCTGCTGTTCTGTTATGAAACTAGAATATCTTTTGCAGATTCTGGAAGTGATTGCGATCGCAAAGCTCTATTAGTTGCTTTGGAATCGACTTTTGAAAATGAGAGGGCGTAAAATTCGCCCAAAAAATTTGGCGACGATATCGAGCACATGCCTTCATAAAAGGGCTCTCCTGGCCAAATGGTTTAACTTTGGCAGGTCCCTGCTGTTCTGTTATGAAAGTAGACTTCGTGGGGCAGATTCTGGAAGTGATTGCAATCGCAAAGCTCTATTAGTTGCTTTGGAATCGGCTTTTGAAAAAAATTCTGTGAAAATCGCAAAAATTTTGGGTATCGAAATGGGGCAAAGTCTGCATAAAAGGGCTCTCCTGGCCAAATGGTTTAACTTTGGCAGGTCCCTGCTGTTCTGTTATGAAACTAGAATATCTTTTGCAGATTCTGGAAGTGATTGCGATCGCAAAGCTCTATTAGTTGCTTTGGAATCGACTTTTGAAAATGAGAGGGCGTAAAATTCGCCCAAAAAATTTGGCGACGATATCGAGCACATGCCTTCATAAAAGGGCTCTCCTGGCCAAATGGTTTATCTTTGGCAGGTCCCTGCTGTTCTGTTATGAAAGTAGACTTCGTGGGGCAGATTGTGGAAGTGATTGCGATCGCAAAGCTCTATTAGTTGCTTTGGAATCGGCTTTTGAAAAAAATTCTGTGAAAATCGCAAAAATTTTGGGTATCGAAATCGGGCAAAGTCTGCATAAAAGGGCTCTCCTGGCCAAATGGTTTAACTTTGGCAGGTCCCTGCTGTTCTGTTATGAAACTAGAATATCTTTTGCAGATTCTGGAAGTGATTGCGATCGCAAAGCTCTATTAGTTGCTTTGGAATCGACTTTTGAAAATGAGAGGGCGTAAAATTCGCCCAAAAAATTTGGCGACGATATCGAGCACATGCCTTCATAAAAGGGCTCTCCTGGCCAAATGGTTTAACTTTGGCAGGTCCCTGCTGTTCTGTTATGAAAGTAAACTTCGTGGGGCAGATTCTGGAAGTGATTGCGATCGCAAAGCTCTATTAGTTGCTTTGGAATCGGCTTTTGAAAAAAATTCTGTGAAAATCGCAAAAATTTTGGGTATCGAAATCGGGCAAAGTCTGCATAAAAGGGCTCTCCTGGCCAAATGGTTTAACTTTGGCAGGTCCCTGCTGTTCTGTTATGAAACTAGAATATCTTTTGCAGATTCTGGAAGTGATTGCGATCGCAAAGCTCTATTAGTTGCTTTGGAATCGACTTTTAAAAATGAGAGGGCGTAAAATTCGCCCAAAAAATTTGGCGACGATATCGAGCACATGCCTTCATAAAAGGGCTCTCCTGGCCAAATGGTTTAACTTTGGCAGGTCCCTGCTGTTCTGTTATGAAAGTAGACTTCGTGGGGCAGATTCTGGAAGTGATTGCGATCGCAAAGCTCTATTAGTTGCTTTGGAATCGGCTTTTGAAAAAAATTCTGTGAAAATCGCAAAAATTTTGGGTATCGAAATCGGGCAAAGTCTGCATAAAAGGGCTCTCCTGGCCAAATGGTTTAACTTTGGCAGGTCCCTGCTGTTCTGTTATGAAACTAGAATATCTTTTGCAGATTCTGGAAGTGATTGCGATCGCAAAGCTCTATTAGTTGCTTTGGAATCGACTTTTAAAAATGAGAGGGCGTAAAATTCGCCCAAAAAATTTGGCGACGATATCGAGCACATGCCTTCATAAAAGGGCTCTCCTGGCCAAATGGTTTAACTTTGGCAGGTCCCTGCTGTTCTGTTATGAAAGTAGACTTCGTGGGGCAGATTCTGGAAGTGATTGCGATCGCAAAGCTCTATTAGTTGCTTTGGAATCGGCTTTTGAAAAAAATTCTGTGAAAATCGCAAAAATTTTGGGTATCGAAATCGGGCAAAGTCTGCATAAAAGGGCTCTCCTGGCCAAATGGTTTAACTTTGGCAGGTCCCTGCTGTTCTGTTATGAAACTAGAATATCTTTTGCAGATTCTGGAAGTGATTGCGATCGCAAAGCTCTATTAGTTGCTTTGGAATCGACTTTTGAAAATGAGAGGGCGTAAAATTCGCCCAAAAAATTTGGCGACGATATCGAGCACATGCCTTCATAAAAGGGCTCTCCTGGCCAAATGGTTTAACTTTGGCAGGTCCCTGCTGTTCTGTTATGAAAGTAAACTTCGTGGGGCAGATTCTGGAAGTGATTGCGATCGCAAAGCTCTATTAGTTGCTTTGGAATCGGCTTTTGAAAAAAATTCTGTGAAAATCGCAAAAATTTTGGGTATCGAAATCGGGCAAAGTCTGCATAAAAGGGCTCTCCTGGCCAAATGGTTTAACTTTGGCAGGTCCCTGCTGTTCTGTTATGAAACTAGAATATCTTTTGCAGATTCTGGAAGTGATTGCGATCGCAAAGCTCTATTAGTTGCTTTGGAATCGACTTTTAAAAATGAGAGGGCGTAAAATTCGCCCAAAAAATTTGGCGACGATATCGAGCACATGCCTTCATAAAAGGGCTCTCCTGGCCAAATGGTTTAACTTTGGCAGGTCCCTGCTGTTCTGTTATGAAAGTAGACTTCGTGGGGCAGATTCTGGAAGTGATTGCGATCGCAAAGCTCTATTAGTTGCTTTGGAATCGGCTTTTGAAAAAAATTCTGTGAAAATCGCAAAAATTTTGGGTATCGAAATCGGGCAAAGTCTGCATAAAAGGGCTCTCCTGGCCAAATGGTTTAACTTTGGCAGGTCCCTGCTGTTCTGTTATGAAACTAGAATATCTTTTGCAGATTCTGGAAGTGATTGCGATCGCAAAGCTCTATTAGTTGCTTTGGAATCGACTTTTAAAAATGAGAGGGCGTAAAATTCGCCCAAAAAATTTGGCGACGATATCGAGCACATGCCTTCATAAAAGGGCTCTCCTGGCCAAATGGTTTAACTTTGGCAGGTCCCTGCTGTTCTGTTATGAAAGTAGACTTCGTGGGGCAGATTCTGGAAGTGATTGCGATCGCAAAGCTCTATTAGTTGCTTTGGAATCGGCTTTTGAAAAAAATTCTGTGAAAATCGCAAAAATTTTGGGTATCGAAATCGGGCAAAGTCTGCATAAAAGGGCTCTCCTGGCCAAATGGTTTAACTTTGGCAGGTCCCTGCTGTTCTGTTATGAAACTAGAATATCTTTTGCAGATTCTGGAAGTGATTGCGATCGCAAAGCTCTATTAGTTGCTTTGGAATCGACTTTTGAAAATGAGAGGGCGTAAAATTCGCCCAAAAAATTTGGCGACGATATCGAGCACATGCCTTCATAAAAGGGCTCTCCTGGCCAAATGGTTTAACTTTGGCAGGTCCCTGCTGTTCTGTTATGAAAGTAGACTTCGTGGGGCAGATTCTGGAAGTGATTGCGATCGCAAAGCTCTATTAGTTGCTTTGGAATCGGCTTTTGAAAAAAATTCTGTGAAAATCGCAAAAATTTTGGGTATCGAAATCGGGCAAAGTCTGCATAAAAGGGCTCTCCTGGCCAAATGGTTTAACTTTGGCAGGTCCCTGCTGTTCTGTTATGAAACTAGAATATCTTTTGCAGATTCTGGAAGTGATTGCGATCGCAAAGCTCTATTAGTTGCTTTGGAATCGACTTTTGAAAATGAGAGGGCGTAAAATTCGCCCAAAAAATTTGGCGACGATATCGAGCACATGCCTTCATAAAAGGGCTCTCCTGGCCAAATGGTTTAACTTTGGCAGGTCCCTGCTGTTCTGTTATGAAAGTAGACTTCGTGGGGCAGATTCTGGAAGTGATTGCGATCGCAAAGCTCTATTAGTTGCTTTGGAATCGGCTTTTGAAAAAAATTCTGTGAAAATCGCAAAAATTTTGGGTATCGAAATCGGGCAAAGTCTGCATAAAAGGGCTCTCCTGGCCAAATGGTTTAACTTTGGCAGGTCCCTGCTGTTCTGTTATGAAACTAGAATATCTTTTGCAGATTCTGGAAGTGATTGCGATCGCAAAGCTCCATTAGTTGCTTTGGAATCGACTTTTGAAAATGAGAGGGCGTAAAATTCGCCCAAAAAATTTGGCGACGATATCGAGCACATGCCTTCATAAAAGGGCTCTCCTGGCCAAATGGTTTAACTTTGGCAGGTCCCTGCTGTTCTGTTATGAAAGTAGACTTCGTGGGGCAGATTCTGGAAGTGATTGCGATCGCAAAGCTCTATTAGTTGCTTTGGAATCGGCTTTTGAAAAAAATTCTGTGAAAATCGCAAAAATTTTGGGTATCGAAATCGGGCAAAGTCTGCATAAAAGGGCTCTCCTGGCCAAATGGTTTAACTTTGGCAGGTCCCTGCTGTTCTGTTATGAAACTAGAATATCTTTTGCAGATTCTGGAAGTGATTGCGATCGCAAAGCTCTAATAGTTGCTTTGGAATCGACTTTTGAAAATGAGAGGGCGTAAAATTCGCCCAAAAAATTTGGCGACGATATCGAGCACATGCCTTCATAAAAGGGCTCTCCTGGCCAAATGGTTTAACTTTGGCAGGTCCCTGCTGTTCTGTTATGAAAGTAGACTTCGTGGGGCAGATTCTGGAAGTGATTGCGATCGCAAAGCTCTATTAGTTGCTTTGGAATCGGCTTTTGAAAAAAATTCTGTGAAAATCGCAAAAATTTTGGGTATCGAAATCGGGCAAAGTCTGCATAAAAGGGCTCTCCTGGCCCAAATGGTTTAACTTTGGCAGGTCCCTGCTGTTCTGTTATGAAACTAGAATATCTTTTGCAGATTCTGGAAGTGATTGCGATCGCAAAGCTCTATTAGTTGCTTTGGAATCGACTTTTGAAAATGAGAGGGCGTAAAATTCGCCCAAAAAATTTGGCGACGATATCGAGCACATGCCTTCATAAAAGGGCTCTCCTGGCCAAATGGTTTAACTTTGGCAGGTCCCTGCTGTTCTGTTATGAAAGTAGACTTCGTGGGGCAGATTCTGGAAGTGATTGCGATCGCAAAGCTCTATTAGTTGCTTTGGAATCGGCTTTTGAAAAAAATTCTGTGAAAATCGCAAAAATTTTGGGTATCGAAATCGGGCAAAGTCTGCATAAAAGGTCTCTCCTGGCCAAATGGTTTAACTTTGGCAGGTCCCTGCTGTTCTGTTATGAAACTAGAATATCTTTTGCAGATTCTGGAAGTGATTGCGATCGCAAAGCTCTATTAGTTGCTTTGGAATCGACTTTTGAAAATGAGAGGGCGTAAAATTCGCCCAAAAAATTTGGCGACGATATCGAGCACATGCCTTCATAAAAGGGCTCTCCTGGCCAAATGGTTTAACTTTGGCAGGTCCCTGCTGTTCTGTTATGAAAGTAGACTTCGTGGGGCAGATTCTGGAAGTGATTGCGATCGCAAAGCTCTATTAGTTGCTTTGGAATCGGCTTTTGAAAAAAATTCTGTGAAAATCGCAAAAATTTTGGGTATCGAAATCGGGCAAAGTCTGCATAAAAGGGCTCTCCTGGCCAAATGGTTTAACTTTGGCAGGTCCCTGCTGTTCTGTTATGAAACTAGAATATCTTTTGCAGATTCTGGAAGTGATTGCGATCGCAAAGCTCTATTAGTTGCTTTGGAATCGACTTTTGAAAATGAGAGGGCGTAAAATTCGCCCAAAAAATTTGGCGACGATATCGAGCACATGCCTTCATAAAAGGGCTCTCCTGGCCAAATGGTTTAGCTTTGGCAGGTCCCTGCTGTTCTGTTATGAAAGTAGACTTCGTGGGGCAGATTCTGGAAGTGATTGCGATCGCAAAGCTCTATTAGTTGCTTTGGAATCGACTTTTGAAAATGAGAGGGCGTAAAATTCGCCCAAAAAATTTGGCGACGATATCGAGCACATGCCTTCATAAAAGGGCTCTCCTGGCCAAATGGTTTAACTTTGGCAGGTCCCTGCTGTTGTGTTATGAAAGTAGACTTCGTGGGGCAGATTCTGGAAGTGATTGCGATCGCAAAGCTCTATTAGTTGCTTTGGAATCGGCTTTTGAAAAAAATTCTGTGAAAATCGCAAAAATTTTGGGTATCGAAATCGGGCAAAGTCTGCATAAAAGGGCTCTCCTGGCCAAATAGTTTAACTTTGGCAGGTCCCTGCTGTTCTGTTATGAAACTAGAATATCTTTTGCAGATTCTGGAAGTGATTGCGATCGCAAAGCTCTATTAGTTGCTTTGGAATCGACTTTTGAAAATGAGAGGGCGTAAAAATCGCCCACAAAATTTGGCGACGATATCGAGCACATGCCTTCATAAAAGGGCTCTCCTGGCCAAATGGTTTAACTTTGGCAGGTCCCTGCTGTTCTGTTATGAAAGTAGACTTCGTGGGGCAGATTCTGGAAGTGATTGCGATCGCAAAGCTCTATTAGTTGCTTTGGAATCGGCTTTTGAAAAAAATTCTGTGAAAATCGCAAAAATTTTGGGTATCGAAATCGGGCAAAGTCTGCATAAAAGGGCTCTCCTGGCCAAATGGTTTAACTTTGGCAGGTCCCTGCTGTTCTGTTATGAAACTAGAATATCTTTTGCAGATTCTGGAAGTGATTGCGATCGCAAAGCTCTATTAGTTGCTTTGGAATCGACTTTTAAAAATGAGAGGGCGTAAAATTCGCCCAAAAAATTTGGCGACGATATCGAGCACATGCCTTCATAAAAGGGCTCTCCTGGCCAAATGGTTTAACTTTGGCAGGTCCCTGCTGTTCTGTTATGAAAGTAGACTTCGTGGGGCAGATTCTGGAAGTGATTGCGATCGCAAAGCTCTATTAGTTGCTTTGGAATCGGCTTTTGAAAAAAATTCTGTGAAAATCGCAAAAATTTTGGGTATCGAAATCGGGCAAAGTCTGCATAAAAGGGCTCTCCTGGCCAAATGGTTTAACTTTGGCAGGTCCCTGCTGTTCTGTTATGAAACTAGAATATCTTTTGCAGATTCTGGAAGTGATTGCGATCGCAAAGCTCTATTAGTTGCTTTGGAATCGACTTTTGAAAATGAGAGGGCGTAAAATTCGCCCAAAAAATTTGGCGACGATATCGAGCACATGCCTTCATAAAAGGGCTCTCCTGGCCAAATGGTTTAACTTTGGCAGGTCCCTGCTGTTCTGTTATGAAAGTAAACTTCGTGGGGCAGATTCTGGAAGTGATTGCGATCGCAAAGCTCTATTAGTTGCTTTGGAATCGGCTTTTGAAAAAAATTCTGTGAAAATCGCAAAAATTTTGGGTATCGAAATCGGGCAAAGTCTGCATAAAAGGGCTCTCCTGGCCAAATGGTTTAACTTTGGCAGGTCCCTGCTGTTCTGTTATGAAACTAGAATATCTTTTGCAGATTCTGGAAGTGATTGCGATCGCAAAGCTCTATTAGTTGCTTTGGAATCGACTTTTAAAAATGAGAGGGCGTAAAATTCGCCCAAAAAATTTGGCGACGATATCGAGCACATGCCTTCATAAAAGGGCTCTCCTGGCCAAATGGTTTAACTTTGGCAGGTCCCTGCTGTTCTGTTATGAAAGTAGACTTCGTGGGGCAGATTCTGGAAGTGATTGCGATCGCAAAGCTCTATTAGTTGCTTTGGAATCGGCTTTTGAAAAAAATTCTGTGAAAATCGCAAAAATTTTGGGTATCGAAATCGGGCAAAGTCTGCATAAAAGGGCTCTCCTGGCCAAATGGTTTAACTTTGGCAGGTCCCTGCTGTTCTGTTATGAAACTAGAATATCTTTTGCAGATTCTGGAAGTGATTGCGATCGCAAAGCTCTATTAGTTGCTTTGGAATCGACTTTTAAAAATGAGAGGGCGTAAAATTCGCCCAAAAAATTTGGCGACGATATCGAGCACATGCCTTCATAAAAGGGCTCTCCTGGCCAAATGGTTTAACTTTGGCAGGTCCCTGCTGTTCTGTTATGAAAGTAGACTTCGTGGGGCAGATTCTGGAAGTGATTGCGATCGCAAAGCTCTATTAGTTGCTTTGGAATCGGCTTTTGAAAAAAATTCTGTGAAAATCGCAAAAATTTTGGGTATCGAAATCGGGCAAAGTCTGCATAAAAGGGCTCTCCTGGCCAAATGGTTTAACTTTGGCAGGTCCCTGCTGTTCTGTTATGAAACTAGAATATCTTTTGCAGATTCTGGAAGTGATTGCGATCGCAAAGCTCTATTAGTTGCTTTGGAATCGACTTTTGAAAATGAGAGGGCGTAAAATTCGCCCAAAAAATTTGGCGACGATATCGAGCACATGCCTTCATAAAAGGGCTCTCCTGGCCAAATGGTTTAACTTTGGCAGGTCCCTGCTGTTCTGTTATGAAAGTAGACTTCGTGGGGCAGATTCTGGAAGTGATTGCGATCGCAAAGCTCTATTAGTTGCTTTGGAATCGGCTTTTGAAAAAAATTCTGTGAAAATCGCAAAAATTTTGGGTATCGAAATCGGGCAAAGTCTGCATAAAAGGGCTCTCCTGGCCAAATGGTTTAACTTTGGCAGGTCCCTGCTGTTCTGTTATGAAACTAGAATATCTTTTGCAGATTCTGGAAGTGATTGCGATCGCAAAGCTCTATTAGTTGCTTTGGAATCGACTTTTGAAAATGAGAGGGCGTAAAATTCGCCCAAAAAATTTGGCGACGATATCGAGCACATGCCTTCATAAAAGGGCTCTCCTGGCCAAATGGTTTAACTTTGGCAGGTCCCTGCTGTTCTGTTATGAAAGTAGACTTCGTGGGGCAGATTCTGGAAGTGATTGCGATCGCAAAGCTCTATTAGTTGCTTTGGAATCGGCTTTTGAAAAAAATTCTGTGAAAATCGCAAAAATTTTGGGTATCGAAATCGGGCAAAGTCTGCATAAAAGGGCTCTCCTGGCCAAATGGTTTAACTTTGGCAGGTCCCTGCTGTTCTGTTATGAAACTAGAATATCTTTTGCAGATTCTGGAAGTGATTGCGATCGCAAAGCTCCATTAGTTGCTTTGGAATCGACTTTTGAAAATGAGAGGGCGTAAAATTCGCCCAAAAAATTTGGCGACGATATCGAGCACATGCCTTCATAAAAGGGCTCTCCTGGCCAAATGGTTTAACTTTGGCAGGTCCCTGCTGTTCTGTTATGAAAGTAGACTTCGTGGGGCAGATTCTGGAAGTGATTGCGATCGCAAAGCTCTATTAGTTGCTTTGGAATCGGCTTTTGAAAAAAATTCTGTGAAAATCGCAAAAATTTTGGGTATCGAAATCGGGCAAAGTCTGCATAAAAGGGCTCTCCTGGCCAAATGGTTTAACTTTGGCAGGTCCCTGCTGTTCTGTTATGAAACTAGAATATCTTTTGCAGATTCTGGAAGTGATTGCGATCGCAAAGCTCTAATAGTTGCTTTGGAATCGACTTTTGAAAATGAGAGGGCGTAAAATTCGCCCAAAAAATTTGGCGACGATATCGAGCACATGCCTTCATAAAAGGGCTCTCCTGGCCAAATGGTTTAACTTTGGCAGGTCCCTGCTGTTCTGTTATGAAAGTAGACTTCGTGGGGCAGATTCTGGAAGTGATTGCGATCGCAAAGCTCTATTAGTTGCTTTGGAATCGGCTTTTGAAAAAAATTCTGTGAAAATCGCAAAAATTTTGGGTATCGAAATCGGGCAAAGTCTGCATAAAAGGGCTCTCCTGGCCCAAATGGTTTAACTTTGGCAGGTCCCTGCTGTTCTGTTATGAAACTAGAATATCTTTTGCAGATTCTGGAAGTGATTGCGATCGCAAAGCTCTATTAGTTGCTTTGGAATCGACTTTTGAAAATGAGAGGGCGTAAAATTCGCCCAAAAAATTTGGCGACGATATCGAGCACATGCCTTCATAAAAGGGCTCTCCTGGCCAAATGGTTTAACTTTGGCAGGTCCCTGCTGTTCTGTTATGAAAGTAGACTTCGTGGGGCAGATTCTGGAAGTGATTGCGATCGCAAAGCTCTATTAGTTGCTTTGGAATCGGCTTTTGAAAAAAATTCTGTGAAAATCGCAAAAATTTTGGGTATCGAAATCGGGCAAAGTCTGCATAAAAGGTCTCTCCTGGCCAAATGGTTTAACTTTGGCAGGTCCCTGCTGTTCTGTTATGAAACTAGAATATCTTTTGCAGATTCTGGAAGTGATTGCGATCGCAAAGCTCTATTAGTTGCTTTGGAATCGACTTTTGAAAATGAGAGGGCGTAAAATTCGCCCAAAAAATTTGGCGACGATATCGAGCACATGCCTTCATAAAAGGGCTCTCCTGGCCAAATGGTTTAACTTTGGCAGGTCCCTGCTGTTCTGTTATGAAAGTAGACTTCGTGGGGCAGATTCTGGAAGTGATTGCGATCGCAAAGCTCTATTAGTTGCTTTGGAATCGGCTTTTGAAAAAAATTCTGTGAAAATCGCAAAAATTTTGGGTATCGAAATCGGGCAAAGTCTGCATAAAAGGGCTCTCCTGGCCAAATGGTTTAACTTTGGCAGGTCCCTGCTGTTCTGTTATGAAACTAGAATATCTTTTGCAGATTCTGGAAGTGATTGCGATCGCAAAGCTCTATTAGTTGCTTTGGAATCGACTTTTGAAAATGAGAGGGCGTAAAATTCGCCCAAAAAATTTGGCGACGATATCGAGCACATGCCTTCATAAAAGGGCTCTCCTGGCCAAATGGTTTAGCTTTGGCAGGTCCCTGCTGTTCTGTTATGAAAGTAGACTTCGTGGGGCAGATTCTGGAAGTGATTGCGATCGCAAAGCTCTATTAGTTGCTTTGGAATCGACTTTTGAAAATGAGAGGGCGTAAAATTCGCCCAAAAAATTTGGCGACGATATCGAGCACATGCCTTCATAAAAGGGCTCTCCTGGCCAAATGGTTTAACTTTGGCAGGTCCCTGCTGTTGTGTTATGAAAGTAGACTTCGTGGGGCAGATTCTGGAAGTGATTGCGATCGCAAAGCTCTATTAGTTGCTTTGGAATCGGCTTTTGAAAAAAATTCTGTGAAAATCGCAAAAATTTTGGGTATCGAAATCGGGCAAAGTCTGCATAAAAGGGCTCTCCTGGCCAAATAGTTTAACTTTGGCAGGTCCCTGCTGTTCTGTTATGAAACTAGAATATCTTTTGCAGATTCTGGAAGTGATTGCGATCGCAAAGCTCTATTAGTTGCTTTGGAATCGACTTTTGAAAATGAGAGGGCGTAAAATTCGCCCAAAAAATTTGGCGACGATATCGAGCACATGCCTTCATAAAAGGGCTCTCCTGGCCAAATGGTTTAACTTTGGCAGGTCCCTGCTGTTCTGTTATGAAAGTAGACTTCGTGGGGCAGATTCTGGAAGTGATTGCGATCGCAAAGCTCTATTAGTTGCTTTGGAATCGGCTTTTGAAAAAAATTCTGTGAAAATCGCAAAAATTTTGGGTATCGAAATCGGGCAAAGTCTGCATAAAAGGGCTCTCCTGGCCAAATGGTTTAACTTTGGCAGGTCCCTGCTGTTCTGTTATGAAACTAGAATATCTTTTGCAGATTCTGGAAGTGATTGCGATCGCAAAGCTCTATTAGTTGCTTTGGAATCGACTTTTGAAAATGAGAGGGCGTAAAATTCGCCCAAAAAATTTGGCGACGATATCGAGCACATGCCTTCATAAAAGGGCTCTCCTGGCCAAATGGTTTAACTTTGGCAGGTCCCTGCTGTTCTGTTATGAAAGTAGACTTCGTGGGGCAGATTCTGGAAGTGATTGCGATCGCAAAGCTCTATTAGTTGCTTTGGAATCGGCTTTTGAAAAAAATTCTGTGAAAATCGCAAAAATTTTGGGTATCGAAATCGGGCAAAGTCTGCATAAAAGGGCTCTCCTGGCCAAATGGTTTAACTTTGGCAGGTCCCTGCTGTTCTGTTATGAAACTAGAATATCTTTTGCAGATTCTGGAAGTGATTGCGATCGCAAAGCTCTATTAGTTGCTTTGGAATCGACTTTTGAAAATGAGAGGGCGTAAAATTCGCCCAAAAAATTTGGCGACGATATCGAGCACATGCCTTCATAAAAGGGCTCTCCTGGCCAAATGGTTTAACTTTGGCAGGTCCCTGCTGTTCTGTTATGAAAGTAGACTTCGTGGGGCAGATTCTGGAAGTGATTGCGATCGCAAAGCTCTATTAGTTGCTTTGGAATCGGCTTTTGAAAAAAATTCTGTGAAAATCGCAAAAATTTTGGGTATCGAAATCGGGCAAAGTCTGCATAAAAGGGCTCTCCTGGCCAAATGGTTTAACTTTGGCAGGTCCCTGCTGTTCTGTTATGAAACTAGAATATCTTTTGCAGATTCTGGAAGTGATTGCGATCGCAAAGCTCTATTAGTTGCTTTGGAATCGACTTTTGAAAATGAGAGGGCGTAAAATTCGCCCAAAAAATTTGGCGACGATATCGAGCACATGCCTTCATAAAAGGGCTCTCCTGGCCAAATGGTTTAACTTTGGCAGGTCCCTGCTGTTCTGTTATGAAAGTAGACTTCGTGGGGCAGATTCTGGAAGTGATTGCGATCGCAAAGCTCTATTAGTTGCTTTGGAATCGGCTTTTGAAAAAAAATCTGTGAAAATCGCAAAAATTTTGGGTATCGAAATCGGGCAAAGTCTGCATAAAAGGGCTCTCCTGGCCAAATGGTTTAACTTTGGCAGGTCCCTGCTGTTCTGTTATGAAACTAGAATATCTTTTGCAGATTCTGGAAGTGATTGCGATCGCAAAGCTCTATTAGTTGCTTTGGAATCGACTTTTGAAAATGAGAGGGCGTAAAATTCGCCCAAAAAATTTGGCGACGATATCGAGCACATGCCTTCATAAAAGGGCTCTCCTGGCCAAATGGTTTAACTTTGGCAGGTCCCTGCTGTTCTGTTATGAAAGTAGACTTCGTGGGGCAGATTCTGGAAGTGATTGCGATCGCAAAGCTCTATTAGTTGCTTTGGAATCGGCTTTTGAAAAAAATTCTGTGAAAATCGAAAAAATTTTGGGTATCGAAATCGGGCAAAGTCTGCATAAAAGGGCTCTCCTATCCAAATGGTTTAACTTTGGCAGGTCCCTGCTGTTCTGTTATGAAACTAGAATATCTTTTGCAGATTCTGGAAGTGATTGCGATCGCAAAGCTCTATTAGTTGCTTTGGAATCGACTTTTGAAAATGAGAGGGCGTAAAATTCGCCCAAAAAATTTGGCGACGATATCGAGCACATGCCTTCATAAAAGGGCTCTCCTGGCCAAATGGTTTAACTTTGGCAGGTCCCTGCTGTTCTGTTATGAAAGTAGACTTCGTGGGGCAGATTCTGGAAGTGATTGCGATCGCAAAGCTCTATTAGTTGCTTTGGAATCGGCTTTTGAAAAAAATTCTGTGAAAATCGCAAAAATTTTGGGTATCGAAATCGGGCAAAGTCTGCATAAAAGGGCTCTCCTGGCCAAATGGTTTAACTTTGGCAGGTCCCTGCTGTTCTGTTATGAAACTAGAATATCTTTTGCAGATTCTGGAAGTGATTGCGATCGCAAAGCTCTATTAGTTGCTTTGGAATCGACTTTTGAAAATGAGAGGGCGTAAAATTCGCCCAAAAAATTTGGCGACGATATCGAGCACATGCCTTCATAAAAGGGCTCTCCTGGCCAAATGGTTTAACTTTGGCAGGTCCCTGCTGTTCTGTTATGAAAGTAGACTTCGTGGGGCAGATTCTGGAAGTGATTGCGATCGCAAAGCTCTATTAGTTGCTTTGGAATCGGCTTTTGAAAAAAATTCTGTGAAAATCGCAAAAATTTTGGGTATCGAAATCGGGCAAAGTCTGCATAAAAGGGCTCTCCTGGCCAAATGGTTTAACTTTGGCAGGTCCCTGCTGTTCTGTTATGAAACTAGAATATCTTTTGCAGATTCTGGAAGTGATTGCGATCGCAAAGCTCTATTAGTTGCTTTGGAATCGACTTTTGAAAATGAGAGGGCGTAAAATTCGCCCAAAAAATTTGGCGACGATATCGAGCACATGCCTTCATAAAAGGGCTCTCCTGGCCAAATGGTTTAACTTTGGCAGGTCCCTGCTGTTCTGTTATGAAAGTAGACTTCGTGGGGCAGATTCTGGAAGTGATTGCGATCGCAAAGCTCTATTAGTTGCTTTGGAATCGGCTTTTGAAAATAATTCTGTGAAAATCGCAAAAATTTTGGGTATCGAAATCGGGCAAAGTCTGCATAAAAGGGCTCTCCTGGCCAAATGGTTTAACTTTGGCAGGTCCCTGCTGTTCTGTTATGAAACTAGAATATCTTTTGCAGATTCTGGAAGTGATTGCGATCGCAAAGCTCTATTAGTTGCTTTGGAATCGACTTTTGAAAATGAGAGGGCGTAAAATTCGCCCAAAAAATTTGGCGACGATATCGAGCACATGCCTTCATAAAAGGGCTCTCCTGGCCAAATGGTTTAACTTTGGCAGGTCCCTGCTGTTCTGTTATGAAAGTAGACTTCGTGGGGCAGATTCTGGAAGTGATTGCGATCGCAAAGCTCTATTAGTTGCTTTGGAATCGGCTTTTGAAAAAAATTCTGTGAAAATCGCAAAAATTTTGGGTATCGAAATCGGGCAAAGTCTGCATAAAAGGGCTCTCCTGGCCAAATGGTTTAACTTTGGCAGGTCCCTGCTGTTCTGTTATGAAACTAGAATATTTTTTGCAGATTCTGGAAGTGATTGCGATCGCAAAGCTCTATTAGTTGCTTTGTAATCGACTTTTGAAAATGAGAGGGCGTAAAATTCGCCCAAAAAATTTGGCGACGATATCGAGCACATGCCTTCATAAAAGGGCTCTCCTGGCCAAATGGTTTAACTTTGGCAGGTCCCTGCTGTTCTGTTATGAAAGTAGACTTCGTGGGGCAGATTCTGGAAGTGATTGCGATCGCAAAGCTCTATTAGTTGCTTTGGAATCGGCTTTTGAAAAAAATTCTGTGAAAATCGCAAAAATTTTGGGTATCGAAATCGGGCAATGTCTGCATAAAAGGGCTCTCCTGGCCAAATGGTTTAACTTTGGCAGGTCCCTGCTGTTCTGTTATGAAACTAGAATATCTTTTGCAGATTCTGGAAGTGATTGCGATCGCAAAGCTCTATTAGTTGCTTTGGAATCGACTTTTGAAAATGAGAGGGCGTAAAATTCGCCCAAAAAATTTGGCGACGATATCGAGCACATGCCTTCATAAAAGGGCTCTCCTGGCCAAATGGTTTAACTTTGGCAGGTCCCTGCTGTTCTGTTATGAAAGTAGACTTCGTGGGGCAGATTCTGGAAGTGATTGCGATCGCAAAGCTCTATTAGTTGCTTTGGAATCGGCTTTTGAAAAAAAATCTGTGAAAATCGCAAAAATTTTGGGTATCGAAATCGGGCAAAGTCTGCATAAAAGGGCTCTCCTGGCCAAATGGTTTAACTTTGGCAGGTCCCTGCTGTTCTGTTATGAAACTAGAATATCTTTTGCAGATTCTGGAAGTGATTGCGATCGCAAAGCTCTATTAGTTGCTTTGGAATCGACTTTTGAAAATGAGAGGGCGTAAAATTCGCCCAAAAAATTTGGCGACGATATCGAGCACATGCCTTCATAAAAGGGCTCTCCTGGCCAAATGGTTTAACTTTGGCAGGTCCCTGCTGTTCTGTTATGAAAGTAGACTTCGTGGGGCAGATTCTGGAAGTGATTGCGATCGCAAAGCTCTATTAGTTGCTTTGGAATCGGCTTTTGAAAAAAATTCTGTGAAAATCGCAAAAATTTTGGGTATCGAAATCGGGCAAAGTCTGCATAAAAGGGCTCTCCTGGCCAAATGGTTTAACTTTGGCAGGTCCCTGCTGTTCTGTTATGAAACTAGAATATCTTTTGCAGATTCTGGAAGTGATTGCGATCGCAAAGCTCTATTAGTTGCTTTGGAATCGACTTTTGAAAATGAGATGGCGTAAAATTCGCCCAAAAAATTTGGCGACGATATCGAGCACATGCCTTCATAAAAGGGCTCTCCTGGCCAAATGGTTTAACTTTCGCAGGTCCCTGCTGTTCTGTTATGAAAGTAGACTTCGTGGGGCAGATTCTGGAAGTGATTGCGATCGCAAAGCTCTATTAGTTGCTTTGGAATCGGCTTTTGAAAAAAATTCTGTGAAAATCGCAAAAATTTTGGGTATCGAAATCGGGCAAAGTCTGCATAAAAGGGCTCTCCTGGCCAAATGGTTTAAATTTGGCAGGTCCCTGCTGTTCTGTTATGAAACTAGAATATCTTTTGCAGATTCTGGAAGTGATTGCGATCGCAAAGCTCTATTAGTTGCTTTGGAATCGACTTTTGAAAATGAGAGGGCGTAAAATTCGCCCAAAAAATTTGGCGACGATATCGAGCACATGCCTTCATAAAAGGGCTCTCCTGGCCAAATGGTTTAACTTTGGCAGGTCCCTGCTGTTCTGTTATGAAAGTAGACTTCGTGGGGCAGATTCTGGAAGTGATTGCGATCGCAAAGCTTTATTAGTTGCTTTGGAATCGGCTTTTGAAAAAAATTCTGTGAAAATCGCAAAAATTTTGGGTATCGAAATCGGGCAAAGTCTGCATAAAAGGGCTCTCCTGGCCAAATGGTTTAACTTTGGCAGGTCCCTGCTGTTCTGTTATGAAACTAGAATATCTTTTGCAGATTCTGGAAGTGATTGCGATCGCAAAGCTCTATTAGTTGCTTTGGAATCGACTTTTGAAAATGAGAGGGCGTAAAATTCGCCCAAAAAATTTGGCGACGATATCGAGCACATGCCTTCATAAAAGGGCTCTCCTGGCCAAATGGTTTAACTTTGGCAGGTCCCTGCTGTTCTGTTATGAAAGTAGACTTCGTGGGGCAGATTCTGGAAGTGATTGCGATCGCAAAGCTCTATTAGTTGCTTTGGAATCGGCTTTTGAAAAAAATTCTGTGAAAATCGCAAAAATTTTGGGTATCGAAATCGGGCAAAGTCTGCATAAAAGGGCTCTCCTGGCCAAATGGTTTAACTTTGGCAGGTCCCTGCTGTTCTGTTATGAAACTAGAATATCTTTTGCAGATTCTGGAAGTGATTGCGATCGCAAAGCTCTATTAGTTGCTTTGGAATCGACTTTTGAAAATGAGAGGGCGTAAAATTCGCCCAAAAAATTTGGCGACGATATCGAGCACATGCCTTCATAAAAGGGCTCTCCTGGCCAAATGGTTTAACTTTGGCAGGTCCCTGCTGTTCTGTTATGAAAGTAGACTTCGTGGGGCAGATTCTGGAAGTGATTGCGATCGCAAAGCTCTATTAGTTGCTTTGGAATCGGCTTTTGAAAAAAATTCTGTGAAAATCGCAAAAATTTTGGGTATCGAAATCGGGCAAAGTCTGCATAAAAGGGCTCTCCTGGCCAAATGGTTTAACTTTGGCAGGTCCCTGCTGTTCTGTTATGAAACTAGAATATCTTTTGCAGATTCTGGAAGTGATTGCGATCGCAAAGCTCTATTAGTTGCTTTGGAATCGACTTTTGAAAATGAGAGGGCGTAAAATTCGCCCAAAAAATTTGGCGACGATATCGAGCACATGCCTTCATAAAAGGGCTCTCCTGGCCAAATGGTTTAACTTTGTCAGGTCCCTGCTGTTCTGTTATGAAAGTAGACTTCGTGGGGCAGATTCTGGAAGTGATTGCGATCGCAAAGCTCTATTAGTTGCTTTGGAATCGGCTTTTGAAAAAAATTCTGTGAAAATCGCAAAAATTTTGGGTATCGAAATCGGGCAAAGTCTGCATAAAAGGGCTCTCCTGGCCAAATGGTTTAACTTTGGCAGGTCCCTGCTGTTCTGTTATGAAACTAGAATATCTTTTGCAGATTCTGGAAGTGATTGCGATCGCAAAGCTCTATTAGTTGCTTTGGAATCGACTTTTGAAAATGAGAGGGCGTAAAATTCGCCCAAAAAATTTGGCGACGATATCGAGCACATGCCTTCATAAAAGGGCTCTCCTGGCCAAATGGTTTAACTTTGGCAGGTCCCTGCTGTTCTGTTATGAAAGTAGACTTCGTGGGGCAGATTCTGGAAGTGATTGCGATCGCAAAGCTCTATTAGTTGCTTTGGAATCGGCTTTTGAAAAAAATTCTGTGAAAATCGCAAAAATTTTGGGTATCGAAATCGGGCAAAGTCTGCATAAAAGGGCTCTCCTGGCCAAATGGTTTAACTTTGGCAGGTCCCTGCTGTTCTGTTATGAAACTAGAATATCTTTTGCAGATTCTGGAAGTGATTGCGATCGCAAAGCTCTATTAGTTGCTTTGGAATCGACTTTTGAAAATGAGAGGGCGTAAAATTCGCCCAAAAAATTTGGCGACGATATCGAGCACATGCCTTCATAAAAGGGCTCTCCTGGCCAAATGGTTTAACTTTGGCAGGTCCCTGCTGTTCTGTTATGAAAGTAGACTTCGTGGGGCAGATTCTGGAAGTGATTGCGATCGCAAAGCTCTATTAGTTGCTTTGGAATCGGCTTTTGAAAAAAATTCTGTGAAAATCGCAAAAATTTTGGGTATCGAAATCGGGCAAAGTCTGCATAAAAGGGCTCTCCTGGCCAAATGGTTTAACTTTGGCAGGTCCCTGCTGTTCTGTTATGAAACTAGAATATCTTTTGCAGATTCTGGAAGTGATTGCGATCGCAAAGCTCTATTAGTTGCTTTGGAATCGACTTTTGAAAATGAGAGGGCGTAAAATTCGCCCAAAAAATTTGGCGACGATATCGAGCACATGCCTTCATAAAAGGGCTCTCCTGGCCAAATGGTTTAACTTTGGCAGGTCCCTGCTGTTCTGTTATGAAAGTAGACTTCGTGGGGCAGATTCTGGAAGTGATTGCGATCGCAAAGCTCTATTTGTTGCTTTGGAATCGGCTTTTGAAAAAAATTCTGTGAAAATCGCAAAAATTTTGGGTATCGAAATCGGGCAAAGTCTGCATAAAAGGGCTCTCCTGGCCAAATGGTTTAACTTTGGCAGGTCCCTGCTGTTCTGTTATGAAACTAGAATATCTTTTGCAGATTCTGGAAGTGATTGCGATCGCAAAGCTCTATTAGTTGCTTTGGAATCGACTTTTGAAAATGAGAGGGCGTAAAATTCGCCCAAAAAATTTGGCGACGATATCGAGCACATGCCTTCATAAAAGGGCTCTCCTGGCCAAATGGTTTAACTTTGGCAGGTCCCTGCTGTTCTGTTATGAAAGTAGACTTCGTGGGGCAGATTCTGGAAGTGATTGCGATCGCAAAGCTCTATTAGTTGCTTTGGAATCGGCTTTTGAAAAAAATTCTGTGAAAATCGCAAAAATTTTGGGTATCGAAATCGGGCAAAGTCTGCATAAAAGGGCTCTCCTGGCCAAATGGTTTAACTTTGGCAGGTCCCTGCTGTTCTGTTATGAAACTAGAATATCTTTTGCAGATTCTGGAAGTGATTGCGATCGCAAAGCTCTATTAGTTGCTTTGGAATCGACTTTTGAAAATGAGAGGGCGTAAAATTCGCCCAAAAAATTTGGCGACGATATCGAGCACATGCCTTCATAAAAGGGCTCTCCTGGCCAAATGGTTTAACTTTGGCAGGTCCCTGCTGTTCTGTTATGAAAGTAGACTTCGTGGGGCAGATTCTGGAAGTGATTGCGATCGCAAAGCTCTATTAGTTGCTTTGGAATCGGCTTTTGAAAAAAATTCTGTGAAAATCGCAAAAATTTTGGGTATCGAAATCGGGCAAAGTCTGCATAAAAGGGCTCTCCTGGCCAAATGGTTTAACTTTGGCAGGTCCCTGCTGTTCTGTTATGAAACTAGAATATCTTTTGCAGATTCTGGAAGTGATTGCGATCGCAAAGCTCTATTAGTTGCTTTGGAATCGACTTTTGAAAATGAGAGGGCGTAAAATTCGCCCAAAAAATTTGGCGACGATATCGAGCACATGCCTTCATAAAAGGGCTCTCCTGGCCAAATGGTTTAACTTTGTCAGGTCCCTGCTGTTCTGTTATGAAAGTAGACTTCGTGGGGCAGATTCTGGAAGTGATTGCGATCGCAAAGCTCTATTAGTTGCTTTGGAATCGGCTTTTGAAAAAAATTCTGTGAAAATCGCAAAAATTTTGGGTATCGAAATCGGGCAAAGTCTGCATAAAAGGGCTCTCCTGGCCAAATGGTTTAACTTTGGCAGGTCCCTGCTGTTCTGTTATGAAACTAGAATATCTTTTGCAGATTCTGGAAGTGATTGCGATCGCAAAGCTCTATTAGTTGCTTTGGAATCGACTTTTGAAAATGAGAGGGCGTAAAATTCGCCCAAAAAATTTGGCGACGATATCGAGCACATGCCTTCATAAAAGGGCTCTCCTGGCCAAATGGTTTAACTTTGGCAGGTCCCTGCTGTTCTGTTATGAAAGTAGACTTCGTGGGGCAGATTCTGGAAGTGATTGCGATCGCAAAGCTCTATTAGTTGCTTTGGAATCGGCTTTTGAAAAAAATTCTGTGAAAATCGCAAAAATTTTGGGTATCGAAATCGGGCAAAGTCTGCATAAAAGGGCTCTCCTGGCCAAATGGTTTAACTTTGGCAGGTCCCTGCTGTTCTGTTATGAAACTAGAATATCTTTTGCAGATTCTGGAAGTGATTGCGATCGCAAAGCTCTATTAGTTGCTTTGGAATCGACTTTTGAAAATGAGAGGGCGTAAAATTCGCCCAAAAAATTTGGCGACGATATCGAGCACATGCCTTCATAAAAGGGCTCTCCTGGCCAAATGGTTTAACTTTGGCAGGTCCCTGCTGTTCTGTTATGAAAGTAGACTTCGTGGGGCAGATTCTGGAAGTGATTGCGATCGCAAAGCTCTATTAGTTGCTTTGGAATCGGCTTTTGAAAAAAATTCTGTGAAAATCGCAAAAATTTTGGGTATCGAAATCGGGCAAAGTCTGCATAAAAGGGCTCTCCTGGCCAAATGGTTTAACTTTGGCAGGTCCCTGCTGTTCTGTTATGAAACTAGAATATCTTTTGCAGATTCTGGAAGTGATTGCGATCGCAAAGCTCTATTAGTTGCTTTGGAATCGACTTTTGAAAATGAGAGGGCGTAAAATTCGCCCAAAAAATTTGGCGACGATATCGAGCACATGCCTTCATAAAAGGGCTCTCCTGGCCAAATGGTTTAACTTTGGCAGGTCCCTGCTGTTCTGTTATGAAAGTAGACTTCGTGGGGCAGATTCTGGAAGTGATTGCGATCGCAAAGCTCTATTTGTTGCTTTGGAATCGGCTTTTGAAAAAAATTCTGTGAAAATCGCAAAAATTTTGGGTATCGAAATCGGGCAAAGTCTGCATAAAAGGGCTCTCCTGGCCAAATGGTTTAACTTTGGCAGGTCCCTGCTGTTCTGTTATGAAACTAGAATATCTTTTGCAGATTCTGGAAGTGATTGCGATCGCAAAGCTCTATTAGTTGCTTTGGAATCGACTTTTGAAAATGAGAGGGCGTAAAATTCGCCCAAAAAATTTGACGACGATATCGAGCACATGCCTTCATAAAAGGGCTCTCCTGGCCAAATGGTTTAACTTTGGCAGGTCCCTGCTGTTCTGTTATGAAAGTAGACTTCGTGGGGCAGATTCTGGAAGTGATTGCGATCGCAAAGCTCTATTAGTTGCTTTGGAATCGGCTTTTGAAAAAAATTCTGTGAAAATCGCAAAAATTTTGGGTATCGAAATCGGGCAAAGTCTGCATAAAAGGGCTCTCCTGGCCAAATGGTTTAACTTTGGCAGGTCCCTGCTGTTCTGTTATGAAACTAGAATATCTTTTGCAGATTCTGGAAGTGATTGCGATCGCAAAGCTCTATTAGTTGCTTTGGAATCGACTTTTGAAAATGAGAGGGCGTAAAATTCGCCCAAAAAATTTGGCGACGATATCGAGCACATGCCTTCATAAAAGGGCTCTCCTGGCCAAATGGTTTAACTTTGGCAGGTCCCTGCTGTTCTGTTATGAAAGTAGACTTCGTGGGGCAGATTCTGGAAGTGATTGCGATCGCAAAGCTCTATTAGTTGCTTTGGAATCGGCTTTTGAAAAAAATTCTGTGAAAATCGCAAAAATTTTGGGTATCGAAATCGGGCAAAGTCTGCATAAAAGGGCTCTCCTGGCCAAATGGTTTAACTTTGGCAGGTCCCTGCTGTTCTGTTATGAAACTAGAATATCTTTTGCAGATTCTGGAAGTGATTGCGATCGCAAAGCTCTATTAGTTGCTTTGGAATCGACTTTTGAAAATGAGAGGGCGTAAAATTCGCCCAAAAAATTTGGCGACGATATCGAGCACATGCCTTCATAAAAGGGCTCTCCTGGCCAAATGGTTTAACTTTGGCAGGTCCCTGCTGTTCTGTTATGAAAGTATACTTCGTGGGGCAGATTCTGGAAGTGATTGCGATCGCAAAGCTCTATTAGTTGCTTTGGAATCGGCTTTTGAAAAAAATTCTGTGAAAATCGCAAAAATTTTGGGTATCGAAATCGGGCAAAGTCTGCATAAAAGGGCTCTCCTGGCCAAATGGTTTAACTTTGGCAGGTCCCTGCTGTTCTGTTATGAAACTAGAATATCTTTTGCAGATTCTGGAAGTGATTGCGATCGCAAAGCTCTATTAGTTGCTTTGGAATCGACTTTTGAAAATGAGAGGGCGTAAAATTCGCCCAAAAAATTTGGCGACGATATCGAGCACATGCCTTCATAAAAGGGCTCTCCTGGCCAAATGGTTTAACTTTGGCAGGTCCCTGCTGTTCTGTTATGAAAGTAGACTTCGTGGGGCAGATTCTGGAAGTGATTGCGATCGCAAAGCTCTATTAGTTGCTTTGGAATCGGCTTTTGAAAAAAATTCTGTGAAAATCGCAAAAATTTTGGGTATCGAAATCGGGCAAAGTCTGCATAAAAGGGCTCTCCTGGCCAAATGGTTTAACTTTGGCAGGTCCCTGCTGTTCTGTTATGAAACTAGAATATCTTTTGCAGATTCTGGAAGTGATTGCGATCGCAAAGCTCTATTAGTTGCTTTGGAATCGACTTTTGAAAATGAGAGGGCGTAAAATTCGCCCAAAAAATTTGGCGACGATATCGAACACATGCCTTCATAAAAGGGCTCTCTTGGCCAAATGGTTTAACTTTGGCAGGTCCCTGCTGTTCTGTTATGAAAGTAGACTTCGTGGGGCAGATTCTGGAAGTGATTGCGATCGCAAAGCTCTATTAGTTGCTTTGGAATCGGCTTTTGAAAAAAATTCTGTGAAAATCGCAAAAATTTTGGGTATCGAAATCGGGCAAAGTCTGCATAAATGGGCTCTCCTGGCCAAATGGTTTAACTTTGGCAGGTCCCTGCTGTTCTGTTATGAAACTAGAATATCTTTTGCAGATTCTGGAAGTGATTGCGATCGCAAAGCTCTATTAGTTGCTTTGGAATCGACTTTTGAAAAAAATTCTGTGAAAATCGCAAAAATTTTGGGTATCGAAATCGGGCAAAGTCTGCATAAAAGGGCTCTCCTGGCCAAATGGTTTAACTTTGGCAGGTCCCTGCTGTTCTGTTATGAAACTAGAATATCTTTTGCAGATTCTGGAAGTGATTGCGATCGCAAAGCTCTATTAGTTGCTTTGGAATCGACTTTTGAAAATGAGAGGGCGTAAAATTCGCCCAAAAAATTTGGCGACGATATCGAGCACATGCCTTCATAAAAGGGCTCTCCTGGCCAAATGGTTTAACTTTGGCAGGTCCCTGCTGTTCTGTTATGAAACTAGAATATCTTTTGCAGATTCTAGAAGTGATTGCGATTGCAAAGCTCTATTAGTTGCTTTGGAATCGGCTTTTGAAAAAAATTCTGTGAAAATCGCAAAAATTTTGGGTATCGAAATCGGGCAAAGTCTGCATAAAAGGGCTCTCCTGGCCAAATGGTTTAACTTTGGCAGGTCCCTGCTGTTCTGTTATGAAACTAGAATATCTTTTGCAGATTCTGGAAGTGATTGCGATCGCAAAGCTCTATTAGTTGCTTTGGAATCGACTTTTGAAAATGAGAGGGCGTAAAATTCGCCCAAAAAATTTGGCGACGATATCGAGCACATGCCTTCATAAAAGGGCTCTCCTGGCCAAATGGTTTAACTTTGGCAGGTCCCTGCTGTTCTGTTATGAAAGTAGACTTCGTGGGGCAGATTCTGGAAGTGATTGCGATCGCAAAGCTCTATTAGTTGCTTTGGAATCGGCTTTTGAAAAAAATTCTGTGAAAATCGCAAAAATTTTGGGTATCGAAATCGGGCAAAGTCTGCATAAAAGGGCTCTCCTGGCCAAATGGTTTAACTTTGGCAGGTCCCTGCTGTTCTGTTATGAAACTAGAATATCTTTTGCAGATTCTGGAAGTGATTGCGATCGCAAAGCTCTATTAGTTGCTTTGGAATCGACTTTTGAAAATGAGAGGGCGTAAAATTCGCCCAAAAAATTTGGCGACGATATCGAGCACATGCCTTCATAAAAGGGCTCTCCTGGCCAAATGGTTTAACTTTGGCAGGTCCCTGCTGTTCTGTTATGAAA
The DNA here is from genome assembly GCA_963930645.1 of Salticus scenicus. NCBI lineage: Eukaryota > Metazoa > Arthropoda > Arachnida > Araneae > Salticidae > Salticus > Salticus scenicus. The sequence continues at coordinate 300,706 of CAWVNO010003024.1, forward strand.
GTAGACTTCGTGGGGCAGATTCTGGAAGTGATTGCGATCGCAAAGCTCTATTAGTTGCTTTGGAATCGGCTTTTGAAAAAAATTCTGGGAAAATCGCAAAAATTTTGGGTATCGAAATCGGGCAAAGTCTGCATAAAAGGGCTCTCCTGGCCAAATGGTTTAACTTTGGCAGGTCCCTGCTGTTCTGTTATGAAACTAGAATATCTTTTGCAGATTCTGGAAGTGATTGCGATCGCAAAGCTCTATTAGTTGCTTTGGAATCGACTTTTGAAAATGAGAGGGCGTAAAATTCGCCCAAAAAATTTGGCGACGATATCGAGCACATGCCTTCATAAAAGGGCTCTCCTGGCCAAATGGTTTAACTTTGGCAGGTCCCTGCTGTTCTGTTATGAAAGTAGACTTCGTGGGGCAGATTCTGGAAGTGATTGCGATCGCAAAGCTCTATTAGTTGCTTTGGAATCGGCTTTTGAAAAAAATTCTGTGAAAATCGCAAAAATTTTGGGTATCGAAATCGGGCAAAGTCTGCATAAAAGGGCTCTCCTGGCCAAATGGTTTAACTTTGGCAGGTCCCTGCTGTTCTGTTATGAAACTAGAATATCTTTTGCAGATTCTGGAAGTGATTGCGATCGCAAAGCTCTATTAGTTGCTTTGGAATCGACTTTTGAAAATGAGAGGGCGTAAAATTCGCCCAAAAAATTTGGCGACGATATCGAGCACATGCCTTCATAAAAGGGCTCTCCTGGCCAAATGGTTTAACTTTGGCAGGTCCCTGCTGTTCTGTTATGAAAGTAGACTTCGTGGGGCAGATTCTGGAAGTGATTGCGATCGCAAAGCTCTATTAGTTGCTTTGGAATCGGCTTTTGAAAAAAATTCTGTGAAAATCGCAAAAATTTTGGGTATCGAAATCGGGCAAAGTCTGCATAAAAGGGCTCTCCTGGCCAAATGGTTTAACTTTGGCAGGTCCCTGCTGTTCTGTTATGAAACTAGAATATCTTTTGCAGATTCTGGAAGTGATTGCGATCGCAAAGCTCTATTAGTTGCTTTGGAATCGACTTTTGAAAATGAGAGGGCGTAAAATTCGCCCAAAAAATTTGGCGACGATATCGAGCACATGCCTTCATAAAAGGGCTCTCCTGGCCAAATGGTTTAACTTTGGCAGGTCCCTGCTGTTCTGTTATGAAAGTAGACTTCGTGGGGCAGATTCTGGAAGTGATTGCGATCGCAAAGCTCTATTAGTTGCTTTGGAATCGGCTTTTGAAAAAAATTCTGTAAAAATCGCAAAAATTTTGGGTATCGAAATCGGGCAAAGTCTGCATAAAAGGGCTCTCCTGGCCAAATGGTTTAACTTTGGCAGGTCCCTGCTGTTCTGTTATGAAACTAGAATATCTTTTGCAGATTCTGGAAGTGATTGCGATCGCAAAGCTCTATTAGTTGCTTTGGAATCGACTTTTGAAAATGAGAGGGCGTAAAATTCGCCCAAAAAATTTGGCGACGATATCGAGCACATGCCTTCATAAAAGGGCTCTCCTGGCCAAATGGTTTAACTTTGGCAGGTCCCTGCTGTTCTGTTATGAAAGTAGACTTCGTGGGGCAGATTCTGGAAGTGATTGCGATCGCAAAGCTCTATTAGTTGCTTTGGAATCGGCTTTTGAAAAAAATTCTGTGAAAATCGCAAAAATTTTGGGTATCGAAATCGGGCAAAGTCTGCATAAAAGGGCTCTCCTGGCCAAATGGTTTAACTTTGGCAGGTCCCTGCTGCTCTGTTATGAAACTAGAATATCTTTTGCAGATTCTGGAAGTGATTGCGATCGCAAAGCTCTATTAGTTGCTTTGGAATCGACTTTTGAAAATGAGAGGGCGTAAAATTCGCCCAAAAAATTTGGCGACGATATCGAGCACATGCCTTCATAAAAGGGCTCTCCTGGCCAAATGGTTTAACTTTGGCAGGTCCCTGCTGTTCTGTTATGAAAGTAGACTTCGTGGGGCAGATTCTGGAAGTGATTGCGATCGCAAAGCTCTATTAGTTGCTTTGGAATCGGCTTTTGAAAAAAATTCTGTGAAAATCGCAAAAATTTTGGGTATCGAAATCGGGCAAAGTCTGCATAAAAGGGCTCTCCTGGACAAATGGTTTAACTTTGGCAGGTCCCTGCTGTTCTGTTATGAAACTAGAATATCTTTTGCAGATTCTGGAAGTGATTGCGATCGCAAAGCTCTATTAGTTGCTTTGGAATCGACTTTTGAAAATGAGAGGGCGTAAAATTCGCCCAAAAAATTTGGCGACGATATCGAGCACATGCCTTCATATAAGGGCTCTCCTGGCCAAATGGTTTAACTTTGGCAGGTCCCTGCTGTTCTGTTATGAAAGTAGACTTCGTGGGGCAGATTCTGGAAGTGATTGTGATCGCAAAGCTCTATTAGTTGCTTTGGAATCGGCTTTTGAAAAAAATTCTGTGAAAATCGCAAAAATTTTGGGTATCAAAATCGGGCAAAGTCTGCATAAAAGGGCTCTCCTGGCCAAATGGTTTAACTTTGGCAGGTCCCTGCTGTTCTGTTATGAAACTAGAATATCTTTTGCAGATTCTGGAAGTGATTGCGATCGCAAAGCTCTATTAGTTGCTTTGGAATCGACTTTTGAAAATGAGAGGGCGTAAAATTCGCCCAAAAAATTTGGCGACGATATCGAGCACATGCCTTCATAAAAGGGCTCTCCTGGCCAAATGGTTTAACTTTGGCAGGTCCCTGCTGTTCTGTTATGAAAGTAGACTTCGTGGGGCAGATTCTGGAAGTGATTGCGATCGCAAAGCTCTATTAGTTGCTTTGGAATCGGCTTTTGAAAAAAATTCTGTGAAAATCGCAAAAATTTTGGGTATCGAAATCGGGCAAAGTCTGCATAAAAGGGCTCTCCTGGCTAAATGGTTTAACTTTGGCAGGTCCCTGCTGTTCTGTTATGAAACTAGAATATCTTTTGCAGATTCTGGAAGTGATTGCGATCGCAAAGCTCTATTAGTTGCTTTGGAATCGACTTTTGAAAATGAGAGGGCGTAGAATTCGCCCAAAAAATTTGGCGACGATATCGAGCACATGCCTTCATAAAAGGGCTCTCCTGGCCAAATGGTTTAACTTTGGCAGGTCCCTGCTGTTCTGTTATGAAAGTAGACTTCGTGGGGCAGATTCTAGAAGTGATTGCGATCGCAAAGCTCTATTAGTTGCTTTGGAATCGGCTTTTGAAAAAAATTCTGTGAAAATCGCAAAAATTTTGGGTATCGAAATCGGGCAAAGTCTGCATAAAAGGGCTCTCCTGGCCAAATGGTTTAACTTTGGCAGGTCCCTGCTGTTCTGTTATGAAACTAGAATATCTTTTGCAGATTCTGGAAGTGATTGCGATCGCAAAGCTCTATTAGTTGCTTTGGAATCGACTTTTGAAAATGAGAGGGCGTAAAATTCGCCCAAAAAATTTGGCGACGATATCGAGCACATGCCTTCATAAAAGGGCTCTCCTGGCCAAATGGTTTAACTTTGGAAGGTCCCTGCTGTTCTGTTATTAAAGTAGACTTCGTGGGGCAGATTCTGGAAGTGATTGCGATCGCAAAGCTCTATTAGTTGCTTTGGAATCGGCTTTTGAAAAAAAGTCTGTGAAAATCGCAAAAATTTTGGGTATCGAAATCGGGCAAAGTCTGCATAAAAGGGCTCTCCTGGCCAAATGGTTTAACTTTGGCAGGTCCCTGCTGTTCTGTTATGAAACTAGAATATCTTTTGCAGATTCTGGAAGTGATTGCGATCGCAAAGCTCTATTAGTTGCTTTGGAATCGACTTTTGAAAATGAGAGGGCGTAAAATTCGCCCAAAAAATTTGGCGACGATATCGAGCACATGCCTTCATAAAAGGGCTCTCCTGGCCAAATGGTTTAACTTTGGCAGGTCCCTGCTGTTCTGTTATGAAAGTAGACTTCGTGGGGCAGATTCTGGAAGTGATTGCGATCGCAAAGCTCTATTAGTTGCTTTGGAATCGGCTTTTGAAAAAAATTCTGTAAAAATCGCAAAAATTTTGGGTATCGATATCGGGCAAAGTCTGCATAAAAAGGCTCTCCTGGCCAAATGGTTTAACTTTGGCAGGTCCCTGCTGTTCTGTTATGAAACTAGAATATCTTTTGCAGATTCTGGAAGTGATTGCGATCGCAAAGCTCTATTAGTTGCTTTGGAATCGACTTTTGAAAATGAGAGGGCGTAGAATTCGCCCAAAAAATTTGGCGACGATATCGAGCACATGCCTTCATAAAAGGGCTCACCTGGCCAAATGGTTTAACTTTGGCAGGTCCCTGCTGTTCTGTTATGAAAGTAGACTTCGTGGGGCAGATTCTGGAAGTGATTGCGATCGCAAAGCTCTATTAGTTGCTTTGGAATCGGCTTTTGAAAAAAATTCTGTGAAAATCGCAAAAATTTTGGGTATCAAAATCGGGCAAAGTCTGCATAAAAGGGCTCTCCTGGCCAAATGGTTTAACTTTGGCAGGTCCCTGCTGTTCTGTTATGAAACTAGAATATCTTTTGCAGATTCTGGAAGTGATTGCGATCGCAAAGCTCTATTAGTTGCTTTGGAATCGACTTTTGAAAATGAGAGGGCGTAAAATTCGCCCAAAAAATTTGGCGACGATATCGAGCACATGCCTTCATAAAAGGGCTCTCCTGGCCAAATGGTTTAACTTTGGCAGGTCCCTGCTGTTCTGTTATGAAAGTAGACTTCGTGGGGCAGATTCTGGAAGTGATTGCGATCGCAAAGCTCTATTAGTTGCTTTGGAATCGGCTTTTGAAAAAAATTCTGTGAAAATCGCAAAAATTTTGGGTATCGAAATCGGGCAAAGTCTGCATAAAAGGGCTCTCCTGGCTAAATGGTTTAACTTTGGCAGGTCCCTGCTGTTCTGTTATGAAACTAGAATATCTTTTGCAGATTCTGGAAGTGATTGCGATCGCAAAGCTCTATTAGTTGCTTTGGAATCGACTTTTGAAAATGAGAGGGCGTAAAATTCGCCCCAAAAATTTGGCGACGATATCGAGCACATGCCTTCATAAAAGGGCTCTCCTGGCCAAATGGTTTAACTTTGGCAGGTCCCTGCTGTTCTGTTATGAAAGTAGACTTCGTGGGGCAGATTCTGGAAGTGATTGCGATCGCAAAGCTCTATTAGTTGCTTTGGAATCGGCTTTTGAAAAAAATTCTGTGAAAATCGCAAAAATTTTGGGTATCGAAATCGGGCAAAGTCTGCATAAAAGGGCTCTCCTGGCCAAATGGTTTAACTTTGGCAGGTCCCTGCTGTTCTGTTATGAAACTAGAATATCTTTTGCAGATTCTGGAAGTGATTGCGATCGCAAAGCTCTATTAGTTGCTTTGGAATCGACTTTTGAAAATGAGAGGGCGTAAAATTCGCCCAAAAAATTTGGCGACGATATCGAGCACATGCCTTCATAAAAGGGCTCTCCTGGCCAAATGGTTTAACTTTGGCAGGTCCCTGCTGTTCTGTTATGAAAGTAGACTTCGTGGGGCAGATTCTGGAAGTGATTGCGATCGCAAAGCTCTATTAGTTGCTTTGGAATCGGCTTTTGAAAAAAATTCTGTGAAAATCGCAAAAATTTTGGGTATCGAAATCGGGCAAAGTCTGCATAAAAGGGCTCTCCTGGCCAAATGGTTTAACTTTGGCAGGTCCCTGCTGTTCTGTTATGAAACTAGAATATCTTTTGCAGATTCTGGAAGTGATTGCGATCGCAAAGCTCTATAAGTTGCTTTGGAATCGACTTTTGAAAATGAGAGGGCGTAAAATTCGCCCAAAAAATTTGGCGACGATATCGAGCACATGCCTTCATAAAAGGGCTCTCCTGGCCAAATGGTTTAACTTTGGCAGGTCCCTGCTGTTCTGTTATGAAAGTAGACTTCGTGGGGCAGATTCTGGAAGTGATTGCGATCGCAAAGCTCTATTAGTTGCTTTGGAATCGGCTTTTGAAAAAAATTCTGTAAAAATCGCAAAAATTTTGGGTATCGAAATCGGGCAAAGTCTGCATAAAAGGGCTCTCCTGGCCAAATGGTTTAACTTTGGCAGGTCCCTGCTGTTCTGTTATGAAACTAGAATATCTTTTGCAGATTCTGGAAGTGATTGCGATCGCAAAGCTCTATTAGTTGCTTTGGAATCGACTTTTGAAAATGAGAGGGCGTAAAATTCGCCCAAAAAATTTGGCGACGATATCGAGCACATGCCTTCATAAAAGGGCTCTCCTGGCCAAATGGTTTAACTTTGGCAGGTCCCTGCTGTTCTGTTATGAAAGTAGACTTCGTGGGGCAGATTCTGGAAGTGATTGCGATCGCAAAGCTCTATTAGTTGCTTTGGAATCGGCTTTTGAAAAAAATTCTGTGAAAATCGCAAAAATTTTGGGTATCGAAATCGGGCAAAGTCTGCATAAAAGGGCTCTCCTGGCCAAATGGTTTAACTTTGGCAGGTCCCTGCTGCTCTGTTATGAAACTAGAATATCTTTTGCAGATTCTGGAAGTGATTGCGATCGCAAAGCTCTATTAGTTGCTTTGGAATCGACTTTTGAAAATGAGAGGGCGTAAAATTCGCCCAAAAGTTTGGCGACGATATCGAGCACATGCCTTCATAAAAGGGCTCTCCTGGCCAAATGGTTTAACTTTGGCAGGTCCCTGCTGTTCTGTTATGAAAGTAGACTTCGTGGGGCAGATTCTGGAAGTGATTGCGATCGCAAAGCTCTATTAGTTGCTTTGGAATCGGCTTTTGAAAAAAATTCTGTGAAAATCGCAAAAATTTTGGGTATCGAAATCGGGCAAAGTCTGCATAAAAGGGCTCTCCTGGCCAAATGGTTTAACTTTGGCAGGTCCCTGCTGTTCTGTTATGAAACTAGAATATCTTTTGCAGATTCTGGAAGTGATTGCGATCGCAAAGCTCTATTAGTTGCTTTGGAATCGACTTTTGAAAATGAGAGGGCGTAAAATTCGCCCAAAAAATTTGGCGACGATATCGAGCACATGCCTTCATAAAAGGGCTCTCCTGGCCAAATGGTTTAACTTTGGCAGGTCCCTGCTGTTCTGTTATGAAAGTAGACTTCGTGGGGCAGATTCTGGAAGTGATTGCGATCGCAAAGCTCTATTAGTTGCTTTGGAATCGGCTTTTGAAAAAAATTCTGTGAAAATCGCAAAAATTTTGGGTATCGAAATCGGGCAAAGTCTGCATAAAAGGGCTCTCCTGGCCAAATGGTTTAACTTTGACAGGTCCCTGCTGTTCTGTTATGAAACTAGAATATCTTTTGCAGATTCTGGAAGTGATTGCGATCGCAAAGCTCTATTAGTTGCTTTGGAATCGACTTTTGAAAATGAGAGGGCGTAAAATTCGCCCAAAAAATTTGACGACGATATCGAGCACATGCCTTCATAAAAGGGCTCTCCTGGCCAAATGGTTTAACTTTGGCAGGTCCCTGCTGTTCTGTTATGAAAGTAGACTTCGTGGGGCAGATTCTGGAAGTGATTGCGATCGCAAAGCTCTATTAGTTGCTTTGGAATCGGCTTTTGAAAAAAATTCTGTGAAAATCGCAAAAATTTTGGGTATCGAAATCGGGCAAAGTCTGCATAAAAGGGCTCTCCTGGCCAAATGGTTTAACTTTGGCAGGTCCCTGCTGTTCTGTTATGAAACTAGAATATCTTTTGCAGATTCTGGAAGTGATTGCGATCGCAAAGCTCTATTAGTTGCTTTGGAATCGACTTTTGAAAATGAGAGGGCGTAAAATTCGCCCAAAAAATTTGGCGACGATATCGAGCACATGCCTTCATAAAAGGGCTCTCCTGGCCAAATGGTTTAACTTTGGCAGGTCCCTGCTGTTCTGTTATGAAAGTAGACTTCGTGGGGCAGATTCTGGAAGTGATTGCGATCGCAAAGCTCTATTAGTTGCTTTGGAATCGGCTTTTGAAAAAAATTCTGTGAAAATCGCAAAAATTTTGGGTATCGAAATCGGGCAAAGTCTGCATAAAAGGGCTCTCCTGGCCAAATGGTTTAACTTTGGCAGGTCCCTGCTGTTCTGTTATGAAACTAGAATATCTTTTGCAGATTCTGGAAGTGATTGCGATCGCAAAGCTCTATTAGTTGCTTTGGAATCGACTTTTGAAAATGAGAGGGCGTAAAATTCGCCCAAAAAATTTGGCGACGATATCGAGCACATGCCTTCATAAAAGGGCTCTCCTGGCCAAATGGTTTAACTTTGGCAGGTCCCTGCTGTTCTGTTATGAAAGTATACTTCGTGGGGCAGATTCTGGAAGTGATTGCGATCGCAAAGCTCTATTAGTTGCTTTGGAATCGGCTTTTGAAAAAAATTCTGTGAAAATCGCAAAAATTTTGGGTATCGAAATCGGGCAAAGTCTGCATAAAAGGGCTCTCCTGGCCAAATGGTTTAACTTTGGCAGGTCCCTGCTGTTCTGTTATGAAACTAGAATATCTTTTGCAGATTCTGGAAGTGATTGCGATCGCAAAGCTCTATTAGTTGCTTTGGAATCGACTTTTGAAAATGAGAGGGCGTAAAATTCGCCCAAAAAATTTGGCGACGATATCGAGCACATGCCTTCATAAAAGGGCTCTCCTGGCCAAATGGTTTAACTTTGGCAGGTCCCTGCTGTTCTGTTATGAAAGTAGACTTCGTGGGGCAGATTCTGGAAGTGATTGCGATCGCAAAGCTCTATTAGTTGCTTTGGAATCGGCTTTTGAAAAAAATTCTGTGAAAATCGCAAAAATTTTGGGTATCGAAATCGGGCAAAGTCTGCATAAAAGGGCTCTCCTGGCCAAATGGTTTAACTTTGGCAGGTCCCTGCTGTTCTGTTATGAAACTAGAATATCTTTTGCAGATTCTGGAAGTGATTGCGATCGCAAAGCTCTATTAGTTGCTTTGGAATCGACTTTTGAAAATGAGAGGGCGTAAAATTCGCCCAAAAAATTTGGCGACGATATCGAACACATGCCTTCATAAAAGGGCTCTCTTGGCCAAATGGTTTAACTTTGGCAGGTCCCTGCTGTTCTGTTATGAAAGTAGACTTCGTGGGGCAGATTCTGGAAGTGATTGCGATCGCAAAGCTCTATTAGTTGCTTTGGAATCGGCTTTTGAAAAAAATTCTGTGAAAATCGCAAAAATTTTGGGTATCGAAATCGGGCAAAGTCTGCATAAATGGGCTCTCCTGGCCAAATGGTTTAACTTTGGCAGGTCCCTGCTGTTCTGTTATGAAACTAGAATATCTTTTGCAGATTCTGGAAGTGATTGCGATCGCAAAGCTCTATTAGTTGCTTTGGAATCGACTTTTGAAAAAAATTCTGTGAAAATCGCAAAAATTTTGGGTATCGAAATCGGGCAAAGTCTGCATAAAAGGGCTCTCCTGGCCAAATGGTTTAACTTTGGCAGGTCCCTGCTGTTCTGTTATGAAACTAGAATATCTTTTGCAGATTCTGGAAGTGATTGCGATCGCAAAGCTCTATTAGTTGCTTTGGAATCGACTTTTGAAAATGAGAGGGCGTAAAATTCGCCCAAAAAATTTGGCGACGATATCGAGCACATGCCTTCATAAAAGGGCTCTCCTGGCCAAATGGTTTAACTTTGGCAGGTCCCTGCTGTTCTGTTATGAAACTAGAATATCTTTTGCAGATTCTAGAAGTGATTGCGATTGCAAAGCTCTATTAGTTGCTTTGGAATCGGCTTTTGAAAAAAATTCTGTGAAAATCGCAAAAATTTTGGGTATCGAAATCGGGCAAAGTCTGCATAAAAGGGCTCTCCTGGCCAAATGGTTTAACTTTGGCAGGTCCCTGCTGTTCTGTTATGAAACTAGAATATCTTTTGCAGATTCTGGAAGTGATTGCGATCGCAAAGCTCTATTAGTTGCTTTGGAATCGACTTTTGAAAATGAGAGGGCGTAAAATTCGCCCAAAAAATTTGGCGACGATATCGAGCACATGCCTTCATAAAAGGGCTCTCCTGGCCAAATGGTTTAACTTTGGCAGGTCCCTGCTGTTCTGTTATGAAAGTAGACTTCGTGGGGCAGATTCTGGAAGTGATTGCGATCGCAAAGCTCTATTAGTTGCTTTGGAATCGGCTTTTGAAAAAAATTCTGTGAAAATCGCAAAAATTTTGGGTATCGAAATCGGGCAAAGTCTGCATAAAAGGGCTCTCCTGGCCAAATGGTTTAACTTTGGCAGGTCCCTGCTGTTCTGTTATGAAACTAGAATATCTTTTGCAGATTCTGGAAGTGATTGCGATCGCAAAGCTCTATTAGTTGCTTTGGAATCGACTTTTGAAAATGAGAGGGCGTAAAATTCGCCCAAAAAATTTGGCGACGATATCGAGCACATGCCTTCATAAAAGGGCTCTCCTGGCCAAATGGTTTAACTTTGGCAGGTCCCTGCTGTTCTGTTATGAAAGTAGACTTCGTGGGGCAGATTCTGGAAGTGATTGCGATCGCAAAGCTCTATTAGTTGCTTTGGAATCGGCTTTTGAAAAAAATTCTGGGAAAATCGCAAAAATTTTGGGTATCGAAATCGGGCAAAGTCTGCATAAAAGGGCTCTCCTGGCCAAATGGTTTAACTTTGGCAGGTCCCTGCTGTTCTGTTATGAAACTAGAATATCTTTTGCAGATTCTGGAAGTGATTGCGATCGCAAAGCTCTATTAGTTGCTTTGGAATCGACTTTTGAAAATGAGAGGGCGTAAAATTCGCCCAAAAAATTTGGCGACGATATCGAGCACATGCCTTCATAAAAGGGCTCTCCTGGCCAAATGGTTTAACTTTGGCAGGTCCCTGCTGTTCTGTTATGAAAGTAGACTTCGTGGGGCAGATTCTGGAAGTGATTGCGATCGCAAAGCTCTATTAGTTGCTTTGGAATCGGCTTTTGAAAAAAATTCTGTGAAAATCGCAAAAATTTTGGGTATCGAAATCGGGCAAAGTCTGCATAAA